>CM035775.1:21766095-22353595 GCA_020466155.1 Pachypeltis micranthus
CTATTAACTAAAAATAAACTTATGTCGGTAAATTCGATGGGTTTTTATTGAAATAGGAGTTTTTAGGACGTATCGTAAGTGCATTTGGTACAGCGATATTTGAGAGAAGCTGGGGCCTGTGAGACGACAAGGGAAATGTGGGGTATGAGATTACATTTAATGGCGCAATGGTTCATTCTACTTAGAAATTACTTAGAATTCTGTTAGGAATGAGATTCTTTTACGAACGTCCAATGTAGTCGTGCACTAATAGATTGAATTAAGCATTCGATCAGGTTGGTCTCGAGGGGTTTATTCACAATATACGAAAATCTAATAGGACATCCATTGTAGACAAGGAACAACACACCCAAAGGCTCAGAAGGCCCAGTACCAAGTGCACACCTTGGATCAACTTTAAATCTTCCACATTCTCTCAGACCCTCTCACCAATTGCCTAGAATTCTGGCTGCAATAAGATTGAGAACTTCCAAGGTGCAGTGCAACGTTCTCCAGTGATGGGAATATCTTGATGGAGATTCCCATACGACAATTGTTGGATATTTTAGGTGCCATTAGAACGAGCAGGGCGTGGAATTCATCCACGAAGAGCTTCATTAAATGCAAGAGGTTTCAGTTTGTTGTTTTTCCCTTTACTGGTGCCAACCGAGAAAACCATTGCAGCTTCAAATGAGCCTATTGCGTGGCGTCTCAGTTTTGTCTCCTCTCACTTGACACCCTCCTTATTCAAGTAGCTCTTGGTGGTCCCTATGAAGGGCTCATGTACCACTGGGATCAGTGCAGATCCGTCTTTCGCCAGTTTCTCCTCTATGACCTGGCACTAAATTAAATAAAGTAAATTTCTCTTTGCACCAGCCAAATATTCTCAAACCAGTCTTTTTAGAATTGTATAAAACGCCAGGGCCTTAAGAGCAGCCTGACTATGTGATGTAATACAGATCTTTTTCTGTTTCAGCTCCCTGCACAGATGCTGCACAGAGCTCTGTCTGGAAAACTGTTGCCAGCCAGCGCACCTAATGGTATCGCTGCCCAGATCTCAACCACATAAACTGCTGAACCTGCTAGGCCACTTCTCACTAATCCGTATATATAGCATACAATGGCCCCAGGCTGGGGCCACTCCCTTCCCACCTGGATCTTTCATGAATAGTACCCTGAAGAGTATTTCGAAGTTGTACTGAGTCCCTGACGTACGGAGCAACCTCAACGTGCTATTTTGTTCAACACCGTACATGACTGGTTGCTCAAGCAGTGGCTTGGGATTTAAGGTCGTTAGCTCAAGTGAGGATTTCATGAAAAAACTGGGAAAGCTTGCAAAGGCCAGATTCGAAGCTTGAAAGTTATGTCAACCTGCTCCGTTTAGTGATAGCTCGCCCCTTATGCAAAATTGTAGGTCGAACTCAGGTGCCAATCATTAGTGGGCAGAACTCATTGAAACGGTGCTTGACAAATGACGAGTGAGTTGGGAGACCTTGCTAAAGGTTTCAGGTGCCTCCTCAATAACTGAGAGTGTCTCAGGAGAAGGGTTGTGGAGCTTGACGAGGCAAGTAGGCAAAGAATTCAATCAGAAGGGAACAATTTAGGCAGGAAGGGCGTATAAGGGGTATCGTGTCATGGAACAAGGCGGCATGCGAGGGTTGGATTGCTACAAATCTTCAACGGTTTACTCTCTAGATTCAATATTCACGTGGTTGAGTCAAACGGTAAGTTTCTAAATGATTATGGGACGTTCTTTGGTGAATATTAGGAACATAACATCCTGATGAGACATATCTCCTAAATTATAAGAAATAACGACTCAAATATTGTAAAAACATTCTGGTGTCAACACCTGATAAGAAATCTAAAGAACCAGTTGCATTTATAACTTAGCGCCCCAATTTCCCTTCCCGTCTACCCTCATTTCACAAGCCCTCCGACTTAGCGTCCCTCACAATCAATGCTAAACAAACGTTAACGAAATCTAACTACACAACCATTTGATTATATGACCGGATCTTTCGTCAATTCCTTCTGATAAGCTATTGGGCTCTGGATAGCTTTAAGGAAATCTCTTTGCGTTTGAAGAATATTTTTGAGAGTGACGAGCCATTCAGAGCGGCTTTCGAGAGTCGTTGCTTGGCAGGTGTAGGCGAGGCCAGGCTTCTTTGGGTCAGTCGATCGCACAATAAATGGCTCATTGTCATCGTTAGGTAATGATTTGTCACGAATCATTGGCCCTTCTTCTAAACTCATTTTGTTTACCTGAAATCAAAGACTGTGTTACAACGTCTGAAGTAAAGTTGATTTGCCTTATGAAACGTGTTTTACTCCCCGATTAAAAATACACAACAGATTAGAATTGTTTAACGTCAGTTTAATATTGATTAACATTGGTTGATCTGCAGATCAGCTTTGAGCTAGGGAGAAATGGGCATGATACAAATGATACAAGAATGGAACAAGTGGAAGAAAATGTGGAGTGTAAAGAGCACGAGGCTGCCACAGGACGTGATCATTTTGATTTGTAGCAGCAACAAAACTAACGCCAAGGTGCTGGTTTGGTGCAATGCAATGCATGAGGGTAGTCAGAGCCGTGCAGAAAACTTGGAGCTACGTACTTTAAAGGTTTAAAGCCAAACCAGGATGAACTACCAATCTGCATACCCCCATATGAAAGACCTAGTAATCTATATGCACTGGCATCCTCCATAAACCAGGACTGTTCTCACGTAATACAGTGTTTTGGCCTCTGCCTACTTCATTGGCCTCAAGAAGCTATTCCTACACAAGAAAGAGAGAGCGAGAAAGAGCATGAAAGAGAGAGAGAGAGCCACTGAGCTTTACACGATCTAACTGGCAATAGTGTTGGTGTTCATACAGTGATGTCAGAAGAAACATGCATGTTAATTTACTGCTTAAAGTACAGGAGAGGCGCGCTCCTGTGGATCACCAAGGCCTACAAGACAGCATCCACTGAAGCACGCAAAGTGATATCTGGCCAGTTACTGGTTTACTTGGCCATTGAGTGCATGGCGGACAAGTAGAGAGTGAAAACTACCCTCACTTAAAGCCAAATTCACTGCATTAGAAAAGTGGCAGAAGAGATGACAATCCAATGGGGATGTGAACGAGTTTTTCTGAACACCCAACAACATCTTAGGAGAAAGTGGGTTGAGCCAGACTACTGGTGGAGCCAGTTCCTTATGGGGCATGCTGACTTCTGTGCTTAGCTCCACGTTTTTTCTCTCAAAGACTGTCCATCCGGCACATCTTACACCTCCTGTGCCGAGGAAACAAGAAGCCACCTGCTCCTCCACGGTTGTTGGAAGAGCAGCCAAATCTTGCAGCTTTTACCGCCTTATCGCTTAGGCAATGGCAAAAAACAGGGCAACAGTTGATTCTTTGCAACTTTCCACTCAAGTAAATAAGTTGATCAGTGGGAAAGCCGTTCTAGATGGTACCAATCTTCCATACTCATAACTCCACATTGTACAGCTCTTTACCAGGAGACTGGCTAACATACTAGTGAAACCGCAACTTTCAACTGTCATAACTGTCTTATGTGTGTTAAGGACCCCCCTTATCCACTTTGATAAGGAAACGTACCTGTATTGGGAAACTCATCAAAATATTTGTTGTGTAGTGTTTAGTAATTCAAGGGCTACTAAATCTAGATGATACCAGCTTATGTTTATGTAGGTGCGGAGAATGCTGAACGAGGGTCCGTGCTGTACCGATACCAAGACATAATACTACCTTGGACATTCATAATGCATTCACCACAGCTTGGTGAGTTGATATTCCCAACACACTACTTATAATGCACAGATCTTGAGAGGCTAGAACTGACAGGAGACTGAGGTGAACTAGAAATAAAGTTGTTTGGGCAGAGGGGGGGGGGCTGCACAGTGTGAGTGCTACAAGTTACAGTCAGAGTGTAGTTTTATGAATTAATGGTACCTGTCGGCTCGCAACAATACTAGACGAGTTCTTTTGAGAGAGCTACACAGATCGTTTGACTGATGCACGATTTTAAGAAACGCAAGATATCGTTACAATTAAACGACGCAGTAGTTTACCTGTATGTGAGCTTTATAAAAGTAGGCTGGGTTCTGGAATTGTGTCTTCCTTCCAACAGCCTCGCTAAAAATGATATTCTGTTCGAACAGAAAAACGACCAACTCCTTTCCTTTGAAATTCAAAAGCGAAGCTCCTTCCGCACACAGGAGCGCCCCGTGAAGCAGCAGTTTTCCTTGTGCCGTGATTTTCCCCTGTGAAATAATTATACACATAAAATATCGAGAGTATGAAGGAGCTGGGAAACTTGTTCAGGTGTTGTGTTGAAGGAAATGATTGGACAGGAGCTTTTTTGTAATATCATTGGTGGTTCACAGCCAAATCTGCTCCAACTAGTCCTTTAGGATGATGTTTTATGTACAACCCATGCTATAACAAATCTGGCCACACTTTTAGTGCAGTATGCTTCCCATCGGTGACTTCAGGGCGTTTAGATAATGGGCCTTTTCCAAACGTCCATCCCCATATTATTAGTCAGCAGCATGCAATGTTACAGAGAGGTCACGCAACAAACCTGGCGGAGACATCGGTTAAGTCGAGCAGTTATTGATAGAGCCAAGCAGTCATCAAGGATCGTTCAATCCAGACACCCCGACACCTGGACTTCCCTTACTTCAACCTGTGCTACAACCGTTCTCGCATGTTTTGGTTTATTATTCATTCTGAATAATAACCCTATGTTTTCGGTCACGAAAAATTTTGTACAACCCCCCCTCAAAATTTGATACTTTACGTTTCAAGACATGGGGATTCCAAATCTGCAATGTCCGTCCGCCGCACCCCGTCCGGGCCGTTTTGTGCCTTTAACGTGGTCTAAAAAATTCGTTCTTTCGCACAAAAATCCCATTTGGTATCTAGTTGGGCCCGCCATCTCGGCAATCCGATCGGACAAAGCCCATGGTTGTTACGGACAAAAAATGGTTAAAAAAATTAACGAACGCCGTATAATCGCAAATAAGCCGTGTTTCATATTATTTTCAAGGTATTTTTACATCCTGGGTCGAATGGATATCAGACGTGTACAATTACAGTAATTATTAGAGTCAATTAATTGCAAGAACTCGCGGGAACTACAGCGGAAGTCAACGTTTCGTCGTTAGTACTCCCTCCCTCCCTCCCATCTCATTAAAACCACCCATCCGCTCGCCTCGCAACGTCGTTCTTGAATATCCACTCAAGAAACTTGCCAACCAGCCAATCCTATACCAAGAGCCAACCATCCAATCCTTCACCAGGTTGGTGAATACTCTGACTCCTCATCTCCCAATGAATTTGTCTGTTGCACTATTGAGCTACCTCCAGGATCGTAAATACACGAATATTCAAAAGGAGCTGTCTCGTCGAATTGCTGATTCTGTGCCACAGAGAAGTATCCTGTTACCATATTTTTACACCATTTTTTGCAACGACAAACCACCCCCCAAATGAATTTTAGTTTGCGGGACTGTTAAACGAAGAAGCACGCCTTCATCACCTTCAGATACCGTAGGAAGTTCCAGTTGGACCCTCTCAGTTACAATTACGTCGTCCTTCCGCTCTTCACATCACTCAAATATATTGGTGTCACTCTATATCATCACCTCACCTTCCGCGAACATGTATCAGAACTCATTAAGTGTTGGGACTAGGCAGCTAACTCTGATTCTCAACAATCATGATACCACAAGACAAATAGAATCCAAATGTAAGAATCTCTCATACGCCCAACATAGGCGCGTGCACTTCCAATTGTGGGTAGCTGCTTAGACAATCAATTCAAGCACCTCGAAAAAACCACAAAATATGGTCCAGCCTCCGCCAGTTTGTGAGAAATTCGACTATATACGCGGATTTCCAAATGGCATCCCAATCTGAGTTTCTGCACGCAACCATTGCAAAACTTGCTTCCAAAAACCTCACCCTCCCCAACACGCTCATGATGGAAGGATTCAACCCATTTCCCTATTGTCGACTCCGCCATTCTCGCCACCAATCTCGCTGAACTGTAAAGCATAATTTTATTTTACACAAACAAAACTGTGACTTCGATAAGGGATGCTGTAATAGAGCCCCTCCAGATTTCTTGTAAATATTATTGGAATCCCCACAAAACGTAATGCAACTTACGTCAAAACCTTGAAGCCTCCCAACATCCATCATATCATTGGCGGCTTTTGGAACTACCTGCATCACCACAAGCGCCTGCCTCAGGGCCTCTGTTTCGTTACTCAGTTTCGCTCTCTCTGTGTATTTGTAGAGGTCTCTCAGCAACAATTGGTACTTCATGATCCTTTGAACGGGTTTTATCAATAGATCACAGAGTTGGAGCTTGTGGCCAAGTTTCTGCCTCAGTTCCTGAAATACGACAAATTTAATGTGAGTAACCGTGACGAAATTTACAAAAGGAACATCTGGGGAGTAAAATGGTAAGTGCACTACCATAGTACCCATGAACACCCACGAACACCCTCTTTGATATATTTGACTCGAAAAGATACGAGAACCGTGAAGTCAAGTGTTTTTTAATCGAAACTACGTCCACAAAGAGATACTACAGAGAGGAATGCCAATATTTAAACATGTTGAGTGCCTTGTTATAACTGCATCGTTTATCACAGTCGTAGGCGCATGTTTGGACAGCTATTTACAACATCTGCTGGTTCACGAAATAAACGCTCCAACGCAGAACGTGATTTTTGTCCAGTTTGCTAGGGGATTTCTGTACCAATTCTAGATTGAGTACCAAATCATATCGCCCTCTTGTCATTGATAGACCTTTCAAACATAACAGGTAATGGGGAATCAGAGCTCGATTCTAGAAATGGAGCCTGAGAAGTGGGAAATGCACCAGCAGAGGCATCAGGCATGCAAATCACCTCTAGCAGCTGTGGGGAGGGGAGGGGGGCACGAAATCACGTTATGGAACTCGTATGTAGTCAGAGTGCATGAATTCTTCTAAAAGAACCCCACTGGAGAGAAATGTTAGTGACAGCTGCAGCACGAACTGCAGCTTGAAAAGACTTATATTAAAGTTGTTGAGTTTAGAAAGCTCGAAGTTGGCTCTGCATGCCATGCTGTTGATTTGTTGCCTGTATTTTCATGTAGTGGGCCTGGTGCAAGCTGAAGAGTATGTCAGAGAGAAGAAGTTGTTGAAACTTGTCAAATACCCACTCATCAAGGGACACTAAATTGCGCTCTGTGAATGATTCCATGCATTTTTCCCAGTGATCGGCAATAGCCACTTTGTTAATATTGTTTCACAATTATTTTTTGCCTGGCCGGTAACATTATGCTACCCAATCCAAAGGGCCACTTGATATACACATTTCATACTAAATGGGATTGGCCACCCCCACAGTAAGCACGCGTTCTCTGCTCATGGCGATATTCAGAACCGGGGTTTTCCCTCTCACACCACCCAAGTAACTGGTACTGCTCTAATTGTCTTCGTGTCTCAAATCAAGTTGCTGCCTCGTTCTCTTTTGCCGGTAGGCGGAGGGCTTTTGCTTACCAGGGACCTGGGGTCCTCCGGCAAGGGGGGGGGAGTCCAAACCCCTCCAAGGCGGAGGTCCCCAAAGCCGTAAGTCTGGACGGAAGTTCGGGCGGGCTAGCGACCATTCTATCCTTAAGGAATATTTTTCCCAAAATGGTACTGCGGGGGTGCACAGCCCGCGGCGCAAGCCTGTGCACCATGGGAAGGTCCACGTTAGGTGGATGCTCTGCAGGCAGGTAGGGTAAAGGCGGAAAATCCGCCGATCCCTAGTACCCATTGATGGGATCTTGCAGATATCGCAGTGGTCGAGGGTTCGCTGGAAGTAGTCCTTGCCCCATTCCTCTCCTGTTTGCCCGATGGGGCGGAGGCAGGTCAGGGCAACGAGGCGGGTACTGCCTCCGCACACCCCATATATCGGAACGTACATGCCTCGTTCTCAGAAACACATCTTAACTGGTTTAACTTGGCACCTCGCTTTCGGCTGCAACACTCTTCCCACCCAAAGTGAACACGTGAATCTAACAAACACTCATTTTATTCAAAACCAGTACACGCTCGCATGAGTTCCATTCCTGTTTAGGTTTCAACAGGTCCCCACTTCTCACGGACCTTCCCAGCCCAGCAGTTATCATGAGGGAGGAGGTTCACTAAGGCATCTCAGCTGATATGTACCTATTGCTCCTCCACAACCATTAAGTTGAAATCACGTCTTAGTTGTCTTCCACGCTATTCATTATTAAATCATTAGGGCAAGGGGCTGTACCGTGCCTTCCCACGTCCGCCGAATCACCTAAAACGCGCAACAATAAATGAAAACTGTGATCTCACCTCGAAATATGTGTCGAATTCGGAGACGATGTATTCGGACACAGGTTTGTTCTGACAGTAAACGACGTACATGAACAATTTACGTTCAGACCTTTTGAACAAAGGCCCTAGGTCCCCTGGGCTGGTAATGCAGAGCTCAAGGGCTTTCAGGAAAACGCTGAAAGATGACATGCGTCGCATGAATTGAAAGCACAGTTTCTCAGCTTACATAATTAACGTTATTTAATTAGTCAAGTTTCCGCGCCACTTCATGCACCTTAAAGTAGTTAACGTAACAATAAAACAGTGTTTGGACAACTCACTCTCGATGCCATTCATAAATTGCTTCAAGATTACCGAACACCATTTTGTCTTTACCGCCGACCAAATCTTCAGGAATAGGAATTTCGCAATTGGCGTCTCTCATTAGTGTCATGTACCTGTAAATGAACCAAAGTCGTATTTTAATATTCCATAATATATTAGTTCAATCTCGGAAAATAGCATTACTAGTGAAAGTTCCCCTCCCATGCACTATCTCCAGTTCGCCAAACCCATTTTGGGACATCACAACCAACAATTTTGTGTTAGGGCGGCTGCTGGCTCTATCTACAATGGGACTGCAGAAGCTTGGAACATTGCTGCCACTTGTGAATGATGGGATGTGCAACCTTGTGCTACAAGAGTAGTTAGCTTCATTTAGTGGGAAACTGCAAAACTTGAACTACCACATAGGGCGTTAGATAAACTAATTACCTTTTTATTTGTCGAGCGGTTGTTAAACTCTGACGTCAATTTCTAGTCAAAAAATTCTCTGCCCCTAATTAAATTGTGTACGAGCTGTTTAAATTTAGCG
Source organism: Pachypeltis micranthus (assembly GCA_020466155.1). Taxonomy (NCBI): domain Eukaryota; kingdom Metazoa; phylum Arthropoda; class Insecta; order Hemiptera; family Miridae; genus Pachypeltis; species Pachypeltis micranthus. The sequence continues at coordinate 21,775,290 of CM035775.1, forward strand.
GACATATTTCATAGCGCAGCGCTTATTTTCCATCTCGACTCAGGTGTTTCTTGACGCACAGCCAACCTTTCATCATTTATTGTTTTGGCAACAACCCGAGCCTTATGGTGCCCATTAATTTACAGTCATTACCCTTCTGCTTTGTTTGGGTTCGTAACCAAACCTCGGCGGCCACATTTTTGGCCCTTTGCCAACATTGTTAAATCTTAACGCGGGGTTTGTTTTAGAAGGGATGCGAATAACGTCATCAGTTCAGCTGGAGTCTATAAAAGCTTGTTACCGAATCAACAAAGGCGCTGATCGTACCATACGTTGGAAATTAACGCCGTTGTGCTCTCCGGGAGGGACAGCTCAGGGACAATATTTAAACATCCTTTGAACGAAAATAGAACAAGTTTTCGGTGCAGGACCAACGTAAGTCATAAATGCAGAAGAGTAGGCTACATGGATTGCTCGACAAGAATCAGAGAGCACCGATGTGCCAAAATTTAAAATTATGACGGCACACGTAAACATGGATATTCAAATACCTTCGACATTGTGTAGGCTGTTTTCACTGGACATCACCAGTAAGAAGTCCTATGAGAGCACGTTACACCTACAGAGGCGTCGAATTCAGCTCAAGAGATGAAGGATATACACGCGAAATATTAAACTCGCTTGGGGTAAACAGGTGATCGCAACTCTCAGTCGACCACTAAGCAAACCATTTGTGGCAACGAAGGCAGTTGAGCGTCAGTAGGCTTTTAGTAACTTCGGAGCGGTCGGAGAGGAAATTAAGTCCCGTTTAATTCGACTATACGAGCAAATGAACTTACCCGTCAACCACCAGCTTCAGGTCTCGCACGTAGTCCCGCTCCGTGTCGACCAGCTCTTGTATAACGTATTCCCGCTTCTGGATGGCTGTTTCTCCTTCACCCGACGATGTTGACACTTGATCTGGAGTGACAGTTGTCGATAATTTACTCTGCTTTTCCGAGTGCTGCTCCTGAAAAACAGTAGTTGTTGTCGTTTTTTACTTTCCTTGGATCTACAAAGTAGAAAGGAAAGTTATGTAATCGGCTGAAAAAAATTTTGAGTTTTCTTCAGATCGTTTCAGACCCTCCTGAGTCCGAAAAATACTATTTGGGAAAATGGTCTGTGTGTCTGAGTGTGTGTATGTGTGTCTGTGAACGATTTTTAGAAAAAACCACCGTACCAAATCAGCTCAAACTTCATATCTCGCCCGCAGGTTACTATGGGACGCCAAAATAAGGGTATGAACAAAATCCACAGAAAGCTAACTATAGTTATCATGGTGATCAAAACACCAAATATTTATTTTCTCAAAAACGGCTTTAACGATTTGGATTATATTTTTTATATTGGTAGCTCCCAATATGACAACTGTACCATAAAATTCCCATTCGTCGGAAAATGACGAGAGCAGCACAATAAATTATCAAAATTGTCGACGAAAAGCGTTTTTAGCGCGGGTTTTCCTTATAAACTCTGCTGGAATGTTACTAGAATGTTTTTAAAAAATTGGTATTGTAATCCAATTCAATATCTATAGGGTGAGTGTTTAAAAACGCTCATGAGATACATGGGGCTCACTCCGAAAATTCCTGAATATCAACTACCGCCATTTCGCTTACTACCAGTTCTAAAAGTTTTTAACCAATAACTCTGCCAAAGTGATTACTATCCTTCTTCAAAAAATTCGTGATTACAGGCTCATTAATAATCTGTGTACGAATTGTACAGTAATGGTTCTGGAATGAGTACGAGCCGCACAATAAATTCCGGAACTGTAAGCGCTACCGTTTCCTGCTGCCGTAAAGCGTTGTTTGACCAAGTTCAAATTAACTGAGGGATAAATGAATTGATTAAACAGAATTAGCCATGTTAAAAGTGAATTGACGTAGAGCTAAGGAAAGTTGTGTGTTGCAACTCACTCGATTGGAGCACTACGGGGTATTTTAAATATTGAAATTCGCCCTGAAACGTCTGAATTGTCATCAACGGCTAGAACTATTTCAATTAAATGTTTAGTATAGACAGTTCCAAATAACAGACATACACATAAAAGTCTCATTCATGGGAAAATGATGAGAGCAGCACAATTAATTATCAGAGGTTTATGGCGCCTATTTTCCTCATGAAATGAATTCCGCTTGAATGATTCCACAAAAAATAAAAATCAGAGTGGTAGCCCAATAAGCTACCTATTTGACGGAAAGTAAAATAATCTTCAGCAGACAATCAGCGACAATGTTCGGAATTCGAACTGACGTCGTTTTGTGGGCTAACTGTTTGAGCCGTTTTCCCCCAATAACTCCATGATTGGTAGCACGAAAGTTCGCATGAAAATCTTGTTGACGGTTCCATCAATTCCCTATACGTCGGTTTAGATTAAACGACGACGTGACATGTAGGAGCCGCTCAATCAATTCTGGAGCTGTGAGCAGTTTCTGCATAGAACGTCACGTTTTACAAGTTTCTGCGAATGGAGTGAGAGTACATTGTATTAGTTGGGAGAATGTACTAAGGATTGTTGAGTAATGGCGTCGCTCGTTTTCAACTGGTGTCCTTCTCCTACAGTCAATCCGTTGCTAAGTCAAGATTTGGCGATGAGCGCCAGTTGTTGGGCAGCTGCATTCACTTAGTATGTCGCCAAAACGTGCGTTCTTCATAACTCAAGATAATATCTGACCCAGAAGAAAGTGTTTTTAATTAATACAGAGGCTTGAAGAAGCCTTTATTCGACGTAATCTCGTCAAACCTGTCCAATTCACAACTAGTGATTTTGAACAGCACCGAAAGCTTTGATATTATTCGGCAAATGCACTTTCCCAAGCCCACTGGTTTTCGGTCGTTCCCAACCCCTTGAATGCTCTGGGATCGTAGTCACGAAGACATAGTCTCAAAGCTAACATAATGCTAAGGGTGTGGAAAATCACTAAAACGGGAAACAATAGTGGTGGGGGAGGGGGGTTGTAAAAAAAACCAACGGGGCCTTTTACGTTTACATTCAAATCGTTTCCAAGTTCGCCAACGTAACAGCAGACGGACAGCTTCCGCTTTCGAGCGACCAAAAACAGGAAATTCGAAGGAAATGAAGTTTGACGAAAGCGGAACAACTTTCGTTTTCATCGGTTTCCTCTTTGACTGACTGACACGGTGGAAACGGGAAAAGAAGCGAAATGAGAAAATGTCTTCTATCTTGTTTTTACGCGAACGTTTGAAATATTCTCACCCTCATCTTGAAGACCAGGAAACACCCTTCCGAGAAGTGTTTTATTTTAAGACCTCCCACCACGAGTTCTTCCGAACCAGCACGAAACAATCCATTCCATCGGGTGCGGATCCAGCCCAACCCCATCTGATCCGATGTCGGTTCTAAATAGAAAACGCTGCAAATTATTACACTACGGTTTATTAGTCTTTTGCACGACATAATTGTACAGCTCGACGCAGTCTCACACTTCCGATACCCATCACATTCGATTCAGCGACGAAAAATGCCAGTAAACGATACGAAACGACCTGATTTCGTTTTTGGCAAGTTTTTCAAACATATTTTCGCCCATCGGTATCATCTGATCGGATTACCAAGTAGGCAACCACAACTAGATCCCCTTTTATACCACGTTAAAGCCAAAATATGGCGTATGCGGCAGATGAACATAACCGATTTGGTAAAACCGCTGTTATAAGTTGCTTTAAAAAAGTGTGTTGTATATGGTTGAGCGCAGACAGACCTAAAAGGAGGCCCTGGCCCTTTGCGCTCAGCATGCTAAAACAAGACGTTAGGCCACTGTTTATTTTTAAAAATACGGTAGGTAGAAGCCTGGCAGCGATGCAACGTTACGAAATACCAGGCCGACACGCAGTGCTAGGCCCAATGGTACTGTACTGCTGAACAGGTCTGTGTGACAGGTTTCGGTTCGGTGTATGTTGAATGAGGGCCCGTGATCTCGCATGCTAGGGAAACCTCCACTTACATCCAATGGGTCACCCAGTGTTAAGGGTTCCAGTATTGGAGGGAGCGCTCCTGCTTTTCTTCAGGTGGCCGAACTCCAGTTGCCCTCTTAACACCCGCTACCACCGGCACTGCCTCCTAAGAAACCATGAAGTACAAACAGGCAAAGCGAAGGGCGCATCTTCTGTGCACTGCTGGTATCTGCTTCGTGCAGTAGACAATGCTCAGTGTATCAGCCGACACCTTCACCCCATATAAGAGGGTAGAGTCTGCATCGTTCATAAGCCCCCATAAGTTAGGAAATACCCGGCATACACGCAGTGCTCATGGTCACCTCGCGGTAGCCTGCACTAGAACAAGTATGTTTCTTTACCAAGGGTACTGTGCTGGTGAACAGGCCTGTGTGACAGGTCTGGGTTCGGTGTATGTTGAATGAGGGCCCGTAATCTCGCATGCTAGGGAAACCTCCACTTACATCCAATGGGTCACCCAGTGTTAAGGGTTCCAGTATTGGAGGGAGCCCTCCTACTTTTCTTCAGGTGGTCATACTCCAGTTGCCCTCATAACACCCACTACCACCGACACTGCCTCCTAAGAAACCATGACGTACAAACAGGCAAAGCGAAGGGTGCATCTTCTGTGCACTGCTGCTATCTGCTTCCTGCAGTATGCAATGCTCAGTGTGTAAGCCGAAACCTTCACCCCATATAAGAGGGTAGAGTTTACAACGTTCATAAGCCCCCATAAGTTAGGAAATACCCAGCCTACACGTAGTGCTCTTGGTCACCATTCTTTACCAAACGAACAGGTCTGTGTGACAGGTCTGGGTTCAGTGCATGCTGAATGAAGGCTCATGCTCTCGCATGCTAATAAAACCTCCACCTACATGACTTTCGATTGACGTAACTCTCTTATGAGTGTTGAGAAACATTAATTTTGATAAGAAAACAGGCCTGTATATGATTCTGAGGGCCATTAAAGCTCATTGGTCTCAACCCCTTTCACTGCACGGCCAAACTGTGCCTATGAAAGCTAGACTTTGAGGTACTGCAGAGACCAGACCTCCGCCAATTGAGCTCGGCTCATTGATGACAATATTGTAATAGGGTACTTGACTTCCAATCAAACTAAACTCGACCAAAAATAAATGGTAGCTTCCATGCCTCGCCAGATATCGCACTTTGAGTGCCTAAACATCAGAAAGCCAAACCAAAGCGTCCTTGTCGCGTTTAAACTTTCTTTCATATTCTGCGTGACCACAGGAACTATCAAAGAATCGGTGATGGCATCATGAGTGCTAATTGTAATTTACTGATGATAAATAGCTTTCTAGTCGTGTCTGCCACGGCCTTCTTATGTACATACGCGCAATAAATCGTGGTACAGTTCATGTTTTTGTCAAGATTTCCTTTTTTGTTCACGGTGCTTTTATTCGAGTTTGATAGAACATTTAGATAAAAGAATTACGTTATTACGAGTGATAGACAAACATTGCGTAGATAACAATAGCAACGAGTCATTTTGAGCCCAATCGATGCCCATTTCCCCGCAGTCACATCCCCACCCTTCCGCCATTCCACTCAAGCAAACAATTTACCTTTCACTAACGACCCATTAAACGTTTACTATGTCACCATCAGGACAAAATTACTTCGGACAACAAGTACGAGAAGTTACACATCACACGAATGCGAATAAAATATAAACGAAACTTTAAAAAAAACTTTTTTTTAGCCGCACTTAAAAATAAAAAGCAGTAGCTCATTTGTCTACATAATCTTCTGATTTAGAAGAACACTTTTACAATTTATTTCGACATTAGATGCAATTTCATTAGACGCCTCCCACCTTTGAGAACCGTGTTTTCGTTAGTGGCGCCGGTGTAAGGCGTTCGTGGCAGTGATTTCAGCTTTCTCGCGACCCTCCACTAACTGTTTATGCCATGCAAGTACTCTAACTCGAGATAATGTCTCTTCCTTCATCTGTATAGTCGATTTTCTCTGAATATCAGATGTGTTACTCCTTGTACGACAACAAGCTTAATGATAAAACGTTGTTCGATTCCATCTCAGACATCGTCACGATGCGTAGTGAAAGAAACGAAATAGAGGCAAAGCCCAGCTTACTACACACGCGAGCTCCAAACCCCACGTCACTCATTCTAATTATTAAGGTTTTTTTGCGACGTACGAAGGAAGGGCTGCTCCTGGTGGCCCCATACATTAACTCCTACATATTGAGAGCCGACTTGGAACTATTTAGCCCATTACGGCAGGTTGGCCCTCACACTTCTCTGCCATGGCAGCTCTTGTGCCTTGCCCTAAACCTGCACGAGAATCTTGCAGCGTGCCGCCATTCCCATACTGCGCCTGTTCACTTTTCACCCCTGCAAGATACTCGCCTTGGATCAACAAGTTCCATACTCTTCGGCTGAGCACTGCCTAGGCCAATTCATCAATGCACTTCTAGTTTTCATCAGAATTCAACACGGTGTGAGCTTGCTGACTGTGTTCTCCACTGAGCGCCACCAGCCTTCCCACTTTTGGCGTGAGAAGATGGCATGGGAAGCATTGATCACCAATGCCCTGCAGTGCCGGAAGTTTGGACTTGTCGCCTTACCAATTTGGTGCGAGCACGTGCTAAATGCCCCACGTCCTGTAAGGATCTTGGTGAGGTAGAAATCTTCCACCCGAGTCAGGGAACAAGAGCAGGAATCAGTGGCCTGGTACCGCCCCTTGTGAGCTGTGTCCCAATCGTCTTGTCACCTCTAAAGGGTCGTTCTCCTGATACCCCCTTAACACTTGCTACCACCGACACTGGCACCTGAGACACTATGCAGTACAAACAAGTAAAGCGGAGGGCGCATCTTCTGTGCACTGCTGCTATCTGCTTCCTGCAGTACGCAACGCTCAGTGTATCATCCAACACCTCCACCCCACACAAGAGGATAGAGTCTACAACGCTCATAAGCACCTGCCTTGTGATTGTCTGTGGTCCTTGAGAATCTCCAACTCATTCGTGTGGGAGGCTGGCTAAATGACAACCTACCATATCTCCACAGGTCTGGGTTCAGTCTGTCGAGCCAGAGCTTTGAACGTTAAATAACGTTGGGTGAGTCAAAACCGATCTGAAAGTAGTTTAACTACGTATGTAATTATGACTTGAAAAGCTAGGTACGGAAGAGCTGAGTAAAATCCGATAGTGGACGATGGATTGTAGAGGTACAGAACTGCAGACTCTGCGATGTGGAGCTGGAGTCAGCGAAGCATGTACTGCGTACGCGTGAGGGGCAGACTGCAGTGCGCCTCTGAGTGCATGGGGTTCATCAGAGGAGGCCGCAGGGACGGGCATCAAATTTGTCTTGCGTTTTGTGCGAGAACGGTGGGGACGTATTGAGGACCCCGCATCAGAGAACACCAGCTCCACAAGTGCAGGGGGTGGAACTGGGTGGACATGAAGGGGCTCATGTACGCCCACACACGGCCGCAGTGTGGGGTTTCCCAGTGCCATCAAGGGGGAAGAAAAAAAACAATAATCGTCGATAAAGCAGGTTTTAGCATAATGAATTCGGAAAGAAGTTACAGGGATGCAGTGCGATAGTTTTTATAGACTTGCACGTTTCCTTATAGTGTAGCAACAATTTCTAAAAATCGTTCACAGCAGTGCGAGATTTCGGTCGATAAAGCCTAGCTCAGGTTTCGACTTTCATTTCGATTTATTTATACAGTGGATCGACTCCTACGTTCGGTCAAACTCGATGGTAGTCAATCTCACCCAGTTTGTCCTGCTACAACCAAATTAAATTATTTGTTTACGACTGTTCCAAAAATTCATCGGAAGAGTCACGGGCGTCGACTATGGAGGTAGAATCGAACCTCGTAAATCCACCGGTGTTGTCCCTCAGTGAACCACGTCATACCATAATGGTATTCAAATTTTTATATTGAGCATACTAATGAGGGGTTCGCGCACCATCAATTAGCCACTAGAACGCAGGCGACGAATGAGAATATAGACTTAACGGAGATTGCGAGTTCAAAAGTGTAACGACCACATATAGAGACTAATTCATCAGAGAACTCCTGTCGCCATAAATTCGACTCATACAACTTCACAAAAGGCACGCTACATCACACATAGCAGGAATTAATAACCATCTTCGAATGACCAGCCGTTATCTACCTTTCACCTTCCGATTATTCCCGGAAATATCTCGTAAAAATTCCAAAATATTATTTTGGTAGCATACATTGTCACCCTAGTAGTGTATGCCCGACGAAAATCGCCATCTCCAGGTCGTATTCGAAACAATGACATTTCCAAGTGGTTTGAAGGTCACCACACAGGTCAGAGCTCCCTGATGATGAGTGTTGGGCGCCCAATTGTCACAACTGCACCAACAAATCTTGAAATAAGCCATCATTGTCTGTAACCTACAATGTAGTATAAATTATAACGTTGAATGGCGAGTCAAAGTATTTCAACCTATGTGGATAAAAACGTGCTCGACTCCCCAGTTAGAATGATCTGTCGACACGTGAGTTCGTAGAAAAGGAATTCCACTAACCGTTGCGAATTCTCATTCCTCTTTAAAAAATGTCATTGCAATTTCCAATTCAAATTCCTGTAATGGTAATCAACATTCCAATTACTTTTTTTAAATTTCATTTAATTGTGGAATTGGTGTTTGGATCTCCCACTACGAGTAAGAACGAAGTAAGTGAAATTTTGATTACCATTAATATGACTTGGAATAGAGTAATCGGAAGAAGTAATCCCATTACACGCCTGTATTTAGCTTAAAAGTAAGTGGGTGATTTATGCCGTGTTCGGACTAGTTTTTCGTGCTGAAAATCGTTAAATTTGCAGTAAAAAAAAGTTTTTTGCATTCAAACGCAATTTTCTCCCTTACGTTCTGCTTCAACGGAGTAAACCTTTGAAAAGCTGACAGGTCTCAAGTACGTTTTTCCCTTGCCGGGTAGAGATTGGAGAACGTACCGAAGATACTAGCGTTTTCAACAAGTCAGCCGATTTCAAATTTGTAGGGTTACTTTCGGGTGTAGCACAGATGAGAAAACTCCCAATCCTGGCCTGGCGCAGTGCCAAAGACTTGAAAGGGAGCGATTTTTGGTCTGTGGTACAACTTTTCCAAAGGTCAAAGATCTGTGAGACATTAGGACTGGCGCTTATCCCAAATATGGGACAGTCAACGTTACACATCTATAGGGTTACTTTTGTCCCTTCAGTCCTTCTTTACAAAATTTGGTTTGCATCGTGGAGATTCGCAACGGGATTCCTTATTGACCCCCTCCCTTCAGGTACGCGCATTCCCTCGAAAAGACTCAGTCGGTTGTAAACCAAATACAGGCATGTAACAGGATTACTTCATTCTCGTTAATACATTTCAATTCCCGCAATGATAATAAAAATTCCTCGTACGTTTTTGATTACATGTAATGGGAATGTGTTTTTGGAATTCCCATTACTCGAAATCGGAAAAAGTAATTGGAATTCAGATTACCATTACAGGAATTCGAAAGAGAACTTCAATTACTCTTGATGCAATTTTTCAAAAGCTCGCATTTCGTTTTTTTTTTTTTTACTACGGCTGGTGCCAGGCCGAGATGGGTTTCCATTAAAAAGGGAACTTAGGTCGACATTGATTGGGCCAAAATATAACTAGGAATCCCGTGAGTTATTTGTTAGAACGCTTCTCGACTCTCATTTTAGAAATTTTTCGTGTGGCGGATTTAAAAAAAATTATACGCCAGAACGAACTTTTCCAGCAGTTCCATTGAGGAATGGCTCTACAAAACACCTTCTCACTCTTTAATATCGACCCTACACTTTCTGCTTCATAAACAAGCACCAGAACAATATGACATCAGTGTCGCTCGTCACAGAGGCCTTACCAGTTCAGGGGTTCCGATGATTTGACATCCGCTTGCTCCACATTTTATGTAATAAGTGTGAGGTTGTGAGCAACACTTGAAAGATATTGATGTTGCAGTCTCGCGGAGACGTTTTTGGCCCAATCTCACAGGTAGACAATGTGAGTGTGCTAGAGAAAAGTCCACGCAGGACGTTATTGCTGAAAACCGCAATTTTTCCCACGAAGCACAGGCTAAGCACGTCGTAGTAGTTATCATTGACAACCTATGGTGGCCAGCGCTTCTCACTGAGCGTAAAGTACCAGGGACTTCCTAGTCAGAAATTACCAGACAATAAAACTGCAACGATCGAACTCAGACATGTCCGGAGAACTATAGAGAATGAGGTGCCCACAAGGCTAATCCCTCGAAGGTCTTCTGAAATTGCGGGCAATCCGTTATGAGCGACTTGACTGAGCTGATCCGTGGACTGCCGGTCCGGCAAATCGAGGCAAAAACACATCAAGTGCTCCGAATCTTCACACAATAGTGCGAGCACATCATGCGGCAGGTGGCGGAGAAAAAGACCCAGCTCATCCTCTTAAATAGAAAATTAAATAGCCAACCGTCAATACGTTTGGGCAGCAGCAGGCTTCCTCTTGAGGAGCTAATCAACTACTCACATAGGTGAGAGGTTGCCTCTCAGCGAACACTGTCCGTCCTTAAAAGGTTTTTCTCATAATGAGCTATTACCATGTTACCGTGACACAACCCTGATGTACAACGCCATTTACTTAGTCTTGTTTGAGGTAGCAAAATCACAGCCAACGTCACATTCAAAGATGAGTCAAAGTACTATCCTAGAGAGCTGCACACCTGTGGATCACCAAGGCCTAGAATACAGCATCCACCGAAGCATTACAAGTGAGCACTGGCCAGTTACCCGTTAAATAAACGACAAGCAACATTTAATCCTAGTCAAAGGGACCTGACAGGTATTTGCAACACTTGTGAACGTCTTAGGAGGAAGTGGGTTGAGCCAGTTTCTGGACATGGCTACTTCTATGTGAAGCTGCACTTCTTTTCTCTCAAAGACAAAAAGCACTTCTTTTCTCGCAATCCTGCAGGGAACGCGAAATAACGTGCTGTTCCACTATAGTTTCTACAGTAGTGAGTGACGGTTGTTGGAACAGCAGCCAAACCTACCAGCTTTGGTCTACTGCTCTCTACCCTGACACTTGACAAACTGCCATTCCTCTACAGGTCTGCGTTCAGGGGATGCTGAGCGAGTGCTTGTGCTTTCGCATGCTAGCAAAACCACAACCTCCATGACTTTTGAGGCAAGACAGTTGACAGTTGGTACTATAAAATCGTTCTTGTGATTCCCAGGGTTAAAATCATCAAAAAGCGAAATTCAAAGAAGACCAATTTGGCTTAGGAGTTATTATTTCGGTGCCAACGACACCATTACTGTGCTGAGCACACAGAACCATCAATACATGACTATATAGTCGTCATAGCCCAAGGTTCATTCAAAAAGAGCAAATCATCAAACTCACCACTTCTGCTCTTGAATGACCTTAAAAATGGTACAGGACGAGAAAATACGAGTAGCTCGCGAAAAATGTGTAAGCGGTTTTCCCAGCTTCGACCCAGATACGGCATTGCGCAAAAGGAGCTCCCACACGACGGAAATAAATGGATAAGCAAACGTCAAGTTTACCTTCCATTTGACGATCTTCGTTTTGATATTTTTGAACACCTTTCCCTTCATTTTGACTCGTACAGTAAATCCGCCAGCCCGTCACAACGAACTCTACACTCGCGGAGTTTTATTCGGGGAGACTGGAACTTGAGACAACGGCCGCGGCACTGACTCATTCGAGAGATAACCGGTCGTTTAATATCATTTTCCTCGCAATTCGTTGCACAGTTTTATCGTTTGTATTGTGTGATATGGCAGCAATGGGGGGGGGGGGGAGAGATGACGGTCATCACAATCGACAGCAGTTGTCTCCTTGAGGCTCCTCCGTTCCTTGTTGGCCGTGAAGAACGTTCTTGCCAACTACTGCGATGGCCAAATTTTTTGGCGTTAAAGACTAAAGAACGAGCCTTTCTCTCTCACGTCAATCAGAGTATCATTACAATAGTTGGAGAGAATCAGAAGCTCGCACAGTGAAGAGTGGAGACAAATAAAATGTAGCACGCCGAGTTGATTACTTCCTGCGTTGAATGGTGCAAGAAAAGCGGTGAAGGGACCCGTCGACTGATTTAGCCATATATCTCTCGTTATCACTATACGCGAAGTCTTGCGTTCTCCCTCATAGTTGACTAAAAATATCACACGACGAATTTAATAGATTTAGCTATTACTCAAATCGATATTTCACTCAGTTTCATCCCGCGCTTAAAATTCCGGAATGTATTGAGTAGATCCTATTCATGCCACGACCATCATAAAGCAACCACTGTAAGAGAATCTATGATAATCTCAACACGATTTAAAAAAAAGATGTTTCGCTGTGAACATAGCAGCAAGTGGAACGGCGGCGATTGGAATTTCTGTGGACACTTCCAACTATTTAATGACCGCTATTAAACTTTCATCGTAAAGACAGTTTGTTGGACTACCACTCATATTTGTTTGAGAATTCTACTATCATTTGAACGGAAAAAAATTACACTAAAATCACTCAGACCATTTGTCCAACTGGTGTTTTTCTGACACAGTAGTCTGAAACGTAAAGATCTAAAGAAAACTCGAATATATATTTTCAGCCGATTGAATAACTTTCCTTTGTACTTCGTAGAGGCACGGAAAGTAAAAAAAGGTACAGGAAAATAATAAACTACGCTTAATTATTCTCTTGCACATCATGATTGGGACATTGCCGAATATCCAATCAATATTTCCCGTAATCCAGCTTGATGCAGTATCACACATCCGCGACCATCGAAAATACTAGTAAACGATACGTAACATGACCTTGCTACGATGGAACAACGAAAACTGACATTTTCTACGCTACAGCAATTGACAGGAGTGACTAGTGGAATTGATGAATGGCTGTAATCTGACGGCAGGCAGCGCGGAAAACAAGCGCAAGCCGGGGAGAAACGATAAATTACTCTATACAATCCCGTGCGTTCGTTTAAGTAGTAGATTTGCTTCACTGTAGCCACGGTTTTCCATCTAGATGCAGTCCTACGCCTCTAAGACCGTCCTACTCGAAGTGCCAAGAAATACCTTGGAAAAGTTTAAAAATTTTGTTGTTGGATTTTTTAATTTAATTTTGCACATAACAACCGTGGGTTTCGTCCGACTGGATTGCCGAGTAGGCGAGCGCAACGATCTAAAACGGAATTTTTGTCGGAAAGAACTGATTTTTTCAGACCACGATAAAGGCGAAATATGGTCTGGACGGCGGACGGACATTGCAGATTTCGAACCCCCATGCCTTGAAACACGAAGTGTCCAGTTTTGAGGAGGGTCTTTGTAATGCCAGGCCGTGTATAATTCAGAAATAATAATAAATCAATATCGGAATTCAAAGCAAGAAGAATAAAGATACAAAAATCGTTTTGTCTCACATAGCCCTTGTCAGGCAGTCTCTGTCATTGTTGCCGTCAAACTGAGATGTACATCACAAGGTGGAGAAATTTAGCGAATTTCCGTCGGGGGCGAGGAAATTTGAGCTTGTTGTTTAACAAGTCCTTTTGAACATCTCACCTCTTCATATACATTCATATACTCAGAGGACTGCTTACCTGGGAGTGGTAAGGCTTTTGCAGTCAGGGAACATCTCTACCAGGGTTAAGGCAAGCCTCCAAAGAACGATTAGACAATTTAAGCTAGAAGAGGCATTAGTCCTTGCTACCGACGTCATGTCAGATCAGAAGAACTTTCGGCTGCCATTTGGGGTCAGTATCCACTCGCAGGAACGATGGGAGCAGGAGACGTTCCGGACCAAGGTGGGCGCCCTGCGGTGGTACACCGATGGTTCAGTCATGAGAAGCGGAGCTGGACTGGGTATTGTTGGGCCCAACTACAGTCTGGCTAAGCTGCTGGGAGAGTACGCCACGATATTCCAAGCTGAAATCCTAGTGATAAAGATCTGCGCGGAAGAGATCCTGTCTAAAGGACTCAAGGGCAGGCGGATCTACATATTCTCAGACAGCGAGGCCATTACAGCCTATAGCTTCAGGTCTAGGCTGGCATGGGAATGCCTTCATGTGCTCAAGCAGCTCGGCGCCCACAATAAGCTCTCCCTCATCTGGGTGTCGGCTAACAGGAGGGATGAGGGCAATGAAAAGGCTGACCACCTTGCGAAGAGGGGCACAGAAACCCTACCCATTGGGCCTGAACCTCACGTAGGTATGACTAAAGGTCGCCTGAACCGTTTGGTCCACGACCAAACAATCGAAAAGGCTTGTTACGCCTTCCTGTCCAAGGGCGAAGGCGATGCTGACACTCTCCAGAAGAGATCTGAGGGTCTTGATTAGCTTCCTCACTGGACACTGCCCACTTAGGTATCACCTCAACAAGATGGGCATCTCAGAGGCGGTGGAATGCAGACTCCCTGGTGAGGAAGACGTGACGGAGGAGCACATCCTATGTGAATGCCCTGCCTTAGCAGTCGAACGCTTTGAATATTTTGCCCAGGGGATTATTGAGCCCCATATCATAGCGGAATCTGTGGCGAAGGACATACTTGGCTTCATAAAGGGGGCGGGTATGTACGACGGCTTCTAATCAGGAAGGGCCTGTGTCACAATAGGCTCATGTGTGGCCGCAGTGACAAAGGGAGTATGTCCCGCATGCCCTGGGGAAAAAAAACAAAAACAATATGGTAAGAACCAATGCAGCGGAAGGCTATGTTATGATCTCTACGATCTAAATACGAGTGCGATGGTTAGAGAAATTTTCATTTGAGAAGGTTTATTGAAAACTCGCTGCTAGCCTGAGCCACCCCTTGACTATGTACACTACGTACGAGTAAGCTAAGTGAAAACTGTCCTGAAGCCCTGCAGATTTTAGTGGGCTCCGAAAAGATCATTTCCACCGGAAGCCTCTAGGCTTCTGAGAGGAAGACCTTTCTTAGATCAACTCCAATTCTACGATCCTCTTCCGTTGTTTGTTGTTCCTTGACCACCCGGGCGTAAGGAGGAAGCAGCAGATGTAAACCTAAATCGCCTTTAGCCTAATCCGAATTTTAATCTCCTCCAACTGAATGAAATGAAATCTATGCGCACTGTACTTTTCAATTTTAATTTGGATTTTATTTCATTCCTTTAAGCTCGACTGACCCAAGTCTCCAACAAGCGGAACGAACGTTCTCATATTAGGCTCCTACCCGCCAATCCCAAGCAACGGGAGTTACGTCTCCCAATTTCAATATATCAATGTTCCTGAGCGATAGGTTAGGAAATACAAGTCCGGGAACTCTCCGTATAACTAACCTCAATTTATTTAGTTCGTTTTTAAGAGTTCACGGTGAGGTTAGTAAAAAGTATAAAAAGAGTTTGTCCCTGAGCTCGATTGATCAACATCCGGCGCCAAAATAAAGGTATGAGTCAACTCTCGAAGCGAAGGCCCAAAACTAACTATAGTTACGAGTGTAACATTTTCTTGTATTTACAGTAGAACTCACTATAAAATTTTCATCCGTTGAAGACAAGAAAGCAGATCAATAAACTATCAAACATTTCGACGAGAAGGGAAGTTTTTTTCTTAAGTGTCGCCAATGTGACACTAGCGTTCTAATAGCAATCAGAGTGCTGGCACAATAAGTTTAATAATGTAAAAGCGGGCAAAAAATAACCAAGAGCTACCCCAAAAATTCCGAAATTCAAACTAACGTCGTTTTGTGGCCCTTTTTCTGATTTTTTTTCAGTATTTCCCCCTGTTAAGGCACTCACGGTAGGACAAGGCCTCTATTACAGTTCCTGCTCCTGCCTATATAAACGAGTGATATTTATTTATTTTGTTCAAATATATTTTCTTTCTTTGTATTAAAATGTAAAAAGTAAAATATGGTAGTGGTGGTGTGGTAAAGAACAAGTCAGCAGCGACCTGTTGTATTGCTGTTGATACTGTTTTCAAGCAAAGAGGCCTGTAATAGATTGAAAAGTTCGTTTTAGGGCCGCAGCTACCGCAGCCGCCATTCCCCGATATTCGTCTGCCCACGGTCTGAACATTTCTTTTTCTACCGGCTTGAGATTTTTTTCTTTGCTGGTTATTCCAATACCAACTATACATCCCTTGCTGGAGCTGTCAAGCGAATTATATTCCGAAGAATAAAGTTGTTAAAAGACTACCAGATCTACGCATCTTATCGCCAACGAAAAGTGGGCTCTACCCATACATAGCCTCGGACTTCCACAATTCCTCCTTCAGAAGGTCGGACGATTTGATTTATTTTCTTTCACTTTTATTTGCAATTTTATTTTTCGAACGAAAGCGAATTTATTTTCCATTTACTAAATTTTATGTAAATGTAGTTAGGAGCAAAGGAGATTTGTAGGCTTCTTGTATTTTACTTTTACTGTCCTCTCAAAGGCCTATTGCCTACCAAACACTCCTCTAATTTCACCTGTAAACACCCCAGTCACATCAATTACCAATACGTAATTTATAACCTGAAAAGTGAAGGCCGTAGTAGCAACCCATTAAATATCAGAACGGCCCCAGCCGTTTCTACGTCGAGGTTATGCTAAGGCCATAAAAATCGACGACAAAAACGCCAAAAGAGAACATAGTTGACTTACCATTCGTTCCTTAACTATTTGTTCGATTTCTGCAAGGTCAGCGGATGTCGCACCTTCCAGGGAGAGCGTAGACGTCTGGAAAGCAACAAAAAGCCGACTCAACTTTACGCTACAAGTGAGGAAATTACACTGGAGCTGTTTCGAAACGTTGCAGTATTGAAATTCGTTTGTTTAGCTGCAGCAACTGAATTAAACTAAGAATCTGTAAAACTAGAATTGGATATTGGCGCTGTAACGGTAGAATGGGTTTGGAAAGGTTAACGATGAAATAATCTGTACAATGTGCAAAAATTGAATTGTCAAGAGCAGCTGTAGCAGACAAAATGGTTTGGTTTGGGGAACACTACCGATAAAACATGTCTAAGAGGCTGTAACGACGGAATCAGCTTGGGCAGTCCTGACGATGGAACTCCTGAATGGGTTTGGAATAACGTTAAGCATCAAACAGATTCGGGAAGCTGATGCAGCGCAGTTCTTGAGAATCAGATTTTCATGCAGGAACACTAGAAATAGTTTGTAAACAGTAGAGCGAGTGTGGGAAGCAGTAGCTGATGACTAGGTTGGTACTTGGTGTGAGAAGGATTGCAGTCTTGTAATCAGTTATACTGATTGATTTGCACACTGCACCTACTGACAAAACTGATCTGAAGAAGATAGTTTACCGAGGGATACTTCTCTGTGACTGGCAGAACCCATAAAAACTAGAGACTGGATATTATTATTTATTTTTTTTTTTTTTTTACTCGCCAACGTTTCCATCTCAGTTCTTTTAATAATGGCGAGTTTTTAAAAGGAAGAGGATTATTGGGTTCAGTTTGTTCGTTTTTAGAGGAAAGAGGAAGCGGACATTCCTTTGTTCTAAGCCCCGTTCAAATGGAAGTTTTTATCAGTATGTACTCAACAGCTCGGAAAAAGGGGCTCGCGATTACTTCTAGCTTCGTTTCATCTCAGCCAATGCCTCCCCATAATATCGATCTTTACCGCGCCTCATCCTCGTTTGCTTTTTGATAACTCTTTTCATTATCAGCCCTCGACGGTTGGTCCGGAAGGAGAGAAACAAGGTTTACAATGTGCTGAAATAATGAGGCCATTACGTTATCGTAAGTTCCGGTATGTGTTAACTTTTTTGTGACTCAGACGATAATTTCATCAGCTCGTGCGAGAGTAAACTGTTCCAATCGAGTAAACGCGTGAGTACGTCCACAGCTGTGCCGAGAAGAACAGGCCGGGTTGGATAATGGTATCGAAGATGGAGTTGCTGTTCTGGTTTAATTTCGAAGAGACCCTTGGCGGCAGCCTGATACTATTTCACGTCTCTTTCCACGTCAAAATGGCTGTTCCTTAACACCCATAAGAGATATCTATCAGTCGAAAGTCATGCAGTTTGCAGTTTTGTTTTCGTGAAAAAGCCCGAGCACTTGTACAGCATCCACAAAACCCAGACCTGTGGAAGTACGGCACATCGTCATTTAGCCAGTCTCCCAGAAGAGAGCTGAGGCCCACGTGTTACCACGCGGAGGTATGACCCTGGAAAATCGCATTACTCTGTTCTCACCTGATCTAACTATTTACTTGGGTGGAAGGTTTTAAAGGGAGAGAACAACTGTGGCCACCTTTCTAGTGTCATAACTTTTGGCAAAAGTCAAAGATCTCTCAAAGGTTTGGCTGCTCGTCCAACAACCGTCACTCACTATTGTAGTAACTACAGAAGAGCAACACGTGGTTTCTTGTTCACTCCGCCCTGGAGGCGCAAGTGTAAGACATGCAGGATGGGTAGGCTTCGAGAGAAAAGAAGTGGAGCCGCGCGCTCTGATGTCGTCATTACCCGTAAGGAACTGCATCATAATTTGGTACTAATGTACGGATACTATTTAACTGCCACACACGTAAGCAGGGACAAGCAGGTAGAACGTTTAAGATTAGGTTGGGTGAACTTGGCAGCATTCAATTTAAATTATGGAACGGAGCATTTGAAGAAAATCCCAGAAAATAACATCTCTTCTCTCAGAAGCGTCATCACTGATGAAAATCCACCAGTTCGGATAACTAATATACTCCAGTTACAGAGCATGGATCACGTATTAACGAGGCTTTAAGTACCTAATACTGCCCCTAGAAACGCAATACCGCAGGCTGAAACCTTCACAGCTGAGGACTGTTATCTCCAGGACGGCATCTCAGTTCTTGGCCCGCCTGTTCTTGTGGATGGAGTACGCCTTGATGGAGAACAATCTTCTGTTCACTAAGAACCACGCAAGAAATCGTCTAGGGCAACTTGCTATAAGAAATGGTCATTAGAATGACAAGATGCGACACACATAATTCATCTAGCAACTGAATATTCAGGTTTAACTACGCTATTTTTGAGCCACAAATTGTCATTACTCAATGTAATTGTCAACAGTCGAGGTATAAATAATGTTGTGTAAACTAAAAACCCTGCAAATTATTACACAACGGTTTATTATTCGGATAAATAGCTTGACTTAGCATTAATGCTCCGAGACCCATCCCGTTCGATTCAGCATCGATAAATATCAAAATGAAACCCAAAAAAAGGTCGAAAAGAACTGAATCGTAACATTAAAAAAAAACGAAAGTATCTAGAAAAACCCTGCAAATTATTACACAACGGTTTATTATTCGGATAATCAGCTTGACCTAGCATTAATGCTCCGAGATCCATCCTGTTCGATTCAGCATCGAAAAATATCATAATGAAACCCAAAAAAGGTCGAAAAGAACTAAAATCGTAATATCGTAATATTAAAATAAACAAAAAAACGAAAGTATCTAGAAAAAACTGAATTTTAATATGAAAACATGCACACTAAATACTAATATCAAAATTTAACCAAAATTGATGAAAAAAACCAAAATGAGAATGAAACGAAAGAATCTAAAAAAATTGAATCGTATTAAAACCAAAACGTCGGGGAAATTGGAACGGGGGCACTCGAAGCGAAGCGCGTCGTCGTTGGGTGGCCAAAGGGGTCGTTGGGAGGGAGGCGAGAGCCGCCTCGAGAGCGGTTGGTTTTTTTAAAGAGACGGGCGGGGCGGAGGGAATTCAAACGACGAAACGCTTGTAGCTCCGCGTTGTACTGCGTTTCGTTAATTTTTTAAACCGTTTTTGCCCATTACAACCACGGGCTTCGTCCGATCGGATTGCCGAGATGGCGGGCACAACTAGATACCAAGTCGGATTTTTGGGTGAAAGAACGAATTTTTAGACTACGTTAAAGGCACAAAACGGCCCGGACGGGGACGGGGACGGGGACGGGGACGGGGACGGGGACGGGGACGGGGACGGCGGACGGACATTGCAAATTTGGAATCTCCATGTCTTGAAACGTAAAGTATCAAATTTTGAGGGGGGGTTGTAAAAAATTTTTCGTGACCGAAAACATAGGGTTATTATTCAGAATGAATAATAAACCAAAATTAGCGAATAATGAAAAGTTCAATCGAAGGTAACAGATATTTTGCTAACGGAACTAGTTGAGACGGAGCGAAACAGTCATTCCGTGGAGGTGAAGACGAGAACAAAGTGCCAAAGGTTATATACGAAACACGAGCGCTTCCTAGAGTAAGCAAAACCCGGCGCTAATTGGGCGAACGCTGTGAGTCGAGTGGAAAGGGGTGGCGGGCGGCGGTGTTGCCGGACCAGTGACGATCGCTTTTGATGGGCGGGAGCGAGGGACTTCAAAGACGTAACGCGTTATACTGCGTTTCGTTAATTTTTTTAACCGTTTTTTGCCCATTACAACCACGGGCTTCGTCCGATCGGATTGCGGAGATGGCGGGCACAACTAGATACCAAATCGGATTTTTGGGCGAAAGAACGAATTTTTTAGACCACGTTAAAGGCACAAAACGGCCCGGACGGCGGACGGCGGACGGGGACGGGGACGGGGACGGGGACGGCGGACGGACATTGCAAATTTGGAATCTCCATGTCATGAAACGTAAAGTATCAAATTTTGAGGGGGGGTTGTAAAAAATTTTTCGTGACCGAAAACATAGGGTTATTATTCAGAATGAATAATAAACCAAAAGCATTCCGTCTCCTTCAAAAAGGTAAGAACAAGAATTATGAACTGGGATGGAGCCTGTAGCTCTGCAGACGTTTCTTCCACAATTACGAGTCTGGTAGAGAGTGGCATTGTGAAGCTCACAGCTCACTCATCGCCAGATTAATCAAAACAAGAACCGTGTTGAGATAAATTATGGATGTAACGTAACAGAATAACATTCGTCAGCCAAACACTTACCCTCAACGTTTGGGGCTCGTTGTTAGGGACAAGAATCGGTTCACTAATCGGGGCCATAGGTGGCGGCAACTCGAGGACTTCTTCTTCATTTTCTTCTCCGTTTGCCTCAACGGGTTTCGGAGATTCCTCCGCCCCTTCGCCAGATTTGCTCGATTCTGCCGTTGGATTCTGTAACAAGTGGAGACCATGACGACTCAGTTGTCGATATTTATTACATTTAGCCACGTAAAGGGTAAAAAGTGCGAAGCACCGGTTTTTTTTTTAATTTTTTTTTTGGCATTATATTCCTCCAAACAGCCACATTTACAGATATATTACTACAACATTACTTCATTTAGTATTATACAATATTACAGCAACTGAACTATTTTCTTTTAACATAATTATCGATTTTACTATAAGTTATGTCCAACGTCATTAAAAAATTTCGTTATTTTTTCATATACGAGTACATCTGGTCTAACCAATATAGATGTGACGTTAAATGGCCGACTTAAATGTTCCCCAAGATCGTTTAAGAGTGTTGTTCTTCGTCTTTCGAACTTTTTGCATGTTAAAAGCACATGCTCCAAGTCATCCACCTCACCGCACGCGTCACATTGGTCAGACTCCTTTAGATGGATTTTGTGCAGATAAGCTCGGCAGACTCCGTGACCCGTTCTAAGTCTTGAAATGCTTGAATAAAAAGGCTTTTCGTGCCGTGTCATATCTGCACGCCATGGTCTCAGTGAGATATTAGGAAACATGAATTTATATTTATTTCCCGCAGGATGCCTATCATGGTATTTTTGCCATCTCCTCGCCATGGTCTTTTTAAAGAGGGAATTGAAATCCTTGTATGGGATTAAGGCATTGCTTTCCTCTTCGCTGAAACATCCCCGCTTCGCCGCTTGGTCTACTTTCTCATTGCCCCTTACTCATATGTGTGCCTTAACCCATACAAATTTTATTGTTATATTCGCATTGCTTAGTTCGTAGACGTGCTTAAGTTTAAAAAATAGGTAGGAACGATTCGATATCGCTTTGGGGTTTTGTAAATTCTGCATCAAGCTCTTGGAGTCTGAGATGATGAGAACCGTTCGTGGGGAAGCTACCATCTGCTGTACATATTCCAGAGCCTTATCTACGGCAATTATCTCAGTTGTGTAAACCGAGGCCAAATTGTTGACTTTGTATGACTTCGTCAATCCCCTGTTCCAATCATATATCGCACAACCGGCATTACCATCGATCTTTGAGCCATCCGTATATATATAACTGTACAATGTGGTCCTTGACGTTCATATAGGACCCTCAAAACGTGTTCTACTTCTTCATAACTCATAGTACCAGTAAATCTTGCGATTATGAAACACCGTAAAAACAGAAATGTTTTTAAAACGTTCTTTGAACATTTTCCCATTTTTCACACTTTATGCCGTACAAAAGTTTGATAACCGAGATAGGGGGTTCAGGCAACCAATGCCCACAGGTCGAAACCATCCGCTGAACTAAGATGTGTTCCCACATGAATGGGAAAACGAGATTTGCCCAACATTCATTGATTGCTCTTGATACTTTCATACACGGTTTTAACTATTTTGGACAAACTCTTAAAGTACTTCCGGCCAACAAGTATTTACATTTTTCTCATCATAATTCGATGGGGAGAGGGGGGGGGGTTATTGCTACTTAAAGCTTATTAGTAGTAGCCTATGCGCCATGCTTGACCCTTTCAGATAGCCAGCTGCAGTATCCACATCAATTCCTCATGTGCAAGGCCACTTACTTAGGCGTGATTAGCAAATGCCCAGTTGTCTGGAGTCCCAAACTCATAGTCAATCAAAGGAAAGTACAGGATCATTCACAGAGAGCTGCGCTTCGGTGGATCATCAAGGCCTACAAGACCCGTTGTCTTGGCAGGCCCCTGCTCTGAGAACTCTGCAGACCTCTCCTCTAGACGAATACTTGCTACGCAGGATGACATCCGTGAACGTCTTACGAGAAAGAGGGTTGAACCAGGCCACTGTAAGACCCAGTTCCTTACTGGGAATGGCAATTCCTATGCACTGCTCCACTTCTTTTCTCTCAAAGATGTCTTCAACTTGCGCCTCTAGTACGAAGGAAACAAGAGACCACGTGCTGCTCCACTGTAGTCTCAACAACAGTCAGCGACAGATGTTGGAAGAGCAACTTAACCTTCCAGCTTTGACTGCTTCTAAGCAAGCTCATAACCCGTTAACCCGTTACTAAAGAAGGTTATGCAAAAAAACCTGATCATTGCCCTTCGAAACTTGCTAGCCGAATGGGTGTAACGGCATAGGCCGCTTAAGCGGCCCGTTCGCTCGTTGATCCCTTTTTTCTTTTTTTTTTTTTTGAATGTTTTGGGCGCTGGGCGTTGGTGCACCGCATCCTGCTACGGAAAGTAGGGGATTTTTAATTTGTTTTGGGCGTTGGGCGTTGGTGCACCGCATCCTGCTGCCGGGTAGTAGGGGATTTCCCCCCCCCCCCTAAGCTACACCATGTCTCGGCTCCAGGGGCTCCCACGCCTTCAGGTGTTTCCTCCGGTTCGCCCAAGCGAAGTGGGCTGCGGCCCTTGAGGAGAGGAACCCTCGCGCTGCATTCCATGGTGGAATTGCAGCGCTGGCCCTCACGTCCTCGTATAGGCTGCAGTCGTACAGGACGTGGGCAGCATCTTCCGCCACTCCAGTCCCACAGGGGCACTCGTTGAACGCGCGCCTTCTGAAGAACTGAAGGCGTGCGTTGAATGCCCCGTGCCCTGAGAGCAATTGTGTCGCTGCAAATGTGGGGCGCCACCACTTCATCTGTAGGCGGTCCCGCACTGACAGCATGATGCCTAGTAGGTGGCGCTCAGTGGAGTCCCCCCTGGAGCATCTCCGGCACCAGGCTTGCCAGTGGTCCCTGGTACAACGTCAGTCCACCAGTTCTGATGTGGCACATGACGTCGCAGTCCAGACGCAGGTCCAGGGGTGGTGTCCCAGCAAGGACCTGTAGGGCCAGGTGCGATGTGGTGCAGTACGCTGGGAGGACTGCCAGCAGCACATCCCGTTGAAGCGTCCTGGCAAGCTGCCTATCCAGTTTGGAAGGCACGATCCACCAGGACGCAGCTGCGTACCACACTATGGGCTGGAACACTGCCGTGTAGTAGAGCCGCCTTGTATGCGGTGACGCCCCCCAAGATGGGCCTGCCAGAGCCCGGACGTGGGCGGTCAAGGCTGACACCTTGCTCCTGAGTAGTGCAAGGTGTTGTGTGGGTCTTCCCCTCGAGCAGAAGGCCACACCCAAGTATTTGGCCACAGCCGTCAGCACTGTGTTGGTGCACAAACTGCCGTACTTCGACAGGTTCGGTGGATGCTGAACCAGTGCCCGGGGTTTTCCGCGAAAGCGAAACTGCCTCCATGACTTTCGACTGATAAAACTCTCTTATGAGTGTTAACAGTAATTTTAATAAAGAAACAGGACTATCTACCCGTATTCTTTCCTGGCGTTAGATCCTACATATAGTGCAAAAAGACAAAAGATGCTTAGTGTGCGCCACACAGCATTATCTTTCCACCGACGTTGTCTGTTGTCTCCCCCACCTCCTCACAGCGCTATTCCAAACATCTGGTAAGCGCTCTTTCCAAGTTAGACAGCGCAGAGGTAAATTACTACCTCACCTAGGTCACGTGATTTATCAAAAACTATAGAAAACATCATTCAATTGATTATGGGGTTGTAATCACCGCTAGCACTATTTCGATATAATTTATGAATGGTGACGTAATAAAGAACAACATACCTTGAACCGCTTGTCAGAGGGCGTCTTCTTCAAAAGTGGCCTTTCAGGAGGGGATGCTTTTTCAACCTTTGCTCCGGATAATTTTCGTAAAGGTTGAGGAAGCCATTTTCTTCTGAAACAAAGGTCGTCGGGTAGAGCATTGGAATTGTGCACAACGCATTGAAAACCCGACAAAGAACTCACAAAATTGGAGAGAAACTTAGTTTGAAAGAACACTAAACGCAGATTTTTCAATGCTAGAAGCATTCATTGAACTGCAATCTTTGAATTGGAAAATCAAGTAACCCTTTCAATTGTGTTCATAGACACGCCGTTCTCAGAAGCACTTGAAACGTAAAGAAACGTTTTTTTCGGCCGAATACATAACCCTCCTGGAATACGTTGATCCTTTCTACTTCGATCCATGAAAATTATTAGGTCATCAGGGGTGCTGCCCACCTGGAACTTTTTTACTTTCCTTGGCTCTACGAAGTAGAAAAGAAAGTTATGTAATCGGCTGAAAAAATAATTTTGAGTTTTCTTCAGATCTTTACGTTTCAGACCCCCCTGAGTCCGAAAAACACTATTTGGGAAAATGGTCTGTGTGTGTGTGAACGATTTTTAGAGAAAACAACCGTACCAAATCAGCCGAAATATGATGTCTAGCCTACAGGTTACCATGTCACGCCAAAATAAGGGTATGGGAAAAATCCACCGAAAGTTAACTATAGTTATTTTAGTGATCCAAACACCAAATTTTTTTTCTCAAAAACGGCTCTAACGATTTTGATTAAATTTTTTATATTGATAGCTATCAATAAGGCAATTATACAATAAAATTCCCATTTATGGTAAAATGACGAGAGCAGCACAATAAATTATCAAACCTTTCGACAAAAAGCCTTTTTAGCACAGTTTTTTCCTTATAAACTCCGCTGGAATTTTGGTAAAATGTTCAAAAAAATTGGTATTGTAGTCCAATCCAATACCTAAAGGGTGAGTGTTTAAAAACGCTCATGAGATACATGGGGGTCACTCCAGAAATTCCTGAATTACAACTACTGCCGTTTCGCTTACTACCAGTTCTAAACGTTTTTATCCAATAACTCTGCAAAAGTAATTACTATCCTTATTAAAAAAACTTGTGTACCAATTGCTCAATAATGGTCCTGCATTGAGTTCGAGCAGCACAATAAAATCTGGAACTGTATGCGCTACCGCTTCCTGATGTGAAGCGTTGTTTGACCAAGTTCAAATTAACTGAGTGATAAATGAATTGATTAAATAGAATTAGCCATGTACAAAGTGAATTGACGTAGAGCTAAGGAAAGTTGTGTGTTGCAACGCACCAGATATTTATTTACTTATTTGAAGTGGCATAATTGGCGTCCAGTTCTTTAATAGACCTTTTTATCGACCTACTGTCAGATAGGCATGCGTCACCCGTCGTTGTAACGTTGGTCAACCTAATCGGGCAACGTCATCATCGTTTTGTTGCGTTAACATGACCTTTCTCTAATATCGGCCGTATTTCGTGCGTGCTCCCATCTTTAGGTATTTTAAAAAGTGATAAGCGCGAGCGAATCCCCCGAGTGACGAATTCCCCGTTTCCTACACCTTGTATGGCCTTCCGAACATGCGAGTATTGGAGTTCGAGACAAAAACCATAGTTTGGCTGAAGAGCACATTTCTGGTTGTAAAACGGTGCATATCAAAATATTGAAATTTAACTGTATTTGAGGCGTCAAAAGTGGCATTTGTTCGGAGCGTTTCCCTCCTGGCATTCCTCGTGACGGCCTCGTCAATTGTCGGCGTAAAGATGCGTTCATTGAATATCTAGCCAGAACGTAATTAATTTAACAGTAACCGTAATTTTTTTCAAGGATCGTATTCTCTGTGGTAAAATTGTATTGTGAATATCCTGTCGACACATGATGACATGCTACACACCGAATTTGAGCTGAGGCCGGTCGCACCTATCTTTTATTTGTGCTCCCCTGGAGGGGGCTAAGGAAAGTAAAAATTGAACGACGATTCGCTAGACGTAGAAGTTAGTCCTTGAACACCTCTTTTATCCCCCCCCCCTTCACAAATATAAACTGTTGAATGTTGAGAGTCTCAAGAGCAACAATCAACAAGAATAACGTTCAACTCTGTACGGTATTACATTTGTATTCGACGATATCTCGTAATTCTCATAAGGATTGACCATGTCTCGGAGCAGGTGGTGTGGCACAGATGAGGCAACTCCTTATCGTGTCCTGACCCAGTATCAGAGACTCGAAAGGGTGCGATCGGTTTTTGATAAAACTTCTCCAAGGCTCTTGCAGAAGGTTCCTGGCATTCCTTAAGAAGCTTGGCATGGACCTGTGAGACAGTTGGACTTCAGCCGAGGGGCTTTCCCAAATAAGGGACGGTCAGAGTTGTGAAAAAAGTCTACGGAGTTCGAACATATGTTTCTTGCATGAACACTCAACTTGTTTTTCTTTTTTTTTACTCAGAATGTGTGCCATTTCCTCTAAAAATAGTTCGTATTGGAAATAACGAAGAGATCCCAGAACAGTTTGTTTGCCTGTTCTGCGCAGAAGGGCTCGTTGAAAAGGTGAATTGTCAAGCCGCTGAACAGAACTAGGGTTTACTCGAAGTTCAGTCTTTCTCCTCGACCTCAATGGTCGTTTTCAGTCTCTCAGTGGCTGAATCAAACGGACAGGCCACTCTTCGGTCATCCACGATGTCAGGCTTATACACCTACTCCCTAAGATGCCGTCTTATTAGGCGGACGGACGCGAATGAGCACCTTGCGAGGAGGCAGTACGGCTCCTGAGTTAAACGCGTGAAGTGCGCCAGAACGACAGCAATCTCGTCCTCGAGTTTCCGAGTCAACAACTGTTTATCGTCTGTTGGTTGTTTTTATCAACGTGTTTCCCGTGTTTCCATGTTGGGAACGTATATATTATTTTGGAGGAGACTTTTTATTTTACATTATCAATTCAAGTGAGTACCTTTTCTCCGGGCGTTATTATTCGGAGAATCCTAACAACTGGTAGCAGAACGCGGTTTCTATGCACGGATAATTGGTGTATAACTTTGGCACTTATGCGATTTCTAGCTCGATGTATTTTGGGATGTCGTCTTGATCACGAAAATACAGCTTATAGTAAAAAATGATGTTGCGTTCAATGGGCTTCCCAGCAGAGGGGCTGATTGAAGAGCATGTATGTCACCCACAATCGTGGTGAGAACCGTCATTAAGATCGGATTTTAACTTTTCATTTTCTGATTTTAAAGTTTCGATTTGTTCCCGAATACGTTTGTTATCTTCCAGCACGGACTCATTGTGCCGTTTCAATTCCTGCATTTCGGTTTATATGGAATCCAATTCTCGAAGCAGGGTAGTATACCAGAATGGTGTGGGTGCGTCGGCTGGTGGTGTTTGTAATTCGGTTGAAAATGACTCAACCATACACAGGGCGCATTTCCACTCGGAACGAGCGTCATACGATAGTTTGGTCCATTTGTCCAAGCTCCTAAGGCGAGTACAAGAAGCGTGGAACAATTGCGAACAAAAGGTGCATGTCACTTGGTCTGCCGGAGACTCAACATCTTGAAACCTGGCACACTGCATAATTATAATTACTTTGAAGAGGCGAGATGTAATGGTGATGCACGTAGAAAAAATCTGAGAGTGGCAGTTCTTGGTGTATCGGTAGGGATCAGTTATTAGCTGAGCTTGTGTACTGAAGTGTGAGTCGTTGCCTTTGCCTTATTTGAGAGTATGTGAGTTTTTAGGTACACATGATTCCCTGGGGTATATGTCGTGGCGATGTATAACAGACCCACAACCCCAACGCCTCCCAGTCATATTTGCCCAGTATGCACACGGGGATATTGAAAAGAAACTGATTAGTGACGCGAATTTCCGACTGGTTTACTTTGAGGCCCTCCCTGTGTAACACAGTGGGACGCCACACTCGGCACACAACCGAAGCTACTGGTTGGGAACTCATTTCCGAAGCTCAGAACCCGTTTGTAACTAGTCGCCAGCGTGATTCGTGTGTCATGTTGCCTGGTGATTTGAGTTTCCATTTCCTCCTGGCGAGGGAGGTCGGAAAACGTCCTATTTTATGTCATTTCCATCTTTCTGGCTATTCAAAGAAGCAGAAAACGGAGAAGGTGTGGGAGTTGTCGGGGACGTCGTAAAATCTTCAAAGCAACCGGTCATTTTCTACATAAGCAACTATTTGCACATTATAGGCACCTGAATCATGTGAATTAAGAAGAGTAGCTGGTGGGGTTAGAAAACAGTCGGCGAAATCCCCTGCTCGGGAGTTGTTTATAGTCAGCTGCTACCGGAGGAGAGGCTGCCTCATGACTTCATCTCCAATCGCATCAAGATTTGCATTATTTGACGAGTACTCCTTTTACGATCTCAGGTTCTCGGATGCAGTTAGGGCCGTTCAAAACAGGAAATTATCTCGCATGCCGCAAAGTGCATCTGTGGTTAGCTATTCGTTTCACATTATTCAGCAAACTCGACGGTTAGGTTTAAATCAGATATCGGTTCGAAGCTACAAGCGTGCGAAACATGTTTTCAATGTATGACTGTACCCAAAACCTTCTGGCTATTCGTCTTCTCTTCCTGAGGTACAGCACAGCTACAACACTACCGTTTCGTCATGAAGACACTGAACAAACCAGAGATTGCTGATATACAGCCAAGTCCTCATTCAGTCTGAAACTGGTCAGAAATCCAAGTAACCAACTGGTTTAGTCCATTTACAACAGCTCCATCGTGTTCAATCCCTCAATGGCTCAATAAAACTAACATGCCACCTCTCTACTCTTCCAATCGTCCATCCCAACGCCTTCCAGTCATATTTGCTTTCAGCTAAGAGACATCATCCACTCAGTTTCATTGTCACACGGGATAACTTACGTTTATCCTCTTTTATCTTTCTTTCTCGTGCTCACGTTAATTTTATTTTAAAACTAACCTTCTCCAGTTTTCTATACTGTACATTCATGTCTCCTCCTTCACCCCTGGGTTGAAAACTCAACAACCGTCGCTACGTCTGACAACATTTGAAAGGAATGAGCTGATAGGATCCAATTTGGAGTAAAAGTGATTCTTCGACTTGACCTATCCGATGGCTGATATAACAAAAAGCTTACGTTAATGCAGAGTATATGCTAACGTTGCCTGATCAGGTTGACCAAGGTTACAACGACAGGTGACGCTGAAATTAGGTCCTTTCCTTCCCAAGGTGAAGTTATTTTTCTAACAACTCGTGAAGACGGTTCACTACGATACATTACGTTGTTATTCATGATCAAATATGATCAACATGAACTACTCCATAAATATTTTATTTAAATGCGACGGTGAGAGTTAGCCAAGTAGCTGATATGTTTCCAACTCGATGGGTGAAATATACGAACCGATGGTCAAAGGGAAAACTATTGTGTGTCGTACTACACAAACATATCAATGTCACTTAATCAACTTTTACTTAGGATGGTAAAAGGAGGTTCTATGGGAATATTTTTCAGCCAGCAGATCAACATGCGACGCCAAAATAAGATTGAAGCACAATATGATAACAAGTTGTTTTCTTCAAGAGCGGCTCCAACGATTTTGATTAAATTTGGATTAGAATTGTTTCCAAACAAGTGGTTGGAAACATAGAAGTTCCTTCTTGACATAATGACGGGAGTAGCACAAAAAATGCTTGAAAATAAAAATAAAGAAATTCCTGGACGGAAAACACGAATTTTCTCGAATGAATCGTGTTAACAGTTCCGCGAATTTAATACACGCTAACTGCTTCGTCAAAGTCGTGACATAAGTAGGGGACACGCAATGAATTTCACAACCATCGGTATGAACCCTCAGTCAAAAACTGTCTACATAGAACGTTCATCTCTACCAGGTTAACTGACATTTAAATTGAGCCAAAAAAGTAGCCTTTTTAACCCGCCAAGCTGCTAAGATAAGGCACTCGTATAGGATGTGCTCTGCTGTTTCGTCTTCCTCGCCCCATAATCTGCATTCAAGTCCCATCTTGTTGTGCTCAGTGAGGAAGCTAGTAAGGACACTTAGATTTCCACGAGTGTAAGCATAGCAATTGAACCAGGAGGAGCAATGAGCCTTTTGTTGTCTTAGATGCGGCTAATTGATGTGCTTTTCCAGAGTCTCCCACCGGGTCACGTGCCGATTTGAGACATTGGTAACTTTTCATCGTTCCTATGTGAGGCTCGTGCCGGATGCGTATGGATTCAGTGCCCCTTTATGCGAGGCAGTCTGCCATTTCACGCTCTCTATGAGCCGGTGTCCAAATAGGGGAATGCAAGACGCCTGAGCGCCAGAAGACGGAAGTGTAGGCCGAGATGGACTTTAAGGCAGCTTGGCTATCCGAGAATATATAGATCCGCTCTTTCCCGAGTCCCTTGGCCAGGATATCCCGCGCGCAGATATTTATGTTTATAATTTCTGCTTGATATATTGTGGCGTAGTCTCGCAGCTGCTGGGCAAGACTGGAATTGGGTCCTGCAAAGCCCCTACCAGCCTCGCCCCCTATCACAGAACCATTAGTGTATCATAACAGTGCTCCCACCTTAGTTGAGAACGGCCTTCTCTTCTCATGGGTGAGCGCAGACGCAGAATGTTAGTGGCGCAGAAAGGCTGGTAGCAAGGACTGCTGTCTCTCCTATTTTGCACAGATTTTCCAGTTCCTTGGAGGCTTGCCTTTGCGTGATAGAAATGGTACTGGGGAGCAAAAGCTTTACCACTCCCAGGTATCCAGTCCTTTGAATGTGCATGTATAACAGATTTTATTAGTTGGCGGCGGCATCAAAGTCGTTGAAGGGCAGCAAAAAGAGGTGTGGAGCATCGAGCTAGTTTTTTTTCTAAGTTTCATTTTCAAGAGCAGTGGTATGGCCCTTGCAGGGGGAGTGGAAACATCTCACCCCCCCCCCTCCCTCCTAAAAGCCGGAAGCTGGCGCCTTGAGATCTCTTTATCGAGTGATAAACGAAATTAATTAATTGAGTCCCAGTGACCAACTAAATTAAACTGGCGGTTGCCCGCGCGTTGAACGTTATCTTTTCAACCCGACGAGCCAACATTTCGCGGTAATTTTCCGCTAAATTAAATTACAGGGCCTTATCTCCGGTTTTCAGGAATTTGTAATTGGAGAGATGCATCTCGAGCGACGATAAAAACCATAATTTTTTTGTACGTCTCTCAAACAAGATCCATATCTTTATCTTTCGTGCCATTTCATCGAACGAGTCACTGACCCGAAGTTTAATAGACCCGGAATTCAAGATACGCCGAGAGACAACCGTGGAATTTCCGTCATCGCGTGAGGATTCCTCAACACTTAATCAATTTTCCCGGAACTTTACAGCGCTATTCACAGTCCTGACTCGGGGTGACTCGTAGACTGAGGACACCTGTGAGTTTTGTATTCATAGGCTAGAAGGGAATAAACGTCTTAAGGAATGCAACTGAAGATCTGAGGACGCGAGTAGCTCGCCCGCGTAGCTACAGACAAAATCTTTACGTTACCAACAACCGACGCAACTAACAAGTACGAATATCCTGCTGCAATTTCTAATAAATCACAAATTACACTTCTCCTGGACTGCGCAAGTTGTTCGGGCGCCACGTCGTTCATTGATCGAATCCACTTGGATGCGTGATGGATCACGAACTGAAAATGGTTGTGGTCGGGCTTTTAATGATTCTCAGACAAAGTCTGGCAAGTGTCTCAAGTTGCCAGAGCAGTAATCAATATTAACATACTGGTCAATAGCTCAATAAGACCTGCAGGGTCCACTCCAATCCATAACGTTCTGACCAAATTTTCACCCAGTGTGCACGTCATGCGGCTACCGCCAGTCATCAACTAATTCCGGAAAAGAAGGTCTAAAAATGTGGATGGGGGTACTTTTTTTTCTTCTTTTTTCCTGCTTATTGTACGTAAATGAGGCCGAGAAACTAGAATCAGGCGATTCTCTAAGCCCAAACACCTTAAACACGGAGTTGAAGTTGATTTGACTCTCCTTTATTTCCCATTGTTTGTTGCCAAAATCAGGAAAGTTCAGATGATGGGCTCTTCAGACGCTAATTGGAGCACGCACACTTCTTTTCAAAACTTAGATTACCCTCCAACCAATCAGATTGGAAAGTGTGTACTACTTTAAGCGACCAGACTCGACAAGGAGCATCGTTTAGAGGATCAACAGTTGAGGAAGGGTGCTCTTGAGTTATCTTTCGTCTGACGGTTCGCCTCAAGGGCCTTCCACTCTCTCCTTTTTCGTCACGTTTTCCCGGCACCGAATCTCTTTGTTTTATTTTCATGAATGACTCCAATCGATACAGGCACAGAACAATTGTTTTCATAGCTGTTCTATTTAATGTATCTGAGCACACACGAGAAGAAACCGTCACCTGCATCGGCAGGACGTAACGCCCCGGCAGACAGGAACTTTGTAAAAAACGGGGGTGAAATCGCTCAAACGCCACGGGTCCAAAATTTACGTCGAAAGAGGTAAAAAATTAAAAACGGACGTATTAATTCTTGCCATTTCGAAGAAAAGATACATATTTATTAAAACTAAGGTGAAATTGTTAGCTCAGAGCCTCACCCACTGAACACACGTCGCTTGTTCACTGGAGAATTGGTGGTAAGGTTCGCCCCTTCACTGGTTCCAGGATCTGAAACGACAGAATGTAACATTCAATATAGAAATCAACTTTGAATGTTAATGATACAAACAGTCACAGCATTGCCAGAAAATTGAACAGAAGTAACGGAGCAAATGGACGCCCATCCTAACTTTTTCTTTAGCAATAGATCGGAAGCCGTACGTGCTTCAATGCTGACCGGAGGATGGCGCTAAATGCCTAGAATATTTTTCGGACCCTACGATCCACACGTAGATTACCTCCAGAGGTGCAGTTTAAACTGATACTTACGTATTAAGGGATTTAGATGTAATAATCGCGCGCCAGTTCACATGTTGCTCTTTACGGATCGGATTTATTGTTTAAGCTACTAAAGCCTTGTGGTGTAGCGATTTTGGTTCATTATACACTTTACGTCTTTTTTAAGATATTGGGATTCCAAATCTGCAATGAATGTGCAGGTCTTTGAAGTGGTCTGAAATATATGTGCAATGAAGTGAGTAGAGTTTGTGTACAAAGAGCGAAACAAGGAGACGACTAGTAATATGCGGGAAGTGGCGGGGGAAACTGTATCGGAAGGAGATGAGTGAGCACAGGGGGACGAGTGTCTTTCGCGAGAGTTCGTAGGTGAATCAATTTGGGAGGAGAGGAATTCTATTGTGGAGAGGAATGTGAAAAGGTGGGGAGGAAATGATATTTTGGAATGCACAGATGAAGCCGGAAATCCGTCGCCATTGAAAATAACCCCAGAATTGGAATTCCCACAGGTAACCATGGGGTGCGGGGAGACAATGACTTTGCAATTAAGGGCCAGGGAGTCCCGTTAGGGCAGGTGCAGGAACTCCGAGGTCAAAAAACGGATACTTACTGATTCAGCGTTTTGCGTGGAACACCTGTTCTTTCGCATTAAAATTCCATTTGGTATCTAGTTGCACCTACCTGATCAGACGAAACCTGTGGTTGCTATGAGCAAAAAATGACTTTAAAAACCGCGTTTTTCGTATGCACTTCGTTTTGCCATTTATCGCATTTCCGTCATTGGTTAAGTTTCTTATGCGGGTTGGACACAGGGGTTGGACTGTGTCTAGGAAACAGGTGAAATTACAGTAAATACACGGCGGCAAACTTGAAGGAACTCGCAGGACAATGTAGCGAAAGTTATCGTTTCCCCCTGGCCTACGCTGATTTCCCTCACTACCACTCCTCTCACTCCAACCATCCATTAGTCCGACTCGTCACGTTGAACACTCGCCTGGGGTAGCCTCAATTTTCGTTGTTCCGTTGTAGTAAGGTCATGTTCCGTACCGTTTACAAGTATGTTTCAATGCTGAATCCAATGGGATCGGTCTCGGAGGGGCGAAACTGCGTTATCTGCGCAATCATGCTTTGCGAGAAAATAATACATCATTATGTAGTAATTTGCAGCGTTTTTCAAATATGTTAGCCATAAGCATGCCCTAAGAGCATCGATTTTCTTAATAGCCAAGTAGCACTCGTCATGAACACGCTGACCGCCTTCCAAAGGTACGTTCCACAACAATACGTTCACAGCCGATATCGATACACAATTAATCAAGGTAGGAAATATTTACAACGAAAAGGGGAATTGGGGACCCAAACCCAAGCTCTTTCGAACTCTATTGATTCCCAGAGGTTCTCCAAGAGTGGCATCAGTCCCATTTTCTGGGCACTCAACCGAATGTTATCACCCTCGAGATGCTTCTCATTCTACCTGTGATACTTCAGACGATGCTACTGAATTGGGTACTCCTGCCCGTTTTCGTGTTATATACCTTCGATTTTGGTGATTAAAGCTATCATCCGCTCATTATGCCTACGCACATCACCACGCAGAGTAAAAAAATTTACAAAGTAAAGAAACGCTAGTCCATTTTCCAATCTCTAGCTGCGTCTGAAGAGGGGATATACTAAATTCGCTCCTGCGGAAAAGGTCGAAAATTTGATGAAACACAAGCAAGAGAGTTGCTCCAAATAAGAGCAATTATTATTAATATTGTATTCGGGAACATTAGTCAGCCAGGGATTTGGCCAGATTACTACTCAACAGACTTGTTTGGAAGTGCAATTCATTGAATAGTTTATGGACAGCTTAAAAGATACCTATCCTCCGAGCCGTGGTCGACGTTGAGCCTTCTGCTCCAAACATGAAGATTCTTCCCAGAGCAATAAGACGCGTATTTGCAGAGTTTCTAAACATTACCGTTTATAGAACTGCTTACCTACTAAAATTCAACTGCTGTGAAATAACCTGCGAGTAGAAACGTTCAAATGAATCGAGAGCTATTTGTAGTCTCACGATGTGAAGTTATTAACAAGATATAATGCGAGAAGGAAGGACCAATAGTTCTGACGAGAACTCAAAAATCGTTTCAGTTCGTTCAAGGAAACATTCCGAATATGCTTCGTATCAAGGATTTCACTGAGATAATGACCGGTTAATCTTCGCTTATTGTCGTAGCGAGCCTTGAGCGCAGCCATAGCCAAAGAATAATTAAAGCTGACTAACGAGAAACTGGAGATCTCAGCACCTGCCTCCCCCTTTACGCTAGATCAAAGAACCTCAGATAGATTTTGGTCATAGTCAACAAGTGACTCAAACGGTGAAATGAAGGGCATCCACTCCTCCACCATTCCCGAAAAAGATGAAAGGGGAATCCGTGGGAGATGAGGAACGTGAGGGTGAGGATTGCCCACCTCCTGACTCAGGGGTTGAGCATCAACAGGAGGATCAGGTCGATACAGTTTTAGGCAAGTGGGCTTAACGTCGTCAATTACATCGAAGAAAGCCGTGCGGGGCTAACCTATATTGGCCCTAAACCAGCATTAAATTGTATGATTTCTCTATTTAATGTATCAAGTTAAACTTCAAATTTTCACACTCTTTCCTACCCGGCTGAGTAATTACGCATGTTCTCGGCCGTAGCCAATTCAAATTTCTCGACACACATAATTTAAAACGCCATATAACATTTGTCTTTCTTGAATACATTTGTCCATCCTTTTAGGGATGTCTGGTTCCTCTTCTTTCGAAGATAGTTGTTTTACAGTAGAAATGGCGACTTCTTAATTAATTGAAGTATACAAGTTATAAAATCGGCCACAATGCGAAAGTAGTAATAACCCCAACATAATACGTCTTGCTTTATTAGTTTTGTAAGAACTTGCGTATTTATTAGGAATAATACACTGAATGATGAAATTTCCTTGAGAAATTGGGAAATGAGTAATACCACTTTCCCCCGATGATTCGCACTACATTATACACACAAACTGCATAATGCATCCTTCACCTACGTTTCCCCATTTCCCTTCGTTTCCGTTGAGACACCAGTCGAGATTCGCTGGAGGTTTACCAACTTTTTCGTCGGCAACCAGAATTAGATTGAAACTAAGTCATTTAAAGAGGCAGAGCACTGTTTGCGGGCTATTCGGAAATGGAGCGACGTTCTATTCGAGGGAGATGGGGACGTCAAGGTTGACTAGGTCAAGGCGTCAAAAGGGAGGAGGAAATCCTTACCCCCAAATAGAAAAGAATAACCCGCCTACTGACAGAGGTCAGGGATTGAGGGCTGAGGGCGGAATGAGGCGACCTAAATACTCGGCATCACAAAAGGGTATTGATGTCCACAGGTCTCCTGACCTTGTTCTAAGACAATACACTAGTAACGAGGGAGAAGACGAAAACAGGCTGTCAATGAAAGTAAACAAACCTGTAAACGCTGACACGGTGATCCGTTCATTTGGGAATGGAACTTGTTTTGTGCTTGCATTCAATGCCAGTCGATCATTCCGCGAGCAAAACATCACATGTTAGCGGGAGGAATATGGTGGGTGTTCTACTATTTCTGCAATAAAGTAATACAGGCCATTTCGGGCTATACTAGGACGTTTCTCAATCGTTAAACGTATGAAACGGCAACCTCATCAATTGACTGCAAAAACAGCACACAGCGCATAACTCGACAATCATTAGGCGAAGGAGCGAATCCTGATGAAGATGGATCAGCTGCATAATTAATGGTAAGCATGAGGCACGAAGAGAGGGAGCCTTATTCAAAAGATGGCTAGTATCAAGTACAGGGGGATAGGGGGAATGTGATTCACAACAGGCTTCACAAAAGAATTTTGACTTAATTTGATTGCACTTTGGAGCCATTGGAAGTTGAGTTAATCTAATTCACCATTCTCTATAAATCACATACACACACAGAACATGTTTTCATGCGGTGTTTTTCGGTTGAGAAACGTAAAGATCAAAACTGCCGCAAAAACAAACTAAATAAAGACGAATGACACGGAGATGGTGCCGAGACGACCCTACACCAGACAGCGGATAGAAGGATTGGGAGAGGGATGGAAAGAAGGATAAGAGGAAGTTTCACGATAAAATGCCCAACAGTTAAGACACGAACCGAGCAACGCGTGAGTGGTGATGCATCGAAGGCCCCCTGCCGACCCTGCCAATGCGTCTCCGCAGAACTTTTCGGCATCAACTCAAAGTCATTCTGCCGTAAATTCGATAATACGCACTGTATCTTCGCGCAACGCGTTTCGAGTGATGCCGAACTAAGACCCGTCTTCAAAAGCTCCGTGGATTTCCCGTGATTCCTGAGAGTAAGCTGTCAAAGAGGCCAAACCAAGATTTGAGGGTCGTAAAGGGATAAGAAATTTAAAACAAATAAAAATGTAAGCTACAGCCACCGTACAACTAGATGGCATCATCCAGGGATGTCCCATCAAGAACAGTACAAGACAAAGAATTCAGTCGGATTAACCCCCCCGGTACGTCATTAATAATTTTACCTTCGAGTTGAGAACCAGGGGATCGCAATCATCACTCTTCAGCTGTCACACGCCATGTAGAGTCAGGAGGAATTCCGAGGAAAAGTCTCCATTTATAAAGTTGCAGATAGTGAACCGCACGTGCGGATAGAGATCCATGGTTTATTCCTACACTCTCCCCTGCCAGTCACGTATGTCCTATGGTACCCAAAATGCTATCAAATCGATTGTACCCAGACGAGGTTTCTTCCCCACACTCCCCACTGTTTATCGTCTTCGGGGAAATCTTCTCACTTTGTAAAGCCTACAGGCGTTGGATTCGTGGGAATTGTGGTTCCGAGGGAAAACTCAAATAGCGCTGAAGAAATAGGAAGGAAAAGGTAAAAGAAACAATACCAGAAACCTTCGGAGGACCTGGGCTCACAATTTCCCGGCATATTATAACACGGGCCTATCAATGATTTCCTTGTCTTCGTGTTCGGAACGTAGTGGCGGTGGAGAAGAAGGAAGGAGAAAAGGATGGGAAGAGGAGGGCGGATGGAAGGAAGGAATGATGGGGAGAGAAGGAACCTTGACCCAAGCAGCGGCAGATCGATCGAGAGGAGTCCCGGGCGGTCGCCTCCCGTTTCATCCTGAAACGCTCGCAGATTCTGAAGAGTTGTCTCCCGCGAATCAGTAACTCATCTGAGACGAGGCTTCAAATTTCAATAGCAATAGCTCACAAGGACTACTCACTCGGGCGTGATGCTCAAATGAAAGCACGATATCCGAGCTATTCAACTGTGAAACGTCGCGTTACAAAGACGGAATGAAGCTATCCTAGAGAGGACGTCTAGAAATGTCGAACCAGCAAAGTTGTACGGGCAGGAATTTTGTCTTGGTTGACTCCCTTTGACGCATCGCACAACTTTCCATAGCCCCACGTGCATTCGGCGAGTTGAAATGCATTAGTCACAAATCCAATCTATTTGTAACTCAGTTCATTCGATCTTGGCAAAACATAACTTCATGTTTTAGTTAGTTAGTTAGTTTTATGCTTTAAACTTCCGGAATTAATTTAGTTACTCCAACTTATGCAACGACGGCTATTGAGCAATCAGTGAACAGAAGGCTCATGCAACCTTCTCATTGTCGTTATCCCCCACCAACATCTCCCAACATTTTAAACATATTTTTTCCTGTTTTGATTTGTGTTGAAAGTTCAGTGACAACCCAGACCTTTTTTCCATTGGGCGAAGTGTACATCCTTCTGCCGCCTGCGCATTCTCCTGGCTAGGAGCAAAGCATGAGAAAGGTACACGTTTCATTGTCAGTTTCGTCCCTAATTTGAACGTACATCTATTTCCCAGCCAAACACCTTTCAAATCCGAGCTCCATAGCACCCTCACATCTTTTTTCGGTGAATTTGAGGAAAGTAAAAGAAAGCTCCGATAAAAATTGGTCTTTTAGCCCAGAAAATGTGTTGTTTAGGCTGCTTGTTTAAATTGCTAATTTGGACTGTTCCTTGACACGCATGAGAAACCTTGAGACTTTGCGGGAAACATCAACTGTGGTTACGTTCTTTGTCATAACTTTCTTCGAAAACTGGGCCAATCGGTTGATTAGTAGCAGTCAAAGCTGTAGGGTTTCGCTGCTTTTCCAACAACCGTCGCGCACAGTTGTAGGAACTGCAGTGGAGCAGTGGAGTAGCACGTGCTTTGTTGTTCCCTCCACACTGGAGGATTAAAGTCGCGATACTCTTTAAGGGACTGGCTCGTCGAGTGGTCTGGCTCAACCTACTGCCTGCTAAGGCGTCCACCGATGTTTTGAAATAACTCACTACAAGGATTCCCATCTCGCTTGCAATTTATCTAATGCCCATTAATGCGGCAGTTGTAGCCCCCAGAGCAGGGGAAGCTTTTCACTCTAAACAGTGATTACATGGAGTGCCTCCTCGGATGCTGTCTTGTAGGCCTTGGTCACAGGACCGCAGCTCTCTGAGGTTGGGTAACTACTTTCCTTTCAATGAGTGAGAGTTTGCTACCTCAGATGATTGGGCAGGAGCCAATAACGCCTAAGTAAATGGCTCTTGTGCATGAAGTGGCCTTGCTAATTGCTCGTAATGATGTAAACCTTGCGAGGGAGTGGCTGAAACTCTATCTCTCATGTACAATGACTTGAGGAGCCTATTGCCGCCGAAACTGTTGGCTATTTGATTTTATCTTTTTTTCTCAACCGGGAGTAGTTGTTTTCCCGTCTCCGTCACCAATCGACATTTTTAACACGAGCGTTGTTAAATCTCAATAAATGAACAAACGTTCGGACATTGGGTTGGGTTGCTATTTTACACGTTTCAGTTCTGCTGGCGTCACTCCACCCCACCTAACCCACCGTTCACGCGATTTATTCGGCCTGTGTTCGCGGAGATGTCACTGCAGATGAGGCCAGGGGTTGGCGGAAGAAAACGCTGCTTCACGCCAAATGGGGGATCAGCCAGAAATTTGGGACGACGTTGCCAACGAAACGAACGAAACGCTTTGACGCGAAAAGAGCTACAATTGGAGTGCAAGGTGTTCGTGGTTGGGCGAGACTTGGACAACGACCTGTACGCAGATCTGCTTCCTATCCCATGCGGCTGGCTACGCTCATGGTACTAGCTGCGATTCTAATATTGCTCTTACTAGCGCTACATCTCACAGTAGATTACAAGATGTGGAAATCCGAGTTTTAGTTTTACTTGAAGCCAAAACTCACGTCTTTCCAATATGTTGAGATTGTCAGCCCCAAAGAGCGGTAGAGGCTCATTGATCGTTTTATTCATTAAAAAAACCTCCGAGACCCATCTCATTCGATTCAGCATCAAAAAATACCTAAATAACGATACCGAACGCCGCGTATTTGTGATAAACTGCCTATTTTCCGTTTTTGTTAATTTTGTTAACCATTGTTGGCCCATAACAACCAAAGGCTTCGTCCTATCGGATTGCCGAGCAGATGAGCACAACTAGATCCCAAATGGGATTTTTGTACAAAAGAACGGAATTTTTATACAACGTTAAAGGCCGGCGGACACTTCTCATTTGGAATCCCCAGTCTTGAAACAAGTCGCATCAAATTTGGGGGGGCGTGAAAAAAATGTTCCTGACCGAAAACATAGAGTTATTAATCAGAATTAATAATAAACCAAAACCGTTGGAGGAAGATTGAGCCTCGTTAGTGAAGGCTGGCGCATTTGAGGAAATCTGAGTAATTAGAAGTAAACTCAATACTGCCCATGCCTCAGTCAACTAAGAGACACAATTTAAAAAATGCATTCAGGTACTAATTGCCTCTCATCGTGATGTTTGCCGAGAAAAGGAGAAATAACGAAAGAAAAGAGGAGCGTTTGCCTCACAACATTACAACCGCCCTTGTAATTCAAATGAAGACAACCCTTACATGGACTTCTTGAGAGGACTTACTTCATGTTCGTAATTAACATTTGTTATAAATCTTCAATTTGACGTGTTGCCTTATGACCTGCCTTAACCCCTGACACCACTATAAAATAATTGTGTCGTCTAGTTGCAAACCTCATCAAATCATCAATTTTTTGAAATGTGGCGTTTCTCTTTTCTGGGCCGTAAGTTACATGATTCTTCCATTGAAACAAAGACACCATGTCAAAACCTGTGAAATCACTGTTGAGCGTACGTTTGAAAATGATTCGCTGTTTTTAACGGCCAAATCCTCTAGGATTTTCCGTGAGTTTCAAAGCCGGTCATCTCCACATCCGCGAGTGTGACATCCAACGACTGAACAATACTGATTTCCTCGACATCGCAGTTTTTAGATGCAAATTTCTGGCTGCTGTCGTGGCCATATTAATATTATGTTATGCCAAGCACGCTCCCAACAACCTGCAAAACATACGTTCCTCCAGATCGTGTCTCTGCTCAAATCGAAGTTGAAAAAGTCGACTCTCGAGTTTAACAAATCCTCTCTGAAAGTAGAACAGGGTTTAGGCCAGGAGGTGACTACGCCGAACGTGATTAGAACCGCTTTTCCCGAACCCCCAGCGCAGTGCTATTTCAAAAATGTACCCCAACGAAGAGATTTTTCATTTAGAAAAAAATAATAAGGTGCGAAGGGAGGCTTTGCACAAACCTGAAATGGGAACCAGGAAGTTTGTTGTGACGAGTAAAGGAGCATTACGACCAGCAAGCTCACACCTGTGGTGTGGGGAACCGTCGTGAAGCCTCTGAAACTTCAAGATGTCTAAAACCTTTTGATCCAAGTTAAGAAAATGACTTCTTACAAGAACATCTTCAGATCACTTGCTCATGAGAAGAATGCACAGAAGAAGTACATGAAGACGAAGAAGAAGAAATGGACGCAGAAGAACATCAGGAAAAAATTTGTGAGAATTTGGGATATGAAATTGCACGTTGATATTTTAATGCATCTCGAACCAGGGCTCTGAGTTCTTCATTTCAATTGCAAATAAATTAAATAAAGTTAATTTCTATATTTATAGAAGTCTCAGTCCTATTTTGCAGCAAAATCGGCCAAATGCTAGTTAAAAATGTGAATAAATCCCCCAACACATGCCCCAGTCGTTTATGAATAAGTTTTACATCCTTAAAGCAGAAAAGTTGGCTCAGCAGGACAAAAAATCAGTTATCTGAAAATACTGGCTTTTTGGAGTTGGCCGGGCAACCAAACGGTACAATGGAGTGCTTAGCCAATGGTAGCTTAGCTTATAAACCTGTACCCACGAAACTCTGATAGTTTTTCTCTGAATAAGAATTTGAGCAAGCACAAGTCTTCCACTCAGTGCATTGTTATCGACATCAGTCCCAATCCCGCGCCTACCGGATTTAAATTCGTTCGTCTCTGTGACTTTCTCCTGGTTTTCCTCTCGTCCCCTCCCCGTGTTAAATTTTTATTTCTTTTACTGCAGTCTTACCTATCATCAACTCAGGTTCAACCAAAGCTCACAGCGATTAGAATGAATTATCTCGTACACGGATTGGATGAGTACTCGGGCTCAGTAAATCGGCTCATCACAACGGAAAACTGAAAAGAGCTACCAAGCACCGAGGAAACCAATTTCTTTTTGTAAGTCAGTTGAAGGTAAGTTATGTTTGAGTCCTCTT
Source organism: Pachypeltis micranthus (assembly GCA_020466155.1). Classification (NCBI taxonomy): domain Eukaryota; kingdom Metazoa; phylum Arthropoda; class Insecta; order Hemiptera; family Miridae; genus Pachypeltis; species Pachypeltis micranthus. The sequence continues at coordinate 21,818,533 of CM035775.1, forward strand.
TCTAATAGTTGCGATTCGTTGTCAGTGAATTTTACGTCCGTCAAGTTAACTGTTCTACTATGAAATGTTGTAGTAAAGTTGTAGTAAAATATACGGAATAACTAATATCCTCCGAAAGGAAAGTATACAAATCGCATTACGTACGGACAACACACTTAGAACCAAACTAACTGCAAAGACTGAAAAGACGGACCCACTCGACCAAAGTGGGGTATATAAAATAACTTGCACTTGTACAAACGCATACATAGGACAGACAGGACGAAAAATACGGACCAGATACTCAGAACACATTAAATCTCTTTGTAGGAACAAAGACGATTCAAACTTTGCTAACCATCTCAAAAGAACTGGACATGAACCTACCAAAATACAGGACTGTACCACCTTACTACACAAACAATACAAAGGACGAAAACTGAACATATTAGAAAACATGGAAATTTATAAACAAAAAAAATTCAATGGACAGATCATTAATGAACAAATCAACACAAAATGCGACACCATATTCACACCACTCAAAACAATACACAAACGAAAACAACCAACCGACGGATTTACCGACCACCCTACACAAAAAAGACGGAAATTCCACAATTGACAGATCATTCAAGACGTTCCATTCCCCTTTAGGGGGTTTCCCCCTGAGGTACATGACCTCCTCTCCCCGACCCTTCCCCGACGCTCCATCAACCCGTTTACCTTCCTTTCGTATATAAAGACCACGACCAACTGACTGACTCCAGTACTGACTTAACGGCCAGACGATGATGTCTTTACATCGAAAGCGCTTGCCCACAGCAACTCATCAGCCAGAGAAGACGGACTCATCTAACAGATACGTTAACTTTAATAATTTGCCTACTGGCGGACATAACCCAATTGCTTCAAAACCAGATAGAACACGCAGAACAACGACCTTGAATCTCTCCAAGGCAGGGGAGTGACCATTCTAAAAACTGAATTTTCTCTCTCGGCTGTGACCTGTTGCGTGTTTATAAATCCATCCATAAATCTCGCATGAAATCCGTGCAAAAGGATACCAGCACGAGGAATGTGGGAATCAACGCTCTTTGGGCAGCTCATGAAGCTCATGAAACTCCACCAATGACACGAAGGGTTCCGAGATCCGAGTCCCAGTATTAGGGCAACCAGTACTCGAGTAAACTCTGTAAACTGATGACGGCGGGTTAGGGCATTCTTCATCGCTCACGTTGCCGCACAAACGCAAATCGAGGACCTGGAAATAGAACCCGCAGTGAGATCCTCCTGAAGAGGAACCACGTACTGAGATCAGCAATGATACTCCAAAATTACAGGGAGATGTTCATAAGGCAGCATCGTGAACTGTATTAGTCATAGAGAACGATAATTTCTGGTACCCAAACTGACAAGTCTGAGCTGGGGCATGAAGATGGTGATGGGGTTAAACAACCAAGTCCCAGAGAGACTTGAGAGAGAGCCTGGCGAGGGATCGAATATTTGAAGATGGTGCAGTTAAAGAAGGGAGAGCTACAGTCACAAGTATCCGACATACCAACTGCTACGAGGATTCTATGCATGCACAGCATTCACACCCTTCCTAAAGTGTATCTGCGTGATTTCGTAATTAACCAGCCAACGCTCACTCTCTAGCAGTCTTGTATTAACGAGAAAAACTGTACGAGTGCCATTCTCCTGGTTTGGCATTGGTTCCACTATTTCTCAGTAGGTTGTGTCGTCCAAATATTCAGTCTACTCAACAGTTCCTTTGCTAAATAAAAAACTTCATAGGTTGAATGAAGACGCACATTGGAGCAACCATTGGTCAGTTCTGTCTGGAAGCTAAACAAAGTCGCCCACCGTTAATCCCTCACTCTTTCATCACCTTCTGCTGCAATTGTCGAGACTTGAGTTGTTGTCAATCATGAAACGCTGGTCACAAGCTTACGCACGTTGCTGTTGCATATGATACAGAGCGTCACCACCAACACCTCGCCAGTCTGGTGCGCTAATGTAATTAAACGCCTCAAATCAATCTAAACGCCTCATTCGCCAATATTTGCGCATCTAGCTCGCAAAGGCCGCTCTCTAACAACAATAAATCCCCTGAAAGTGAGGCCTGGACTACATCAAGTTGGTTATGGCCGAATGCAACGTTCAATGAATCTTGGCGAGTACGCTCTTCAGCGAGTTGAGAAATAAAATATCTGGTGCGTAGCAACACACAACTTTCCGCCACCCGTTTAGGTTCGAACACCACCTACATAGGCGGGCGCTATATCTTCGTTCAACGCATTTTCACAGGAACATTTATGGAGAACAAAATGTAGGGACTAGTTAGCTGAGAGTACTCCGAAAGTTTGATCGAAATCGTTAGAGCCGTTTTTGAGAAAATTGGAATACCGATAAATTAATATTCGACAAATCTCCTTTTCTGAGTTAACTTGGCTTATATCTCTGTTCAACATATATATACAGAAATAATTATAGAGAACGAAATGTTGGTATGGGTGACTAGAAGATACTTCATTAGGATATATCACATCTGGTGAAAAAGTTACCCTGGAATTTACGGAAATGTTAGAAAAAACGTTAATTTTTACACATTTTGATTTTTATCTCTGTTCAATGGACCGTCACAGGAACATTTATTCAGAACAATATGTAGGTATTAACTATTCGAAAATATCCTGAGAGTTTGATGATAATCGTTGAAGTCATTTTGCCAAAAAGCTTAAAAACCCTATTTTTGCTTCATAGGTCATTATCTCCGTTCACCGTATTTTCATGGAGATATGTATAGAGAAGAAAAGTTAGGTATTGATTAGGAGAAGATAATTTGAAAGTTTAATCAAAATCGTTAGAGCCGTTTTCGAGAAAAATGCGAAAAACCCTAGTTTTTGGTACATTTTCGTCCCCACCCCCTTCCCATCGGCCGAAATCGTCCATAACCTTATTTTGGTGTCTACAAAAATAACGAACAAAACAAAAAAGAACCAGCTCAATCGGATCAGCCGTTCTCCGCAAATCGAACTACAGACACACACACATACACACACACATACACACACACACATACACACACACATACACACGGACCACGCGACGAAATTAGGTTTTTTAGACTCAGTAGGGTCTGAAACGTAAAGATCTGAAGAAAACTCAAATTTTTTTTTTGGGCCGATTACTATACTTTCCTTCCCTTCGGGTAGCGGAAAGTAAAAATGAATTCTATTCAGAAATTGCAGAGACAATGGACGCTGCTTTCCGGAGCTCCATTGTTCCTCAATCAGATCGTTTTCCCACGCGCGACCTTCGAAGCGAATCATCAAACTGAAAGAACACTCATCACTAAATCCTGCCTGAGATAGCTGATCTAAACAGCAAAAGTTTTAGAGAAGTTGAGAGCTCGTTTTGACGGCTCCATAAAACTTACGAGGCGGCTTCATTCATCTCGGAGGGTCTTTCAAACTTTTCCCGCGTCCAACGATTCATTTTCCCCTTCGATTTGTGGCGTTCTCTGCCAATGAAGTATAATCAAGAAGCTGGAGTAACAACTGCTCATCTCTCACAACGAACACTTGACACGGACACCTTGCGCTTTCACCAAATCGTTGCTTAGCTTAATCACGCGATGAGATGCGTTCGTTGTACGAATTTAATTATTTGAAACCGTGCGACAAGACCAAAAGTGACAGCTTGCACCCACCTAGCTCTTCCGAGCATTCCTCTAAACTAAGAACTGTGGCTGCCGCCACGTTGAGTTGCCAGCTACTTGTTCTCCCCCTCTCACCAGATCTAATTGAATACTAATCCGGAGCAAATTTGTGTAGAATGGGACGCAAGGGGATATTATCAAAACGGAGAGTGAGGCAATTTGTTGATTAGGAGAGCAGACGAGAAAGCCAGAAAGACAAAGCGGAGAAAATGGCAGTTTTGAATCGTAACGCGTGGAGCAGCCCGAAATATTGGAATTAAAAGAAGGTCCTGGTACCCAGGGGGGCAAGAATTAAAAAATTAAAGGTTAAATTAAAAATGTAAAAGAATTGCCAGACTTTAAAAAAGCGTAGACATTATTCCAACCGCTTTGTTACATAATTAATTTGAGTTTCTAACAACATTTTTCCAGATATTTTGGAAATAGCGGCCGTACTTCCGTTTTTCGAGGCAGAAGACGACTTAAATGTGAATAATTACGGACTCTTAGTAATATTAGAAAGGTTTAGAAAATGCTTCAATCAACAGTTAGTACAATAATAAGAAAATTATAAGCCGATTAATGAACCAACATGGTTTTCCGTCAGGACGTGCATGATTTGGGCAGAGAACAAAAACTCCTTGGCGCCATGTACATTCAACAATTTTCATGACTTTAGCTACAAATTCGACCAATTTTTGACTCAGTTCATAGATAAAACACATTTTACTTGGAATGTGGTAGCGCTCAAAGTTCAGAAATGTATTGTGCTGCTCTTACTCCAGCTACGACCGCCATTGAGCAATGGTTGCACAGGAATTCATGATACAACACATGATTTGTTTTAAGGATAGGCTTTTCAGTTTTGGAATTAACGGGTAAAAAAAACTGTGAGAAATGGTAGTAAGTGAAACGGCGGCGGTTGGAATTCGGGAATTTCTATCTAACTACCTAATGAGAGTTATTAAACCCCACTCCCTCCTAATTTTTTTGAGAAACTTAGTCTCATTTGAGCGGGATATATCGATTTACTGTACTAAAATCGAAATACTCGAAACTTTTGATAATTTATTGTGCTGCTCTCATCACTTTCCTGCTAATGAGAACTTATGTTATCTGAAACTGCGCATAAAATAAATGTATTCAAAAGCGTTAGATCGTTTTGATGAATATGATAGCTTTAGTTATTCCTTTATACTTATCAGACCTAACGAAAGCAAAAAATATTTAGTCGTGTCGTGTTTGTTCACGACATCTCTTATGATGTTTCTCCTTTATGTTTCTCCTCTTAATTCACCTAAATCCTTTCAAAACTGGTTTTGTCAGCCAAGTACAGCCTATACCAGCCAAGTACAGGTCTATTTGTGAAGAGCAGCATGATATTTTCTGACTACCATTGATCGTTCTCATAACAAAAAATAAACGGGTTAACTTGAAGAAAGAAGATACGCGGTCTTGGGCCAATGCACGTCTCAACCAAATTTATGACTTTGGTATATTGCTTCCAATGTTTTTTGTTTTTTGTTGTTAGAAACTGTGCAATATTCGTGGGGATTCCAACATGTATAGAATGTAGTCTTTCTTTTTAGCACGGAACTTGCTTTAGCCTTCACATAGCTGTCAAAAAGTGTCACGCTGGGAGGGAATAGAATAATGTTGCAAAATAAGCGTATAAGAAACTCGTGTCCTTTCAGCCCCTTGGAAAGTCCAACGTAATAAACAAACGTATTGGTAATTAATTGAACTGTTAATAGGGCAACTTTAAGCATTGAAATCGTCTAAATGAATCGCAGATTTGAGACACGACACTTTGATGAGACAGTCACAGAGACAAATGATATCAAATCACAGAAACGAGAACAGTTTAATTTAGTTCTTGCGCGACTGAGAGTAGAAGGCTATGAAGCCCACCGTAATGAACTGCAGTGACAATTTAACACGCAGATACATTCGCTCGCCTTTCGCTGCCAGTATCTCCCATTCTCAAGCTAATGGCAACCTAAAGAGTGAAGGAGAGGGTTTCTAAGGCGTCGAGAAGCGAGTGACCTCAGCGATAATAATATCAGAGCGCCCCAAATCGATTTGAATGACAAACGACTAGCTGCGGCCCGTAAATCACGAAATAAAGAAAACAATGACCTGGAATTTTTGAACAAGGCTTCGACCTTGGCATCACTCTTCAATCCAATTTACTTGACAGAGGTGTCATGGGTCACACACGCTATCCCCCATCAATCTTCTATCAAGAACGACCAAACCTCATCAAGTAGTAGCTGATGAATCGTGCAGGAAGGTTACCTCGAGCTCCGGTTTATTTGAGGTGCTGAAAGTCTTCGTTTCCTAACTCAGGGCCAGATAAATATGCGTAACAGATTTTGCTTGTGTTGTCGTGCTACTGTGATGATTTAAGTTGAGTTGAATAGGATGGAAACAGCAAATGATTGAGTTCGTTGAAACCAAATTTAGAAGGAACTTACGGCTAGGTTCTAATTTCCGCTAGTCTTTGGACTTGATTGAGGGAGATCAGGGGATCAGAACATAACTATGTACATCAGACACAATATCTGCAACCTAGAGAATGGAAAGTTCGTCTGATATGTGCATTAGTAATGTTCTTACTATCCTTAGCCTAAAGATGTAGAAAAGAAACAAAGGCGGATCCCCTCCAAAAGTTTTAATACAGATTTTATTAGCTTTCTAGTCCAATCTTCCCTTTCCTGGTAGCATCCATAAAGATCAATAATAACAGCCATAATAATATCCCGACACAAAATATCTAGTGCATAGCAACACACAACATTCCAAAACCCCCTTAATTTGACACGATATTCGACAAATCTCGTTTTCCGTGCTATCATGGCTTATATCTCCGTTCAACAGATAGATACTGAAATAGTTACGTAGAACAAAGTGTGAATGAATGTAGGAAAAAGGCACTCCATAAAATATCGATGAAGTCCAGTGATGTAGCTACTCAGAAAACGTTCAAAAAACATTATTTTTGGCACATAGTGATTTTTATTCTGTTCAATGGACTGTCGGAGGAACGTTTATTGAGAATACTATGCTGGTATTAACTGCTTAAAAACATTCTGGAAGTTCGATGAAAATCGTTCGGGCCGTTTGGGCAAAAAGCGCAAAAAAACACTATTTTTTGCTTTTTCGGACTAAATATCCGTTCACCGTATTTTCACGGAGATAGTTATGGAGAAAAATATCTGGTGCGTTGCAACACATAACTTTCCTTAGCTCTACAACAATTCACTTTGTACATGGCTAATTCCATTTAATCAATTATCACTCAGTTAATTTGAACTTGGTTAAACAACGCTTTACGGCAGCAGGAAGCGGTAGCGCTTACAGTTCCAGATTTTATTGTGCTGCTCGTACTCATTTCAGGACCATTATTGAGCAACTGGTACACAGATAATTAATGAGGCTGTAAACAGAAATTTTTTGAAGAACGATAGTAATTACTTTTGCAGAGTTATTGGGTAAAAACGTTTAGAACTGGTAGTAAGCGAAACGGCAGTAGTTGAAATTCAGGAATTTCTGGAGTGAGCCCCATGCATCTCATAAGCGTTTTTAAACACTATTGGATTGGACTACAATACCAATTGTTTTTTAACATTGTACAAAAATTCCAGCGGAGTTTATAAGGAAAAACTGCGCTAAAAACGCTTTTCGTCGAAAATTTTGATAATTTATTGTGCTGCTCTCGTCATTTTTCCACGCATGAGAATTTTATGGTGTAATTGTCTTATTGAGAGCTATCTATATAAAAAATTTAATCAAAATCGTTAGAGCCGTTTTTGAGAAAAAAAATTTGGTGTTTTGATCACTATGATGACTATAGTTAACTTTCGGTGGATTTTGCCCATACCCTTATTTTGGCGTCCCATGGTAACCTGTAGGCTAGACATCATGTTTCTGCTGATTTGGTACGGTTGTTTTCTCTAAAAACCGCGCTAAAACCGATTTCGTCGAAAGTTTTGGTAATTTATTGTGCTGCTCTCGTCATTTTCCCATACATGGGAATTTTATGGTATAGTTGCTACCTTAAAAAGCTACCAATATAAAAAATTTAATCAAACTCGTTAGAGCCGTTTTTGAGAAAAAAAATATTTGGTGTTTTGATCACTATGATAACTATAGTTAAATTTCGATGGATTTTATTCATACCCTTATTTTGGCGTCCCATGGTAACCTGCCGGCGAGATATGAAGTTTGAGCTGATTTGATACGGTGGTTTTCTTTCAAAATCGTTCACAGACACACAGACATACAGACACACACACCATTTTCCCAAACAGTGTTTTTCGGACTCAGGAGGGTCTGAAACGTAACGATCTGAAGAAAACTCAAAATTTTTTTTTCAGCCGATTACATAACTTTCCTTTCTACTTTGTAGAGCCAAGGAAAGTAAAAAGTTGTTTATCAACTAGTAAAAGATAATTTGAACGTTTAATGAAAATCATTACAGTCGTTATCAAGAAAAAGGCGCAAACCTCAGTTTTTGGTACATTTTCGTCCCTCACCCCGATTCTCCATCGACCGAAATAGCCTGTTACCTTGTTTTCGCGTGTACGAAAAATCACAAACAAAAGGGAAAAAGAACTAGCTCAAATCGGTCCAATCGTTCTCCCGCAAATCGTACTACAGACTCACACACGAACCACGCGCCGTAATTAGGTTCTTTGGATTCAGTAGAACTCAAAACGTAAAGATCAGAGATAAACTCAACTTTATTTTTTGACACGATCACTAAATAAATAATAAAACTCATAATGATATACCCTTTGGGTAGCGGAATGTAAAAAATTAACAAACATTAATTTCCCCCGCCCCGCACCATCGGCACCACTTCTCTGGAAACGCCAGTGAAAAGAACATTGCTTACTTGGGAAATTTTGTTTTGTCCATCGTGAGTGTTGTCGTTGTTATCATACTGATCCAAATGCCACATCTTTTAATCCTAGGATTTTGATGAATTTTTTGTGTCAAAAGTTCCAAATAATAAGTAATACACAATTTTCATCCATGGAAAAATGGAAGAGCTTGATAAACTATCAAAATATTCTTCATCCGTTTCAGTACAGTGTAATCGATTGAGAAAATAATTCTGAGTTCTGTTCAGGACGTTTCAGAGCCCACGAGTCCGCAAAGACCCGATGAAAACACCAATATTAAGATAAAATTTCGTGTATGGACATTTACTAATGAGACAACAATACCATGTAATTCCCATCTGTGTCCCAATAAAATCCACACGATCCACGCACGAAAAACAAAAATTAACCGCAAGATCAGTTGAGTTTGATAACCACAGCCGTTTCACTTACTAGCATTTCCAAACGTTTTTACCAGTGATTATTATCCTTCTATCCTTATCCTATTATTATCTCCTCCCAGCAATGGTTATAGCATGAGTACGAGCGGAACAATAAATTCTGGATCTGCAAGCTTCCGCGAAGTGATGTATTACCAAGTTCAAATGAAATGAGTGAAAAATAAATTGAATTAGTAGCCAAAGCGATGAAAACTAGTGAATTCACGTAGAGTTGAGGAAAGTTGTCTGATGCGGAGCACTTGATATTTCCTTATAACTCCGAAATTAAACGTTCACACAAAAATCACGTTGGCAGTCCAACAGTTTGAGGACTAGCAAATAATGAGAAGCAACCCACGATTTAACGGAATTCAAACTACACTGTCTTGTCTATGATACAATTTCTTAATGTGGTTTCTTTATGATTCCATCTCAATAAAAATGAATCTTTCTAAAAAATGAAAACATGACAAATTACGTGCTCACTGACGCTCAATAAACGTCGCGGTTGACGTAGCCCCCTACGTTTATAGGAACCCTATAAATTCTGAAATATGAGCACTACAAATATCTATATAAATCGTTATGTTAAGTCTTGCCAGGTTCATATAGACTGATCGAAGAATGCATTGGATTAGTTGCTAGAGCGATGTAAATCGCTGAATGTAGTGATGGCCTGTATTTCCTGATGAGTACAAATTAATAGACTATCGTGTTGACAGCCCCGTACATTATCTATACTCGTCAAGTGAAGTTGTCTGACTGTGTGAAAGTCCGACCATTAAATAGTTCCACCAGGTTCGCATAAACTGAGTGAATAAAGATCGGACTAGAGGTTGTCGCAGCGATAAAATTACTACGTTTTCAAATTCTTACAGCTTTTTCCCCGATCTCTTTCCCCTAATATTTGCATTAAATGAGTTCATTGTAGAGAGAACTTTATATTTCCGTTTGAAACCGTGTTTTTTGCCAGCTAGAGGAGATAATTCTCAAACTGCAGCCGTTAAATCGAATTTATTTACAAAATGATCACCTGAAAGGACGGAACCGATAGACTGAAGTCGTCGGCGAGCAGCCGTCGGAAGACTGCGGAGAATCGCTTTGGTGATCGTCTCATCGATAGACATAACCAGTTCGAGAACATTTTCAAACCACCACAACACAATACAACATCCCCCGATCCGTCCGACCCGACTTACTGGAAAACATAAATTTGTTAACTATTTGACACAAAACCCGCCACACAGCGATTTTTAGCGCAAAATAAAAGTTTCCCACGTTTTGAAAGGAGACTGTTAGGTGCATAAAAATAAAAGCAACGAAGACAAGTTGACACGGTAATAGCGACGGGCAACTAAGTCGAGGGGTTGAAGCGGAGCGGGAAACGTCGTTTATGTCTCCGCGGTGGGCACGGTGCCTAGGGATGGGGGGGAGAGGGGTGGAGGGAGTAGCAAGGGGAACGGTAAAGGCACGGAGGGGTGGAGGGGAGGGGCCGCGCTTGCGTCTCATTTCATTTCATCGCTGTCCGGTTCTGGCCTTCTTCCTGCTGTCTGTGAACCTAATCAGCATTTGCATCCTCCTGACAGAACAGTCGAATCCGCATAATTTCTAGGTACGGGTGCATTGGTCTGTTGGAAAGCTAATGACGTACGACACCTGCCCAGTTTTCTGTAACAGCTTGATACCTTGGCCACATTTAACGAGTCGCAGATTTGCAATAGGACAAACTTCTAAGCAATCCACTTAACCCACCAATGACTCGGTGCCTAGGGAGGATGGGCACAGGAGAAAGGGTGGTGTTTTCCACGTCAGGTTGGGCGTGGACAATGCAGTCATTGGGACAAGGTGAGTGACTATTTTGATGTACATTTAAACTTTTTAGTAATGGCTAGTTCGACTTTACAACACTTCAGAATAGTTGTTACTTGAGTTGTGGTTCGTGAAATAGAAAAGTATAGGTCTTAAGAAGGTAAAAACAATGACTGAACATCTGTGGTACCGATTGGGAACGCCGGTCACTTCGAGTCAGCACCCTATGTTATGACAATCCTAATCATTTCCAAATTCATCATAATCTTTCACGATAGAAACCGTACATTTGGTTTTTTTTTACTTACAGGCGGAATGTCAACGTTCAGTGTGCAATGTGGCATCAACGTCAGCACAAACGTCTGCCGAACCATCAATCATATCGCCTCAAGACTCAAGATATGAAGACGACAAAGAGGGAGACATTTCTCATATATCAGGAAACCAATTACTTGCTCCAGCTGAATTAGTGATTGGAAATATCGTTGGAGGATCTTACTGTGACTAGCAAGTTAACTTAAATACGCAGGGTGTCGCCAAGGGCTGATGAAAAGGGAGAAACTATGAACTATGAATTGATGGTGACTTTCACGCAGAAAAGCAGAAAGACTTGGGTAGGTCTTTTTCGCGGCTTACTGGGAAGAAGGAGGAGGAAAAATAAAAAACGTGTTTATTGAACGAATAACCGTGTACATTCATTCAGAGCAGGCAGGACGTTTCTGGATGCAGTGACGAACCCATAGTGGATGCACGTCCCCAGTTGTTCTAGCCGCCCGTTTGCGATGTAGTGCGGAGTAAGGCAGGGATGCCTCCTCAACCCACAGCTCTTCACATTGGTTGTCAATGATCTCATACGGGGGAATCTACCATCAGAGCACTCATGTATGCTGAAGAAGTCTTCTATTGAATGCTCTTCACCGTCTTAAGCTCGTCTCCTATGTTCTTGATGAACCTCAGCAGTTACGAAAATTCCGTCACCAACTTGAAGAGTCTCCAGCGTATGTGCCAAAGAGGAATTAGGTATCTCAAAGTTGCTACACCGATTTTATGTAGTCCACGATCCTTTATTAACCTTGAAAAGACATGTTTGAGCGATCGACCTTGTAATCCCCATAATCATATACTTAGAAATCAGACGAAGTGAAATGATCGGGTCACTCTGGGGTTAAATCAACTATGACCGACGAGTCCCCAGTCGTTTGAGAATTGCCAACTTTTCACGTTCTTATTGACTACGCACATTTTTGTAGTGCTCATTCGCAATAGTTTTCTCTTTCCTACGGGCCACGGTCGACAGAGAACTGACTTTGAAAGCCGTAAAACCCAATGAGTCTCGTCCCTGCTGTCAAAATCACCCACAATTCTCGTGTTTGTCTAGTTACACTCGCAGCTTTCAAACCGCCACTCTGAATACGCGCCGTGTTTCAATAGGATTTACGGGCTAAGCCCTCCGTAAATTCCTAGCGTTTTTTTTTTCAACAAAAAAAAAGGTTTACGATCGAAATTGTTTGAAGGTTGAGACGAAGACGAAGGCAATGGATAGAAAAGCGGTATTTTTAGCGCCGAGTAAATAGCAATCAGTTGGCGAAGGCAGCGCTGGCGTGTCAACAACCGGCGAGTGGGGTGTGGTAAACTTCAGTATTTGAACGGCGGCACCGATCCCTCAATTCGTTTCAATCGACAACTAAACTGTGACAAAATCCCCCAACCGAAATACTTGAGATTTGATGCAATTTCTTCGTTAACACAATCGGGCTGCTGGGAAACGGATCGAAGACCTTAAGATTGTTTTTTTTTTCTGGTATGAGGGTAAATAGACGTTATCACATGTTTCATGTTTGATACGGTTGATGCTACTACAGGTCTGACAGAGGTTGAGAAGTCTCTGCCCTACAGTGCTCACAACGAGTTAATACTTCGGCATGCATCATTATCTATCTGCCTTGTTGTACGAACAGAAAATTATATAGACAGCTGGTGCTTGAATTGAAGCTGTCCTGTACGGTACAATCATGTGCACTAACTAATCACTTCCACCAGCGAGCCCCCATTGAAACCCATGCAGCTGAGCGGTTAAACGACTACATGAGAACCACCCACCAACCCACTAAAGAACTATCACTAAATAAGAAACGTGTTGGCAAAGAAGAACTTAGTCGTCTCTCTCGAACGGCTCCCGGGGCATTGAACCTTAACTTCATGGATTTGTACGGGGATGCATGGCATTATTAAGTGTTTTGAGTATTGAATAATGAGACAAAAAGTTTAATGAAGACTTTAAACGGGAGAAATCGAATAACTGAATTGGTTCAATAACACAAAAAGCGTAAGGTCTGAAAGTCTGATCACGTGAACTTAATACGGAGGAAGATGACTCTACATGATTTTTCGCTTCAACGCCTTGAGTCTAAACTTCATTGTTCTGTTTCCTTGACATAATAACACAGTTTCATAACACTCATAAGAGAGTGATACGCACGAGTTGAGACGCACTTCAAGAGTACTAATTCGTGGAATTAGCTGTGTGCTTGTCAATGACGGGAAGCAGATCGCCTCCAATACAATTGACGTTTTCCAGGATAGTACGTTTATTACACGATTGTTGAGCTCAGTAATTGATGCAGCGATCGTCATTTTAGAGCCAATTAAGGGGTTGGTTAAAAAAAGATAAACCTTCCCAAGCAAGGGGACCTTCTTGGTTTTAGAGACGTAAAGAAAAACTATGGCCGTTTCATCTTAACCGCAATTTACACCCTTGATTAAAAGAAATACACAACCCGAACATAAAACGTCGATTTACTAAAACGTAGTATTGTATTTATAATACTGTGCAGCCACGCAAGGTAAATGCCTTCATACACTGTCAAATAATTGCCGGTTACTCAATCGGTGGTTGATCAAATCAGTGTTCAAAACATCAACTATTTGTTTCCTCGAAAATGGCCGTAACGATTTTGATTAAATTTTCGGTATGGACAGCTCCAAGTAACACACAGTACGAAATAGTATATATGCGTGTGTCCACACTGCAGGAAAATCCTCTACAATTCGCTGATTGCAACAAATGTTTTGAAAACTGGCGACCAGCTCGGGGTCGTCTAAGGGCGATATAAATACCGTCCGTTTGACCCAGTAAAAGGAGAAGACCCCGCAAACAGGAGTATAATTGCTCCGAGAACGCTCTCATTTTATTAACGATTCAGACCGGACGAGGGTGTTTCATAATTTGAGAGGGTAACAACACACACTTAGGGGAGGGTCGTTTCTTTTAATTGCTTATGGCAACTTTCAAACCCTCGTTGTCTTGAAACGGGAATTAGTTTGTACGTTTGTAATTAACGCGTTAAGGGGGTTATATCTGGGAGGAAAGATGTCAAGGCGTGACGTGACGTGTATCCTTTCCTATTGTTTTGATAGAAGAAATTGGTACTCATAAATAACGCAGTCTTGATTTCTCACTTCAAAGTCTGCTGAAAAGGCGCATAAAACGTACTTCGCCGTTCACCTTGCACTTGAAATTATTGGCACTAGGGATGTAGAGGTAGAGAAACAAATTAGGCAGTTTCTTTGGGTCGTCGCCAGGAGCCGTTGCCTTCCCCAAACAAGCAATGCCTCGACTCAGCCCAAACCGAAAGTTCGTCTTGAGACGCTTGTTACGCTCAGGTGGAGGTTGTACGTAGTAAACAATCCCTTTGAAAGCCTTCTCAGCAGACTGACAACAAAGATAGGTTCTCTTGGACGACGGCGTGCCATAGAATATTTTTCCCTGGGAAGGTACCATGTGATGGGAGTGAGCAAACAACAATAGGGAGAACTTGTTCCAGCCTCATAAATGGCGGGCGAAAAACATAGAAATATCTGGAGCCTGCTGTAGGCTAGAGAACACTAAGAGGAGGGGCAATCGGATCTGGACATCTGTTCTAGACAAACCATTCCATGAGATGGGGTTTCTCTGCTGTTACTTTGTCCTTGCGCTATAAGCGTTCACTAGCTCTATTGTGATGTGGCTGGTTTTAGATTATTCAGTTCACAACAAGTTTGTGGTCGTGAGGAGGGGGAAGTGTCAGAAATTCCCAGGAGGAGCTATTCAGTGCTAACTAAACCACTGGACCCAGATACAGTTGGCTTTAGTTGCCCTGGTTGATGCTTAAGCATTCAACCCGGTTACTACGAAATAGCTGTTTGTCTGTGTGGTGTAGGGTTTCCCGATCGACTTGTCGATCATGAGCTCTTCATACCTCAGCGGCGACAGCAGGCATGTCAGGCTATGTGGCAGGGTTCTGTATCCACTTCTCATCAATCTTGTTACTAATCCAGGGCTGAGTAAGTAGCCACAAGAAGAAGGGTTTGCGCTAGCCTATGAACAAAGTGGGCTACTGCGCATTAGGATTTGTGGATGATATAGTCATCCTTGCACGGACAAGCAGATTGCCCAACGCGGGGTTACAAAAAGGGTTGGAGGGTAAACCTGAGATGCCATAGATGCAGTTTCGTCATTGGGGAATCCTGGGTTGTCGCTATACCACATGGGGTCGAACGCAGGGCAGCATCCTTAACAGAGAGCATGTGAACCTTGGTGATAGTCTGGAGAGTTGCCAGAGAATCACCGACACCACAGGCAAAGCTATGCCTATTTCGGATACACTGTCAAGAGCTACTATGTGTCGATAGAATGGTCGGTCTCCTATTTGTGCAAGGCTGGCCACCCACACAGCATCTCTTGTGCAGAAATGGCATTCTTAAATGGTTTGGTTGCCGGGCGAGTATCCAGACAGTGTTCTCCCAGCACTCTTCTCAGAGGATGGAGTGGGCTTCAGAGGGAAACCATGGAAAACAACATATCACGCATGTGGCATCATGACATGATCTGGTGACTTGTCATCTGAGAGCTGGACTCAAGCAGTGGTCGGGGGTCTAGAGAAATAATATGGCATCGTAGCTGTATGTTGATCATTTATGTATTAAGTTTGTTTTTGCGTCCCTTTCTTGTGAACCCCGTGACATAGAACAAGAACGGAGACTACAGAAAGAACTTTGACAGAAGAGAGAAAGAGAGAGAGAGAGAGAGACGTTGCAATCCTGCGGCACTAGGCAACTTCTTCTAAAGCTACTACTAAACTGCCAAGGCTTTGTAGGCTTTGTAGTCACATTTGCTCTTTACACCGTTACTCTGGAAATCATCTTGCGCACTCCATCCTAGCGAGTAGCTGTTTTAAAACTATTGTTGACAATGTTGAATCCAGGACAGAGAGTTGTTGTGTAACGCATTGTAATCCAGTAAAAGATAAACATGCTGTTTGAAGAACTTACCGATTTCGTGAATCCTGGGGGCGGTGGTTGGCGTAGGCGCAGTGGTGGCGGGGGTGGGAGGTTGTTTAAGGACGGAAACGGGGACGATGCCCTCAGGAGGGGGATCCAGACCGCTGGATGACATTTTCACGAGCCTCCAGTCTGGCTGCCCAGCCACTACGTCAACCACTTCAACCTTGAAAAAAAAAACAAATCCACAAACGGTAAATTTTAAATGTATTGAAAGGCGTATCGGTGTGTATGTATTTATAGGTGAACGTCGATATCATTTGAGTATCACACTTGTAATAAAGTTGGTGTAATTAGTTCTGTGGAGGCTCTCCCTAACATTTTACTATTTCACTATCCATAGTACCTGATGATTCAGACATTTTTAGAAAAGAATTCAACAAGTCGCTTCAACACTTGGCATAGGTTCATGAGGTGGCTTATTCTAACACGCTCATTGTAATGCGCCTAGCATATTGGAGGTAGGCAACTCCCCACGCTCGAGAAGGCTCCAGTTTATTATCAATCTCCTGTTATTTCGGCTGCTCAATAAATACGTTTAACACGTACGTTACACTAGAGCGTGAAACGTTTAATAGAGAAACCGGTTTAGAAAGGAGGAGAAGTAATAGGAGATCGAAAACGAACAGGAGCTTTAACTAACGTAACAGGTTGCCTACCTTCAGAATCTCAGGTGCTCTACATATACGTGTCGCACTTTCCAATAAACTCAATCCACCCGTTGCGTCCTGCATTCAATTGATCACTATGATAAGTATAATTAATTTTGGGCCGATTTTTCTCCCTATTTTGCAGTACCAATGACCTGTAGACTGAATATGAACTTAGAGGCGATTTGGTTACTCTCTGGTTTTTCTCTAAACCGCAGACACACTTTTTTTTTCAAAGAAGCTCACTGTCAGTGGGATAAAAAAAAGAAGAAATTAAGTAAACAATAATTATTGGACTGGGGAGGGCACCTAGACATCTGTAGTCACAGTGACGTTTCGTACGCCTGACATTTCGTACGCAGCGCATACCTTCACGGTTGACGGTAATCCGAGTAAACGTATGGTAGCTGCAGCGTAGCGTATTTTGAACCAAATAAACAAAGGAGTGTAGTGGGAATTGAATGCGTAGAGAAGTTCGCATTTTGAAGTGGACTGATGTTTTTTCGAATTGATTGTTGAGGGTTCTACTTGGCGTTCAATAGATTTCAGTCAACCTTGTTCCGAGAAAAATGTCTTTGATGTAACACGAAGTGGCAAAGAGAACGTGTGAGCTATGCGTAACAGTTGTTACGGCTGCTATTTTTGGAGGTTGGACGATATGGCACTAGAATGAGCCAACCAAACCTCTGTCACATGATTGGAAGTAGCCGGTAGTTCAAATTGACGCTTGGGTGAATTGGCGTGTCGTTGTTAAACATTTAGCGCTATATTATCCACCCTCCAAACTCCCTTTACCTAAGTTGTTCTGCGATCCAAATTTAGATAATGTTCGTCATCCTAGGGTTACTGACCTTTTTGAGTTTTTACCGCTTTCGTGCACATCACATCTTTTTTAATAACTGACTGTCCCATATTTGAGATAAGCACCCAATTTGGGAAGTGATAGGGAGTTTCCTCATATGTTCACATTACTTGCACCTGGGGGGTATCGACTGTGCTCATAACACACACAAGTTTGTTTCTTTTGCAGCGACCCCAACCATCATCAGAAGGCCTAACTTACCTGTTAGGTGAGTCCATCTCCTCTGGCTGATGAGATACTGAGGGCGAGAGTCAGTACTGACACAGCACTAGCACATTATCTCACCAGCCAGAGGAGACGGACTCACCTAACAGGTACGTTCACTTTAGTAATTTACCTACTGATGGAACTAACCCAATTACTTTAATAGCTGCGTCTTATCTTGTGTGTTACCCTGAGATAAAGCATTTAGAGTGCCTCACTCCCGCAGTATTCCAAACTGTCACGCATTTTCTGGCATATCCGCTCTCAGTTATCTTGATTAGTGATGAAGATTTTCAAAAATGGGAAGGTGGCCATATAGGCACCAGATGGTCCGCCGTCTCATTTGCAGAGATCCCTATGTGTACAGGAATCCAGCAACATTAACTGTGTTAGAGTTTGTTAATGAGTTGAGCCGCATCCTGCATTACCTCGCCACTTTTGACGTTGGCTGTAGTCTTTATCATACACTATGATGGCACGCGCAATGATAGCATAAATCTCTGAATAACCCGTTAGAGTGGGCTCCAGGGCAATGTACGTCCAAATCCTCCCAGAGCCAGTGCCCTCCAGGGTTTTAGATTCATTCGTATGGATGTCGACACCATCAGGAGGCCGAAACAGACGACTTTCGCTATTCCATAAGCTTTCTTCTGGCGGTACTTTGTTTTTGCTGCCGCACTCATATCTGGGGACCATCATATCAGTGATCATGTCGAGATCCGTAAAGATTTCAAAGTTTCTGAATACAGCCAGATGCCAGGATTACTAGCCTGTGGCACCTTAGCTACTCCTACCCTAGTAAGCCTGTAGAGCTGCTCTCCCCTCTCCTCTGGTTACCGGTAGCTGATACCTTTCTCGAGCTGCTGGAGGAGGAGGGCTACAAGGTAATAGGATACGCGGACGACTGGGTGATTATAGTCAGGGGTAAATTCGCGAGTGTAATCAGTGAATGCATGCAGCACGCACTGAATACCCTACAGAGATGATACAATGGGCTCAATCCAGACAAAACGAGCCTGGTCCCGTTCACCAGAAGGCGCAACCTTGCGCTGCGGGAACTCAGGCTGGGTGGTAAGGCGGTGAAGATCCAGCATGAGATCAAGTACCTGGGAGTTTTCCTTGATGGGAAGCTCACTTGGGGCACA
Source organism: Pachypeltis micranthus (assembly GCA_020466155.1). Lineage (NCBI taxonomy): Eukaryota > Metazoa > Arthropoda > Insecta > Hemiptera > Miridae > Pachypeltis > Pachypeltis micranthus. The sequence goes on from CM035775.1 coordinate 21,837,533, forward strand.
CACGTGAAAAAAGCGTTACAGCGGGCGTCGGTGGTGATGTGGGCAGCTCAGAGAATGGTGGGGAAGACATGGGGGCTGGGGCCTGGGATGATTCGGTGGTTGTACACTGCGGTTGTTAGGCCTGTAGTCACCTATGGAGCTCCGCTCCACATACATGTTAAAAGGATAGCGTTTCTCCTGGCTGTGCATATGTAGGAGTTGGGCCTGATCATGCAGGGGAGGAGGAGTTCCTGCCACTTAATCATTGACAAGGTGAAGGTGGAGGGGCCCAAACTGCATGTGGTAGACTCCATGCCCCTGAGGTTCAACTTCGTGCTACCCTTTCGGATACTCATTCATGAGCGATCCTGGTGGGAAGGGGGAGTTCCCGCTTGGGAGATCCCATTGAGGTCGCTGGCTACAGTGTTCCCGGCAGAGGTGGACTGAAGCGGCAGATAATCTACATCATGGTGGACAGTCAGGCCACTCTCAAGGCCTTAGCCTCATTACACTGTGGCAGGTGTCGGAGTGTCTGACTAGACTGAAGGCCCTGGCAGAGGACAACAGTGTAACACTGTGTTGGGTGCCAGGGCATCAGGGTATAGAGGGAAACGAATGGGCTGAATGGTTGGCTAAGAAGGGATCGGCGCAGATCCCTATTGGCCCTGAGCCCTTTGTTGGGACTACCAGGAGCCACCTACGTAGAGAGGTTGGCAAATGGGAGGATAGGGGCAGGGCTGCCCACTAGCAGGGGTTGCCCGGCCTTAGACAGCCAAAACTCTTCATCCGGCTCTCCATAGGGAGGTCTAAGGAGGTGCTTGCACTGGGGAGGAAGGATATGAGGATCATATGTGGCCTGTTCACAGGTCACTGCCCGCTGAGGTACCACCTTGCAAATATTGGCAAGTGCGAGGTACAGGTATGCAGGTTCTGCGAGGTAGGGCTAGAGACGGTAGAGCATGTGCTGTGCGTATGCGATGGACTCGCGGCATCGCGCCATTGTGTGTTCGGGAGCCCTTTCTTTAGCCAGAAGAGGTGGTTAATGCAGAACTTGCGGATATCCACCGCTTTGTGCGGGGGTGGTGACGTCACCCTAAGAAAGACCAGTGCCGTAGGGCCTGGGGGTGGTGCAGGGGGTCCATGATATGAGGACCATGGACGCCCTTACAATAGGCCCATTTGTAGCTGCAGTGAGAGTATCACCTGCATCCACCGTTTCAGGGAAAAAAAGCCTGTAGGCCACCGTCGTAGCATCTGCCTAGACAAATTGATCAAGGAGAAGAAGGTCAAACATTTTCTCCTTATTAATGGTAGGTGTGGTGTTCATCTCCCCAGCTATTAGTAAGCATCCCAGCCTTTGTACCTGTACGTTCCTTGTTCTCGGATGGCAGCTCTGTACTGCCATACAATCGTCCCATATGAGATGATTGTTCACCCAATGGCCTCATAAAACTAGCTGGCCACACTACGTTTGATGACTCACAGGGCCATGGTCACCTGACTAAATATTATGTGCGTCCAGCAAAGGTAGAACCTCCTCCCATTTATGCATTCTCAACTAATTTTCCTTTTAATTCTATTTGTTTGAATAACATTTTACATACGTTAGCGTTTACCGTTTCTCAACTGTTTCCCGTCATCTTTTTGATTTGAGTCGTTAGGATGATCGTGACCAACTGAGGCACAACGTTTCACAATGTCTCAACAAACGGACTTTGAAAGTGCTTAAACGCTTTAATTCGCAGGCGAGGTCATCAGTCGACACGGTGGCGGAAGACCAGACTCGTCGGGCACTGCAGCCGCTCAAAGTCGTCAACTCCGCACACAGACGACGGAGCGACTGACAGGCACCTACCCAAGCGGCGGCTGAGGCGTGGAGCAAAAGGAGGTCAAGGGCGCGAAGATCGTTCGTCTTCCCGATATTCGCATGTTTGATATCCCGAGCGGAGCAATAAACCAAATGCGGCGCCCAGTCGGAGGTCCCGTCCATTTACGGGGAGCTGCCTCAGCCATCGCCACCACCACCACCACCACCACTGCACGGGTCTGACTCATTCTCCCAGTTGTTGGTCGGCCGGCGCCTGTGTGACCTCCTCAACTCCGCTAAGCTCCTTCATCCGAGAGTGTAAATACCTCGTGAGACGCATCACGAACTCTATCCATCCAGTGATTTTTGCTTTCCGCTGCTCATATAGCAAGGAAAGTATAGTAAATATTGTCTCAAAAAGGATTATTTACGTTTTAAATCCTATTGAATCCAGTAAACCTGTTTCTTCAACCAATATTTCGTTTTCTTACTGCACTTAACCAACAGTGATGTTACGCAATTAATATAATTCGCAAAGATAAAATGAATAATGTAAAGTATAAAGATTAACAAATGTCGACCGTCATTGACAATTTCTAACATTATAAATTAATGAAGATATTAGAATGTGTCCAATGGTGGCCACACTTCACCCGCGAGAACAATGATCTTTAGCAACCTCGCTCTTACAGCCTCTGTCAGCTCTGTGGATGATATAGCCTCTGATTTCAACGGCTCTCCTTCTTTACCGCTATCATTGAGCTCCATTTTTCATTTTGATTCTTCATGCGCCCTGCGACGTATCAATCGAGCCTCTCCCTTATCAGCCAGAAATTTTAAGTTCAGCGTTTTCCTACCTCGCTTGAATATTGTTCAATAAAGGTGAACAAATCCCTGTTTATTAACCCCTTGTCCCAATATTGTATTTAATAAGGATCCGAGCTGTAGGTTAAAAATTAGATTACTTTGATTAAATATTGAAAAGGAGTTCGATTCATTTATTTCATTTCTATTTGTTAGATTAAATTCAAAGTGGGTCTTATTACGTTCTTAATTTCATTTCCTTATTTTATCCTCAAGAATGGCTATTTATTTATTTATTTGATATGTGAGGTGAGCTTAATGAGTTTCTTGTCTGATTAAGTGTGTTGGGTCCAGACGCGAACTACTATAGTAGAAAACCACTCCCAGTTGGCAACCAGATGGCCCCACATCCCTCCCTTCCTTTTTTAAGAAGGCTAGTTCCAACCATGCTACTAGGAGTTTGCTCTCATTCCCGCTCTTATGCTTCCATCACTGCCTCCCTTCTGTACATGGGCGAAGCCTAAAGTTTTTCAGGGGTCTCCTTCGCTTTGTATATCTGTCCCCTAGCTTATTCCCTGCTGTGCCAACATGAGCCAGGGTTCACTGAAGACTTAGATGTTAGGGGCCATCCACCAGGCCGCGGGCAGTAGTCATGTCTACCAGCCAGCAATGCTCTGTTCCACCGTTTATGATCTCGTTTGCCACTAAGCTGTCAGTTTTGAGAGAGATTCATCTTCCAGAACAATCATCGACTCAAGGGCCTCAAGCATCGCGGACATTTCTGCCAGGTTTCTAGTACCATCATGTTCAATACAGAACTTCTCGATACCGACTTCTGCTTTCCCCTCGCTACTGTAAATTATGAATCCCATTCATTGTGCTCAATCCGAGTAGGCCTGTAGTATACTGCGTCAAACTATTCTTTCTTTTCTACCATCTAACAGCCGTAGTCGGAGAAAGAGAGATTTAATTTTTCTATAACACAAGTTAAGCGGAAAGAATTTTAGTAAATGACAACTTGGAATGCACTTTAACTGAATGAGTGGTAAATAACGAACGGACGACACGCGCGGGCAACGGACAGCAAGACGGTTACAGCAGAACTGAACTTCTCGGCCTCGCTGCCTCGTTATATAGCCTCTGTCTGCTGATGTCAGCAAGATAGAGGCAATTCCGTACATAATTTGCCACCGTGCAAGTTCGGCAAACGGTCGAATTTACGGGTGTTGCGGAAAATCTGTTCCATCACATATCTCGCTCAAGTGACACTACCGTTGTTTGAAACAGCATGATGTTAAATCCAAAAAGCTAACTATTCAGTAGAAATTGAATAATGGTCCGGAATTCAAACTAACGTATTTTTTTAATCATTTTTTTCCAGTGTTTCCCACATAATTCCAAAACTGTGTACATGAACGATGCCAAAATGATCATGTTGACAATCCCATCAACTATCTACTTGGTTTTCAATTTCAATTAGATCGTGGCATAAACAGCAGCAGCAGTAGCAGCTCAATAATTTCTGGAATGTTAGCGCTACCATTTTTTACGTTATTTTTCACCAAGTTCAAGATTAGTAGCTAGAAGCTGAGCATGAAGAAAAAGTTGTAGAATCCCTCGGAACCGATATTTCGTCGCTCGAACTACTAATCCAACCTGATTCAGCGGACCATCACAAAAACAGTAGTGCCGAATGAAATGTGATCATAGGATGCCAAAACACGCGTGTATGTACATGATCTCACCGTTGCATCGCGAAACCTTGAAAAACTGAGGGAGGTAAAAGAAAAAATTAAGAGCAAGTTTAAGACGAAAGGCACAGTTATGACACAAAAGAGGAAATTCATAGAAGAGATATTTGAGGGAGTTGCTCAAAAAATATGGAATGGAATATTCTAACCCAGTTTCAACTCCCATCGAAGTCAACATAACATTTCAAAATCAAATAACAAAACTACACCAGATGAAATGAGTCATATAACATACTAATCGTTGATAGATTTATCGTTATATTTAGCAATTGGTACTCGCCCAGATACCACCTTCGCTTTTAATTTTTTTTTTTTTTTCAAATTCAATAACTGCGTAACACATCGAACATAATAAGATAAAATGTGCTCGGTTACGAATTAAATCTCAACAGACACATCTCAAGGATGTGTCTGATAAACCCCACTAACTGACGGAGAGTCTACACTTTCTCAAAAGATGACTTGTAAAAACGTAAAGATTTTAGGAAAACTCCAAAGAAATATTTTCAACAGACCTCTTAACTTTTCTTCCTCCTTTGAAAAACTAAGAAAAGTAATTAATCGCCGATCTCTTCTGTTTGACCGGTATTTTGTGGCTTTTCGTACTCCTCTAATCCACCGTTTCTCTCTCGCTCTTCTCCGGCTTAGTCCATATTTATCTCGAAGAGGATCGGAGATTAAAAAAGTTCCTCGCCTTGCATAAATCTACATTCTACCGATTCAGTTTTCAGACTCTCGCTCCCGAATAGGGGTCGACAGAACGAGAGGTTTATGAGGCCCCGAGCAACCTTTAGCGCCCAATTTAAGCTCCTCTAGGGCTGAATCGTTTACTCAGTTTGACGGTACTGTGAATCAAACTTCGGAACACAAGAAGTTCGCAAAAAGAGTCTTTCGTACCTTCGTAGACACACGGGATTCCAGAATCTATACAGTATCTTACCGCTGCTAAATCGATCGGAAGTTGAATGAGATATCGAAGAGTAAACTACAGTACCAAGTAGGTTTGATAGAACGCCAGAACATGAGCATCCAGTGCCACCGTTAAACATGTCTCTAATTATGACTCGGATAGTAATTTTTTGAAGGTTGTATTTCTCAATCTACTTTCCATAACACGCAGTTATGATAAAGAAGAAGAAAACGTTTATTGAGTACAAAATAAGTCAGCCTTTACGTATGTGAACAAAACAAATAAACTTTACGGCTTGGTTTGTTCAACAGTCTGCCATAAATATGACAACGAAGAATCGAGAGAGCTCTGGGCCCAGGGTTGAAGAGGTAACTGGTTGGGGTGATTCGAGTCTAAGAGCGGCTGTTTGATCTGGTTTAGTATTGAGGGAACAGATAAGTTGAAGAACAGCAGAACAGTACATCGGAGAGTTAAAAAAAAATACCGTGGGTAACACTGCGACGAACACTTACAGACTACACTAAGTCTCCCTCAGATCAAACCACCGTGCTCCACAATTGAACGGGCAATAGAATTGTACAACGTCACCAAAGAGTTTGACGTCTCTGAGTTCTAAGTATTGCATTTAAGGAACCTCAATGCCCTCACAGCTCTTGAACAAATCTCGGTGGTCTTAAAAGAAGTCATGAGGCAAATTGTAAAATTGTCGAGGAACTCAGTTTTCAAAATTCGATCTTAGCTCATTGGTCAGACACCATTCATGTAAACGCGCCCCAAAGCCTCTTTCAATCATTCCCGGGACAATTTCCTGTGATCGACGAAAAGCAGAAAATCCCCGGGAAGAGCACTTGACAGATCATCGATTTTAAAACCCGTAAGCTTGATGTGAGAGTCCTGGGGAACTCCTGATGGTTTGGGAAAGGAGAAAAAAATAACTTTCCTTTCTACTTTGTAGAGCCAAGGTCAGAATTGACTTTAACAATCTGCAATCGATAAGTCAGGTAACTCGAAAGCCATTGCAGAAGACTGAGCATTACTGAACTTACTGAAAAGTATGAGGATCTTTATCAAAGTACCTAGTCACCAGACTCGACGGCGTTGAGTATGGTCAACTGGTTTGTTACCGTCGATCTACCCGGCATAAAGCCATATTGGTGGCATCGAGTCAACAATCTTACAAGAACTTCGGGTATCGTAGGCAATGAGCAACCTTGACGATGATCATCGACTCGCGAACGATTGCCCTTCTTCGGTAGGAGAGTTACAAAGCTCACCCTTCCACCTCTCAGGGAAAACAAAATTCAGAGAGGACTGAACAAACGCACTAAACATGGAAGAAGTCCTCACCCTCGTGAAGGCAACACATCGAGAACTCCTCCATCGAGTTACCAAAATACGGCCTAGCATTCAGTTGCAGTACTTTTGATGACCTTCTTGCACCAGCCAGACTGGTAGTTCGTTAGATTCAGCTCATGATATAATGTAAACGTCTCCGAGGATGACACAGGATGAAACTAAGCTCTCCCTCTACTCGTGTAGGATGCTAGCATCTCCTGTGCATCCTTTCTCAAAGTCGTGCGTGCCATACAGTACCGCCTAATTATTATTATATCGCAAGCCAGTTCACTAAAAAGTTTTACCAAAAATACATCTGCCCTAAAACCTTTCATAGCCACGCGTTTTGAGAGGCATCCTAGCCACCTCCTTCACTGCATAGGCCAAATGGACTTCCAGGAACAATATTGCCATGGTAACTGTTTGGCACAAAGCTCTGAATCAGCCCAGGTTCTTGACCTCGGAATTCCCGTCCTTGCCCAACAGGACTCACCAACCGCTTTTTACCCCCTCATACCTGCGGGAATCCCTCTCCTCAATTTCACATTCCTCTCCACGACTGAGCACTTCCAAATCATACCGCTATCAACTCTTGTCCTAGTAACTTCTCGCTTTCTCCATCTGAGACACTTTCCCACGCCAGTTCACATGTTCCGAGTACTACCCTTGTGCCGCTCTTTTGTACACGCACTCAACTCAATTCCGCACGTATGATACAGTCCTCCTCACGCTCACGTCTCCAGGTACACAATATGGTTTGGTGCCCGCAGTGTAAGATGATATGCAGTTGAATTAACGTTATATTTACAATGTTAACTATCGGTTGATATGAGATTTTAAATCAGCTTACCTGCTGTCCTTTGGTGACTGAGAGCTGGCCAGGACCTTGGGAGATGTGGTCGTTGATCACCCACGTCATTTCGACGCCTCCCGCCTGTGAACGAAAAGTTATGACTTATTGTCGATTTGTTGAACAAAAAATGAGCAAAAACACAAAAAACGGCCGAAACGACAGCAAAGCGCTTCTGCCCAATGAACCACGACATCTTAGATGAGCTCAGAATTCATCACGACACGGCAACGAGGAATTAAGGGAAGCTGGCCAAATGTCTACTCAAGAGTATATGTTTCAGGCCACCACTCACTCACGCCAAGAGTCGCGTGACTAGTCTCTTGGACTGTCGTTATCGCGAAGGCCAGTCGTTTCCTGGTACCCTCGCCCTTTATTAGCGAAAGACATAACATCACCATTTTCACAACGGTACTAAGATAAACAATTAGTCCATCGGTACTAAGATAAACAATTATTCTCCGAATCCCAACATCCATGCAGTGCTTTCGGCATTGGAGGGCATTTGGGCGGAATCAGACTGTTCTCGAAGTGAACAGCATCCAGAAAGGTTTGGAATGAAATAAAATCAGTGAGTAATAATGAAAAAAAAAACCCTCAAATTTAAAACTGCAATGTTTACTTTCTGCTGCCCAAAGAGCCTTTGGCTCTCACACAATTGTCGTAAAGTTTTTCTTTGTGGATAACATCGTCTATAACCCTCGTGGAGAGCACTTATTCCCAGCCTAAATATGACTAGTCGAAATACCTTGTAGGATAAAACAATCATTTTAGCTAATCGAATATTATTCGTTATTTGTAACCGTCGCCGCATAATGTTCCTTATTCGGTGTCTAAAGTATATAAATGCAGTTCGCAGTTGGTTTCGTACTTCCACCTTAGCTCCTCCTCAATTACGACCACTGCATTGAAAACGAAAACCAACGCGTGGAGTATTCAACTCAGTCCTTTGCAGAACCACCATTTCGTGATGTTCTACGCCCCTTGGTGTTCGCATTGCAAGAGGCTTCACCCTTTTCGGGAAGAACTTGTGGAAATGGTGAATATCGAAGGGAGTCACGTCACAACCGCTGAAGTTGACTGTACCAAGGAATCATCACTTTGTTCGGATCAGGACATCACTGGATATCCAACATTGAAGTACTTCAGTGTTGACGAATTGGAACCTGTCAAATTCAAAGGAACTCAAGATTTTGTTTTGACGAAATTCTTGAATGAACGTGAAAGGCGCCATCGTTCTCACTGATGAAAATTATAAAACCTCCCTCAAGACAGAAACGCACTTCGTCAAATTTTATGCTACATAGTGTAGGCACTGCACCTTGCACCAACCAACTGCAGAGTTTCGCTGCTAAACATGAAAGCAGCGGTGTCAATTGCATAACATCAAATCATTCCCTACTTTGTTCTTATTGACAGACGAAGTTCCTTGCTTGCAGCGTGTTATAGACGATGTTATCCGTAAAGAAAAGCCGTAGTTTAATTCAAAAGGTTTATAGCAATTTATTCATCTTAATTCATGAATAATTATAGATCGATTCTTGAAACGTGCGTTCGGCGTCGACCCGCATTCGCCAATTGCCACACAGGAATGGAAATACCGGTTGAAGACTTTCGAAAATTTCGATGGTGCTTTTGATGAAATTGATGATGCGGGTAAGCTCAAACTACCTCAGCATACGAAAAAATCGCTGATAAAACTACATTCGCCGAAGCTGTAGAATCATTGGTATCAAGCTATCAGAAACCGACGAATGAAGTATTTGCAAGACATAAGCTCGCTCCTCGAAACCAGACTCCAGGTTATTTAGGAAGAATTACAGTTATTAAGGAAAAACTGCGAATTTTCAGCGGTTGATGCGGCGACTAACCCAAAAACCCTGCAAATTATTACACAATGGTTTATTATTCTTATGAACAGCTTGACCTAGTATTACTGCTCCGAGACCCATCCCATTCGATTCAGCATCAAATACTAGTAAACCATACGAAACATGACCTGACTACAAAGGAACTACGGAAACTAAATATTCCCCCGGCGCCAGGTGCCCGTAAACGTCTGTAGGCATTTATGATTCGATGGAGGGGTGTGCGGAGGAAGTGACCCCAACCTTCCTCCGCCCCGTCAGGCAAAAAGAGTCAGGGAAATTGGGACGGGGGCTTCCAGCGAACCCTCGCTTGGCAATTGGCAGGACATTGTGAGTCCAAAGGCGTTGCGAGTCTAGCGGGCCTTGAAAACGATTATTCTGCTTATTTGCGATTATACTGCGTTTCGTTAAATTTTCAACCATTTTTTGCCCATAACAATCATGGGCTTCGTCCGATCGGATTGCCGAGATGGCGGGCACAACTAGATACCAAATGGGATTTTTGTGCGAAAGAACTAATTTTTTGGCCCACGTTAAAGGCACAAAACGGCCCGGACGGCGGACGGACATTGCAAATTTGGAATCTCCATGTCTTGAAACGTAAAGTATCAAATTTTGAGGGGGGGTTGTAAAAAATTTTTCGTAACCGAAAACATAGGGTTATTATTCAGAATGAATAATAAAGCAAAAATGACGTCCGTGATTCATTTATACGAGGCATCAGATTCGCCTCTGCTGGAGTTCAACAGTGCGTTGAGTGAGTGCCACTCTCGATGAAGCAGTTGAGATGGCCTGCGCATTGGTGTCGGCTAAAAATCAGTCAGCGTCCTGTACATGGTCAGGTGCAAATCTTAATGCACTTCCTTCTGTCCCACAGGAGCACGTGGACCCCTTGCAGCCATACGGCCGAATCAAAAGTGTTTCTTTCGTGGTCGCTCTCGGCTTAAGAATCGTCAGCAGTGCCCAGCAATTGACGCTAAGTGTGATAAATGCTCCAAAAGTGGTCCCTGGGCTACAGTCTGTAGATATTCGCGGACTAAATCGCCAAACCCTACCAAGTTAGCAGCTCTCATTGCAGCCTCTTCATTATCACTCCATGGGGTCACTGCCTCAATGCTCGTAAATAATGTTCTCACTCACGCTTTAATTGGTACCGGGAGCTTAGAAACTTTCATCTCCAAGAAATTCGTGGAATCATGCAAATTCGAAACATACCCCACAACTAGATCAATTTCTATATCATTCGCTTCAATTAATTCAATGAATTCCAGCTAGTGTCATGCCAATTTGGAACTTCTCGGACACAGTAACTCAAATGCCAAGCTTTATGTACTCCCTGAGCTATGCTCCGATGTCATTATAGGACATGAAGGAATGATTCTTCCTCAATTTGACGTGTCAACTGCTTTCCTTTATGGTCATCTTGAGGAGGAAATTTACGTGTACCAACCCGAGGGGTACGAAGATGGCACCGACCGAGTTTGTCATCTGCAACGAAGTCTCTATGGACTCAAGCAAGCACCTCGTTGTTGGAACATGAGGTTTGCTGCATTTATCATTTCTTTGGGGTTTGTACAAAGTACAGCTGATTTGTGTTTTTTCATCAAACGAAATGAGTACGAGCAAATTCTGGTCGTGGTGTACGTAGATGCTACTGCTACTACTAATCTCAGACACCTAACGGAGTTCTTTTCAATGTTGACACGAGAATTCCGCATAACTGTGAAGCCTCCAAGCTACTACCTCGGCATTGAGCTGCATCAAAAGTCAGATGGCTCAATCTTTGTTCACCAAAAGGCCTATGTTAAAAGAATTCTGGATCGTTATGGGATGAAAGACTGCAAACCAGCTCCTACGCCAATAGTTAAGGAAGATATAAAATCAGGGAAAGTTGACAAGACTGAAGAAGCAAGAGAAGAAGAAGAAGTTAACGGTGTGTACCCATATCGTCAAGCAGTGGGTGCATTGATGTACCTCATGACTGCTACGAGACCGGGCGTTGCCTATGCTGTTGGAGTTGTTTCTAGGACACTGGAAAACCCATCAAAAGCTGACTGTGTCAAAGTGAAGAGCATTTTCCGATACTTAAATAGGACACAGAACCAAATATTGCTCTTCCGCCGAGACTTCAACAAGAGAGCTACAGCGACGCAGATCACACAGGAGACACCAAAACCGGAAGATCAACTGCTGGCACCGTTTGCATGTACGCTGGAGGAGCCATTTCTTGGTCAAGTCAGCGGCAAACGTCCGTTGCAATATCGACAACTGAAGCAGAAGTGGTAGCTGCAAATGAAGCTGCGAGGGAAGTCATCTGGTTGAAACGCCTGTTATCAGAGTTAGTGCTGCTCAGGGAAACGCCGGTTCTCCATGTTGACAATGAAGCTGCAATTCGTTTGTCTCAGAATCCAGAGTTTCATCGGCGCACTAAACATATTCGTACTCGACATTTTTTCGTTCGTGAGCAAGTTATGAACAAGGTGATTGTGGTTGAGAAAATAGCAACGGAGTATCAACTGGCCGATGTGTTGATGAAGCCTCTCGCCAAGCCTCGACTCAGGGCAATCTGTCAGGAACTGGGGATCGTGGATGAAGGTCATTTTAAAATCTCCAATGAGGGAAAGTGTTGAGATGTGACAGTTTGAGGCATCGTCGTTTTTAAACTTTTTGTCGGCTTCACGACAAAATTGATCACGTGTTTTGTTAGTTACGACTCCATTGTATCAATCACATTGTGTTTGTAATAAACTTAGTACGTTACGAGCGTTCGAGCAAGAAAATGGTCTAGACAAAGTGGTCTAGATCTTAACAGATTTACGAGTTTAAATTTCAATAAAGTCAAGTTGAGAAACTGCTATCAGATGAATTATAGATGAAAGCAGGTCCTCACGGAGAGCTCAAGCTTTTGTAGTTAGCAACGAAAATCGATTACTCACAAACAGTCAATCGATACACTCTTTTGGATGCTTACCCTCTGCATGGCTTTGAATCAAAAACTCGTGGTTAGGCACTATAGATTTCAAGAGCGCCTACCGCCAGGCGCCTCTGCGAGAAAAGGACCGGCCTTATACTGCGTTTGAGGCATGTGGACGACTATCAATTTCGAAGTTTGGCATTCAGCCTGACAGATGGAGTTCCTTGCTTTCAGCGTGTTATAGACGATGTTATCCGTAAAGAAAAGCCTTAATTTAATTCATAAGGTTTACAACACATTCGATTAATGAAAACTTTTCAAAATATTTCCCGTTCTTTACTATAATTATAAGCAATACTGTGAGCCCTCACGAATATTGCACATCTCCTGTGCCAACCACAAAACATCATTGGAAGCTATAAACGAAAGCCATACATTTTGTCAAGACTGGCACTGGCTTAATATCTGCTTTCTACAAGTTAAGTGGCATATTGTCTGGTATCAGAACGATCGACAGATGACCATGTATGTTGATTAGCTTCGGTCGGTATCTAACAGGTACATATTTTACACGGCACCAGTAACAGAATCCCGAGGCCTGCTTGATGCTCCCTGCCTCCTTGCTCGGGTTGGCCTGCATACGAACCCTTCGCCGTACTGACTGTTTTTACTTTCCTTGGCTCTACAAAGTAGAAAGGAGGTTACGTAATCGGATGAAAAAAAAATTTTGAGTTTTCTTCAGATCTTTACGTTTCAGACCCCCTGAGTCTGAAAAACATTATTTGGGAAAATGGTCTGTGAACGATTTTCAGAGAAAACGACCGTACCAAATCAGCTGAAACTTGATGCTTAGCCTACAGGTTACCATGGGGCGCAAAAATAAGGGTATGGGCAAAATCCATCGAAAGTTAACCATAGTTATCATAGTGATCAATACACCAAATTTTTTTTCTCAAAAACGGCTCTAACGACTTTGATTAAATTTTTTATATTGTTAGCTCTCAATAAGGCAATTATACCGTAAAATTCCCATTCGTAGAAAAATGACGAGAGCAGCACAATAAATTATCAAACTTTTCGGCGAAAAGCGTTTTTGGCGTAGTTTTTTTCCTTATAAACTCCACTGGAATGTTACTAGAACGTGTAAAAAGAAATTGGTGTTGTAGTCCAATCCAATACCTAAACGGTGAGTGTTTAAAAACGCTCATGAGATACATGGGGCTCACTCCAGAAATTCCTGAATTTCAACTACCGCCGTTTCGCTTGCTACCAGTTCTAAAGGTTTTTACCCAATAACTCTGGGTAAAAAACTAATTACTAAAAAAAAGTAATTACTTTCCTCCTTATAAAAACTTGTATTTACAGCCTCATGAATTATCTGTGTACCAATTGCTCAATAATGGTCCTAGAATGAGTACGAGCAGCACAATAAATTCCGGAACTGTAAGCGCTATCGCTTCCTGCTGCTGTGAAGTTTGTTTGACCAAGTTCAAATGAACTGTGGTAAATGAATTGATTAAGTAGACAAAGCCGTATAGAAAGTGAATTGACGTAGAGCTAAGGAAAGTTGTGTGTTGCAACGCACCAGATATTTTCGTTGATTTTCCCCTTAAAAATTACAGCTTACTTTCTTCCACACCCCATCCTGACATCTGTCTACGTTCTCAAACTACTAACTTCTTTATGCACCACCACTGACTCCCCTCAAGTCTGCTGGTTTGCACCTCCCCTCCGGTTCGAAGCCGTCACAAATTTGTTTCTTAAAACAAAAATTAACGTTAATTAAGTGGCTGAGTTCCTAACCAATACTCCTGATTGTCAGAGCATGGGTTCGATTCCTGTTTATTTATATTTGGCATCTGATCTTGCAATTATGTTCTCTCACCAGGTACACATTAAGAACAGATTCTCTCTAAAGTAACTCAAAAAAACACTAAACGACGCACACTGAGTCACACCAAAAGACCAAGAATAGGTTACAGAAGTTATCATTCTCCGAATTTAGGAAAGATGTCCATCAAACGTAGTCCCAGAGAACGCTCCAAAAACTATTGAGTTTAGGATGGAGGGTAAAAGGTTAACGTTACCTGGTAGTCCGAACCGGAAAATCGATGAAATCGAAGATTTTCACAAAATAGTCACATTCGAAAATTTTCATTTGTTTGATAGCGAAATGAATTAATGAATGTTTCAAACCGCTTTAACAAAATAAAGCTCGTCATCTGCGGACTGTTGACTCATCCTGCAACTGGAGGAGCACTTGACTCGGCGCCCCCTACCACAACAAAACCTTCTCAAGTTGGTTTCAGACGTTGTTTGAATATTTAAAACCCCCTCCACTATCTCACTTCATTTCAGAGATAATAACTGGCGACTGAACTTCACACAGGAAGATTATAATTCTCCTCCCATCGGATAAAGCTCTTTCTGTCACCGTCCGCGATTTCACCTGGATCACTTAAAAAAAACCATTCTGGCCCTATCACTAGACCCCTTCGGGGGAGAGCATGGAGCGAAAAACTGCACGTCCAACCTGACCTCGCTATCTAATTGTTTGGACCTTAATTGACAAATACGGTGAAATCCTTCGCGGGCTCACATTGGTTCGTCAGCACAAAATCCAATCGGTTTACAGGCGAGAACAGCCAGGCTCTTTGGCTCGTTGACTTAGCCAGTCACCCGAAGGTCCAAGCCACTGAGAGACTGCCCTTTGTGAAGACTTGTCACGATTGTATGAGCCATTTTGGAGACTGTTGGGCGCACGAGAGGGGGAGTTTAAGAACGAAATAAAAGGGAACTCGGTGAGCGTGGGTGAGGACTGTATTGCACGTTAAAAGAACGGTGATTTGAGTGTAAGAGGGCGACACAAGCAGAACTGGTTGCCTAGGAAACTAGTTCAGAGAGAGAGAGAGGGAGGAGAGAGAGAGAGAGAGAGAGAGAGAGAGAGAGCGAGAGTGAGTAAAGCTGTGACTAGCCCGAGAGTTGATGGAGGAATGTGTAGTGAGCACTGGGATACGAGTGTAGCGGGGAAGAGCTGCGTCTATTGAAGAAGGAGGTATATCAAGTGGAGGGAAGGATATTCTGGAAAGTCCATTGTCGCTTCGGAAGTTAAACCGTACTTAATCCCGTTGTCTGGAGGAGAATCTGGCTGAATGGGCAGTTCTCGTACTTCCCCATGGCAAACATGAAAAAAGGACCCGAAACTGTTGGGCCAAACACACCTGGGAAGGACCTGAGCTCAAGATCCCAACTATTTTGGCCTGTGCCGAACAGAGACTGTAAAATAAATGTGGCGACATCGATACCTCGAAGAAACGCACCTACACAGCGCACTCAGTTTCCATCACGAACCATCATGCGGCATGCCAGTACCATCAGCTGGGGGCCGCTTCACAAGTGATCACAATTGTCAACTCCACGCCACATTCACTGATCTCAGGCTGTTTTCGCTCATTTCAGTTTCCGACGCCAATGTATTCTATTCGCGTTTCCCCTTTGTCTCGTGTTCCCACTTTCTTTCTTTCTGTCGACTGCTATCAACTATTTTTAATAAATAACAGGATACCTAGTTCATGTAGTCCATTTGAATCCTAAATTAATCACATAGAATCAGCGATTCTATAATTGGTGACCCCTACGTGATTACCAAAGACGCGCGCGTTAATCTCAAAGTTGTGTCTTGTGCTTCAATGCAGTGCACACTCCCTGCTCTCTGTGATATGCCACTGACCGAGAAGTCCGAGCAATCTGATGCTGTCATCACCAGACATACCATCAAGCTCCGCCAATCATACGCTCAACATGACGAATGCAAGCACTCTCGATCAGACTACGCTTTCTCACACTCTCGCCTCGGTTGATCAAGCTTCCACCGTTCTGGAAACCCCATTCAACCCAGTCGAATCCATGTCCCAAACTAACTGGATCACGAGCGACACGACCAAATACAACCGCATAGTCAGCTCATTGGACGTCGAGACCATGATGGAAGTAGCAGATGTCCTGAGACGACCACCTGAGTCAAACAAGTTCCTACAACTTAAGAGTGAAATAATTAAAAGAATTACAGACTCCGCAGATCGACAATTACACCAACCTCCAGCTGAGGTCCAGATAGGTGACAGAAAACCCAGTCAACTTATTCTTGAACTGAGAACCCTAACTGGTGAATCGTGCATCTGAAGACGTAATTCGCGTCAGATGGCTCGCACTGCTTCCAACAGTCATTGTAAGATGCCTGAAAATTCTGCGCAACTCACCACTCAACGATCAGGCTCGGCTAGCAGATGAGTTGATGGAGAACCAGCGGTCAGTCTCACCCAACCACGGATGCAGTTCTCACGACTTTGGCGCTGGATATGGCCGCTATTCTATCCGCGTTTTTCCTTTTTGTCTCGTGTTCCCACTTTTTTTCTTTCTGTCGTTTGCTATAAACTAATTTTAATATAGAACAGGATACCTAGTTCATGTAGTCCATTTGAATACTAAATGAATTACATAGGATCAGCGATTCTATATAGATATGTCATGCGACGCATCACACAACTTTCTTCAACCTCATGATCCCTGATTGTGACCACTATATTTTTTACACACTTCATTTGAACTTGGTTGTTTGGCAGGCCGAATTAGTTGTTGTTTTTTGACCTTTGAACGTCCGTGCTTGACCCTAACTCATGGTTTCCCCGAGCACCGACCCCCTTTGTTTGTACCTGTGGGAAGTCCTGCTCCTCAGTTATTTCCAAGTGACAACGGAACAGGACATTCCAACAAATATCATTTTCCTACCACTCTTTTTACTTTTCTCTCCTCAACAGGCAGCTACTTCCAAGTTAGTCATTCATCAGCACTTGCAGTCGTCTCCCAGTTCTCCCAATGATTCCTCTCCCATATCACGCTACTAACAGCTCAACTCTCTCTCTCTCTCTCTTCCTCCACTTATAGTGTCTCACAACCAATTCACGTGTATTTAGAGTTCCCTTCTTCGCATTTATATACTCACACTCAAACTGATAACGCTGTTCTGCCAAGTATAATACAGGGCTCGCTCACACTCACCACGTCCATTTATTCCTCAGTTTCAAGCTCCCCCCTTCGTGCGCCCATCATGGTAAAACATAACTTCACAGAAGAATGTGGTAGCGCTCATAATTCCGGAATTCACTGACTTGCTCCAACTCATAACACGACCATTAAAGAGCGATCAGTGCACAGGGGGTTTAGGAGACCGTCAACGTACACTTTTTCGAAAAGATTGCGTTTTCTATTTTAAAATTATCCGGTATAAAGTATGAGAAATGGTAGCAAGTGGAACGACGAAGGTTGGAATTTCTAAATTTCTGGGGTTGTCCACATTATCTTATGAGAGTTATCAAAGGATCGTATAGGTAGTTTTTTGGACCACTACCTTACAGTTATAATATCGTCTGAAAGAAATTTATGAGGAAAAATAGATCCATGTTCTTCGGAATTGTTGATAATTTGTTGTGCTCCTCTCGTCGATTTTCCACGGGTAAGTAAAATGTACTCAACACTGTTGTTTCATTTTTGAGAAAAAAATTTGGCACAGTTTTTAGTGTTGGGTCGATTATTCTCAACCTACGTACCACTTATCTGCCTGCTAAATATGAAATTTGACCCACTTAGGTCCAGCAGTTTTCTCTCAATCGCGCGCACACACTCAATGTAACTGGGACTCTGCTACTCCAAAAAGAAAGTAAATACATAATTGTTGATGGAATGAGGAGGAAGGCTCCCATTCGTTTTCAATCTCCTCTGTTTGTCGTTAGTCGCTTTGTAGAACGTATCGTTTTTAATAGGAGATTGAAAACGATCAGGAGCCTTAGCTAGTAAGGGACTGCTGCTTATATTCTTATATTGGTGGCTAAACAGATAGACACACACAGGTCCTATAGACAATTGCCAATTAGCCAGCTTCCAGGCGGAGAGCCCACGTGTTACCACGCGGAGCCATGATCAATTATTCTGTTCTATTATTGTTTCGAATAATTTCTATATTTTCGAGTAATAATAATTAACAAAGACGCTGTCTACAAGCGTACAGTTTTACTGCCGTTGCTTTTAGAAGACGATGATTCCCTATTATATTATGGTTACCTTACCCGGCGCCCTAGATGGATACGAGAGCGTTCCGACGACGTCAAGATATACGAAATTAAATTCTGCTCCGAACAAAAGTATAGCGTTCGTCGAAGACAAATATTTGTTCGTGTGAAATTCGGTTGAGCTGTTTTAAAGAAAACTCGAGACCCCATACCGCTAGACATACTGTTAGACACGCTAAGGGCTGAACTAGATGGATTTAAAAGCAGATAAATAGGAAATGTTAAATAAGAACACACTTACACACACGTTAATGTATTAAACAGCATTTATTAAACATAATCGTTCTCCTTTCCCTGAGCACGTTGAAGTTACAACCTTACAATTTCGTATTTTACTTTATCTGGCTAAGCTCCCTCATTTTCGATATTCATGTACAATCTAAACATTCTGCTGGACTAATTTAGCTTTTTCCTGCAATTTAAGCACGCGCATTGGCACTTCATGCTCCTCTCCAGTTTTAGCTTTAGCAGAGGTTAATGCAGCCACATTAGCATCTAATGGTCGTTAGTAATTATTATTTGTCCAAACGTGGTCTATCGAGGGCTGGGTATCGACGGTATGTACTGCCAGGGGGAGGTTTAAGTTTGCACAACGCTAGTTTACGTGATGGGATGTTGAACAGACGCCTAATTACCTTACTTTACTGTAATCTGATTAGTCCACTGCATTCTTGATGTGTCTTACATCACGGCTTCTCTAACCTCAGTGAGAACGAAATAGGTTATAGCCCCGATTGAGTAAGCTAATCTTGTTTTCATATCACGATTAGCGCTGTTTTAGTGAAAACAGAGAGTTCTACGTAAAATGCGAAGTTTTTTTTACCGAATTCAAGTGAAAAGGAGGCCGGATTAGTAGCTAAGGTTATGGGCATTTCTAAATGTACGTGGACCTGAGGAAAGTTGTTTGATGCGTCGCACCAGATATTTGTACCCAGTCTTCCGTGTGGACGGTTCCATCTGGCGAAGATGAGCCCCTAACGAATCTGTAACAGCGTTATATTCACCTCGCCAGTCATCTATTTTGTTTTAAACTTTAATACGATGTTTATTATTACGTGATTAGCGGCGAAATTAATTAGGGGACAGTTGATTTCCGAGGGAAAAGGGAGCCGTTTTGTTGTTGATTTGAGTTGAGCCAGAAGGACGTAACGAGGGCTAATGAATTAGTCTCCCGCTTTTCAATTCGTCCGGAACGAGAAAGCGGCCTCCCTCTGTTGGTTTTCAATTGAGGGAGGTTTCATATCGGAAGTGAGAGAAGAGCGAGAACGAAGGGTCGGAGGCTGTTATCTGGCCCTCCCGGGACCGTCCACGTCGTTTCCTTTCCTCCAGTCATCGCTCAAAAGGAGCTCTTCCCGAGGCTTCCCATTGTCGTCACCTTTCTCCCAATTTCCCTTCCATAGACGACAATTAAAGCTACCACGACCCAGTGCTGACAAATCATACTATCCTCGGAATCCCGAAATTAATGTGCCCTGAGCCTAATGCCTGTACTAGTTTTTGTAATTTGTTTAGCGTTTCGTGTTCCCAAATATTCGGGATTCATATCTTTGGCATTCTAATTCTTACAGCATTATATCGCGTTTATTATGTGCTTACGTACTATCGCCCATGTCCCACCTGACTCCCATAGTTTGCATTCGTTTCAAGGCATTGAGAAACACGAAAATGTTAGGATGAGGATAGGAAAACTGGCCATTGAATTTCGAGTGGAACGATTCACAACTGTTTGTGGTTCTTTCCGAAGAAATTTCTGCTGCAGCCCATAACTCAGGAGGAAACTTAGCTTGAACACCAACGTAGTTATCGATGATGTATTCCGCGTACTTTCCAACCCGTGTATCATCTGGCAACGACGTCATACAATGTTCCAAAAATGCAGCACCGACCTCACTTGGATCCAAGAACGGTATACCGAAAACGAGACGAAGCCAATTTCGAATATCCCCCTTTGCTCTGTATGGTTTGGTTAGCCCGAGTGCTTGGATTTTCCTCCACCAAGATTGTGACAAATGGAATCGACATCCCACAATTCGGGAATCTGGGAAAGCATTTCTCACTGCGACGTGAATTCCTTCTTCAAAATCAGCCACCACACAATCCGGCTGCAGCCTCAATTGCAGCTCCTGGCATTTTTGTTGAGCAAGATTTAGCAACTTAGTGTAGGTTTCAGCTTTTTTATCGGGTAAAAGCGCAAAGACGAGTGGTATGTAGTGATTGTATCTACAAACATGGATAGTGAACATCTGTGCAAAATGTTTGGCACAATATGAGAAAGTTCCGTCTACAAATATAGTGGAAGATGTACAGAGTTCTTTCCAGTTCCTTTCAACCGAAAACGCGACTATTTTTGACGTTCTATTAAAAATTTGTAGGAATGATACTTCTCTTCTTGGTAAATTCTTTCTTTCCAATATTTCCAAACTCCTCGTAACAAATAGTGTCAGAAGTGGGGACTGTCCCCAACGTCTTTGAGAAGTTGGTTGTTGACTACTTGTCTCTCTGCTTCCACCACTCCCACATTACACCTGAGCAGCATGATTTAGCCCGGGACGCTCAACAGTCACTAACCTTGCCAACATCCAGTTTTTCACACTGTGCGTGATAGGTGATGAGGGTCAGGTTGATCTAATTATGGCGATGCTTTCGAAAGGCTTCCTCATAGCATCATCATCAATGAGCTCGTCTCCTTTGGCGTGTTTGAAGATTTCCTCGCTTCGATCGAGAGTTATTTGGTCTCTCGCGAGCTCTCTGTGCGTGCAACCCAACTATTGTTGCACACACACACACACGCACCTCACTCTTCCAGGAACTATCCTTACCAACCGATGTACCAAGAGATTCATGAGAGGGTAATAACTAGTAACAAAGGGACTGAAAGTACAGAATAAGTCTCTGGATAGTCCAAGTGGTGAGAGCATGGACGAGAGATGAGCGAGTATGGTCTGGAGCAGACAGTGCAGCAGCAACGAGAAGGCAAAGCGAAAGGTGAAAGGAGCTTACACGTAAACCTCGTATGCAGGAAAGTATGTGTATTTAGTGAGGCTTAGAATGTTGTAAGTTGGTTGACACAGTTGGTTCTAGCAGCCGCAAGTCAAATGAATCGTGACAAACTCAGTAGTTAGAGTGGCTCGGCCTCGGGAACTCCGTTCGAGTTGAGGTCAGTGATGTCTTTCGTACCAACCAAACGAACATATATGTGGATGTTGCAACTCTGAACGACATTTTCTTCCGCAACCTCGTAAGTAGGCAGTATAGCAGTTCATGTCATGACTGACCATAATCCCTTCGTAAGAAGCTGAAAGAAATATATCATGGCGGCCCTACGGGGCATCAAAGGAGTATTCCAACGCACTGAAAGGGCAGGGAACCTCTTGCAGAACGTGAATAATACGCGTAGAACCATACTATGCGGACACGTCTTCGCACAGATCTATCTTTAAAAAATAACCACTAGTTTTTTTCGTAACTTTACGATCAATTAATAAAAGAAACTGAGGTACATGGTGCCTGTGTCAAGCAGGTCTGAGTTTACCCTTGACCCCACTACTATACCCCCAGGGTTAACGAATCACTTCGAAAGCAACATACATCAGTACTTAAGAGTAAATCAATCAATTACCGGGTGAAGTTTTTCCGTGATGAGCTTTTCCCGAACCTTCTTCCACATGTCGAGTTCAAAATCCAACTGAGACGGATCCCCGCTGCGCGCTGCAGAGGTTTTCCCACTTTCAGAACAGAACCAAAAAAACCAGGTTGGGAGAAGAGGATTTTGTTTTAGAGGATGAGAGACGACCACGGGAGCGCATCAGCGTAACCCCCCGCCATTCGACCCCATTGGAAATTTTGATTGATTTAACCCCCATCCGAGAGCGATGTACATTGTGACGCCGGCAAATATGAAACGGGGCTACGCAGGTGAATGGTAGAGGTCGGGGAGAGAGGTATGAGGTAGAGGATAAAAGGGACTCAAGAGCGAAATGACGTGGCGGTGGGGGGAATTGAAAACCAAATGTAGCGGCACCACGTTGGGAAGGTTGAACGGAAATAGAAAACATCGACAAATTTTCGCAAATGGGCGTAGTGTTGGAGCGCGATATGTTCTGAAGAGTAAGCCGTCGAAGGTATTGAGTGCAACCGTTGATGCGTCCCACAGGAGGGGTATAATCTAAAGAGCAGGGAATACGACCTTGGGAGCTCAAAAAGTTTACCGAGTGCGCACGGAGTTCATCGACGGACCAAACCAAAATACGGCAAGGCAGAATGCATAAAAAGAAAGAAGAAATGGAAGTTATACCTGGCCGCGGACAACTGACTCAAGAACTCGAGTTGCCCAAGTTCTTCAGAACGAGAGAAAAATGAAGCTCCTTGTCAGAGAAGCGAAGAGAACCTCTAAGGAGGACTGCAGATATTTCATGAATTTTGCTAACGAATCAGCTAGTTACGCAAATAATACCGTACAATGACGTAGTCCAGTCGATGAATTGAGTAATTATTAAAATGACCAAAAAGATGGTTGTTTTCATTCTGCAGTGGGCAATTTCAACTATCGGCAACATGCAATTATGTAACATTGAGTCGATTGGCCACCTACTTCCTCGATAAGTAAGATCTCATGAGTTGCATCTTCGCTAGTGGATCCTCTTGTCGTGACGTGTTTGATTGAAGAACAGAATCACTGACCTCGATTTTTCCCTTTGAAAGCTTCAACAACCCTACCCAGACGACAATTAATCCTTTTCTAAGGTCTCCTTCATAACCAAACTACTGTTCCTTAAAACTCTAAAAGAGAGTTGTATCAAACGAAAGTCGTAGAGGTTGTGGTTTCGCTGTCCTGCAAGCAGCACAGACCAGTGAAGCTATGGCTACTTGTCATATAGCCAGGTGACGAGCGTGCCCACGTGTTACCACACAGAGGTATGACCTACGGGAGTCCGTACCGTCTGGGAGTGCTTACTCTAGTTTCCCACCTGTTCTAACTTTTTACGTGCGTGGCAAGTTTCAAAGGGATCCACCGTGGCCACGCCCTTCCATCATAACCTTCTTCCCAAACTGGGTCATACAGCAATATTGTTGAATCTAGTGGAGTACGGTGTGTCTTAAAGTTTCCTCCTGACTGGAGGAGCAATCATGGAGAGTCTTTGAAAGAAAAGAAGTGGAGCTGTGCATTGAAGTTCACAGTTCGTTCAGTGGTGTGGCTCAACCCACATTCAGGCGTTCATGGATGTACAGAAAACACTTGCACGTGTCACATTCCTTTGACGAGGATTCCCATTTCGTTCACCATTATCTAACGCCCATTCATCTAGTGTGAGAAGTTCCCTTTTCACTCTCCGCGTGTCTACCATTCACTCGACGGCCAAGACAACGAGTAACTTCGGTAGATGCTGTCTGGTAGGCCTTAGTAATCCACAGGAGTGCAGCTCTCTAGAATTTTCCAGTATTTTCTTTCGATTGACTGTAACTTTGCTACCCTACACAACGGGGCAGTAGCCGACCACGCCTATTTAAATGGCCTTGTGCATGAGGCTTGTGAGACAGCAACACACACCCCAAGTGGCCTTGCTCATTGCTCTTAATGAGGCAAACCTTGCGAAGATTGTGCCGTTGAGGGACTGTGGGTATCGCCCGGTACGCCACCTCTCACCTAAGACTCCTAAGTTGGTCAGGTTGGCTATTTAATCTTCCCTTTAAGATAATGAGCTGGGGTAAACCCTCGGTACCTGAAGCTTCTCATGCTTGGACTTAGGACTGAGTCTTGTGGTTGTGTGCTAGTCACCCACTACTACAATTTCGCAGTAAATTCACTCGCGTTCCCCTTCTTTTTCCAACGTGTTCACGATATGACAAATGCTCTAGTCGAAGTTCAGCTTTATGCCTGCCATACACTATGCGATTGCCTGCAGGCCGTCGCCTCAACAGGCGACCGTAAGACCAATATCGCCGAGTTCCATACACTAGCAGTCAACCGCCTGCAGGTTGATACTGAACCGCAGATGACAGCCTGAAGATAGCACACACTACAGTCCGGTACCTGCAGGCGGACTGTCGGTCAATGAAACAGGACTGCAGGAGATCCCTAGTTTTTCACCATGCTCCGTCGGAAACGTTGCGCTATGTTTGTTTTGTCAGTTCTTGGGGAACCCCAAAAAAAAGGGTCTGGGTAAAAAGTTGCCTGCGAGATAGAGAGGCTAGCTCTCACATTTCGTTGCTCCGTGAACTGAGGCTGTCTCACCATGAGGATCTGAGGAATTATCTGAGGATGAGTGAAGAAAATTTCTAAATTTGGTTGAAATGAGAATCACAAAAGTGGACACTCATTTGCGCCAGGCTAACACTGCCGAGGCTATCAATAACTTACGAGTTGTGATTCCTCACTCCCAATCGTCGCTCTAGTTTCTTCATGGTCGGCTGTAAACAATAGCAAGTCGAAATACCACAGTGACCGACTCCCGATGAGCCCGACTTTTGCTGTTTTACTTTCTTCAACTCTTTACGGAACGCACATCTAAAGTTATTTCTTTTATTTTTTTCACTGTGTCAATGGTGCCTGACGGCACAGTTTTTTTATAGAACTTCAACAACTCACCGTACGCCTCATCCCGCGATCTTTTACTAGCGTAGGCATCGTCCTTGGCTTTCCATAAACAGGGGTAGGCCCGATATAATTCAATAAATCCGGAAATGAAAGGAGGTTTCCCGTCCATCTTCCCTCGGCTGGTGAATGATCTCACGAAAATTATCTCACGCAAAACTGATGGAAACGGTGACAACAGATCGTTTGCCTGCAGGCTAACTGACAGTGTGTGGTGGGGGGTACATGAGATCATTATCCGACAGGTCGCTGCCTGTCGCGAATCTCTCATCCTATCCCCGCCTGCCAGGCGACGACACACCTTCAGTCCGGGCGAACTGCAGTCCATTATCTTCAGATCAACTGATAAATGTGTGGGCAATCCCGATCTACGGCCTTACGATTACATTCAGTTAAACTGACAGTGTATTATTAACTGACAGGCTTTAGAGAAACTGAACTGAGTTCAGTATGGTCTGTAGGAAACGAACTCGGCGATTCAGGTACTGTGATTCCCAACTAACTAATAACTCTAAATTTCCTCTGGATTTTTAATTTCTACAAAAATATTCTCTCTATGTTCTCTCGACTTTCAACGGTTTAACCGAACCTTGCACACAATTCCTACAAAAGTGACGGTTCGCGAAGTTACACCACCGCCCCAAACTTCGCCACTCAAAACGTTCAGTTAATTCATCGCCACTGTTCAATACACACAAATATTCTGGGGATGTTCATTCATTCATTTCGAACTCGTTACGTGTAGAATGAAAATACTACGCCAATCAAACCTTTATTGGGCTCTAATTCGGATTAAAACATCCAACGAGTAACATTTACATTTTTCGAGTTACATCAACTTGGCCAAATTTATCACCACAGCAAACAGTTAACAGGTACATAATCTCTTCGGGAAAAATCCACAATACAGAGGGTGGAGCGTCTACACTATACAGCGATCTAACTTTAAATAGAATTTTTAAACTTGAACATACTTTGTCAGAATATTATTAAAAAATGTATGTACGGATTATTGTTCATCGAGGGCTTATATCATTAAGGCACGGGATTACAAGAACATATTAATGAACGAGGGAGGGGATGAAGAAAAGTGAATTGTTTGTTGTAAATACGTAATAAAAGTCAGTTGGAATCCATCCAAAACGGCTCACAATCGCCGGCCTCTCCTTAACAGTGCAAATCGCTATTAGTGCAAATTTGAGCTCGCTCAGACGCTGTGCGGCTCTATCTGTAAATTTAACAACAAAATCGTTAATTTGTATGAATTTTTCCGTTATTGATAAAAAATTCTGGGAGTGAAATATAGAAATGGACGATGATGGTGAAGGGGGGGGGGGGGTTATTTAGCAGAAATGGGCCACTCGACGACACAGAAAGTGGTGTGGTTAAAAGGGTAGAGGGGGGGTTGATTATTTGTAAATTATTTGTCCGAAACCGTAGTCTTCAAAAGGACGGACAAATCTCATCAGTGAGACACAGTTTAAAGGTTTGTTTCAACATGCCACACAAACTATGCTACAAGTACACTACCGATGAAAGGGGTGGCCTCCTGATGCAAAAATTAATTTAAACTTATATTAATGCGAGGTAAACTAAACTTATCAAAATGTACACGATGGTCCATCTCGCGCCCCCCCCCCCCCTCACACGTTCTACCCGTGAAATCGAGGAGATATCAGTTAGAGGAGTAGAGAATAAAAATAATTTGTATAGCTCTCAAGAAAAATTAAATAAAATTAAATAAATTTAGAAAAGACGGGGGTATTTGTACTATAGATATACATATATCTTTAGAGTACACACATTCTCATCGTATGCCTGCTTTACATGAAGCTTTGGGACTAGACGCCGAAGGATTCAGGTCTCCAGGAAAAGAAGTAGTCTTCCCCTAACAGCCCCGACATCTCAAAACATTGCAAATTATCACACAACATTGGCGAATGCCATAGAAAACCTGATCTTGCAGTCAATATTTCCTATAATAATCAGGTTATCCAGATGGACGGTGCGTGATTACCTGCTAGACACATCCCATTCGGAGAAATCTAGTAAACCATACGAAACATGATCTGAAAACAACAGAACAACGAAAATGGACATTCCTAGGCGACGCTAGACGGAAGCGACAGTGGAACAGAGGGCTGGAGTAAGACGGGGGAGAAACCACAACTTTCGCTAAATTGTCCCACGAGCTCCTTCAAGTTACAGAATTTGCCACACTATAATTGCGACGATTTCACTGTTGTCCATCAAGACGCAGCTCTGCCCCTCAAAGAATCTTGTTATTCGACTCAACATCAAAAGTACCTAGTAAGCGACATCAAACACGACGTATTTGCAATAAGACTGTCAAAGTTTCTTTTTCGACTAATTTTGTAAACCGTTTTTTACATTATAGCAACCACGGGCGACGTCCGGTCGGGTTGCCGAGTAGGTAGGCACAAATAGAACCCGAAATGAAATTTCTGTGCGTACGAACGAAGTTTTTAGACGACGTTACAGGGAAAATATGGCATGGACGGCAAAAGGGCGTTGTAGATTCGAAATCCCATGCATTTGAACGTTGTGTCCGAAAATAGGTGTGTAAATCAGAATGACAAAGAAACCATTCTGAAACAGGCTGTAAATTATTGCAATTATTCTATTGGACAGCATAACGCAATCTCACACTTCCGAGACCAATACCACTGGATTCAGCACCAAAAAATACCAGTAAACCATATTAAACATGACCTGACTAGAAAGGAATGATGAAAACTAAATATTCCAGGCGCTGCCTACACGCACCGCTGGCACGCTGAGTCGAGCTGGCGGGTGGTTTTAATGAGACTGGAGGGAGTACAAATGAAGAAACTTTTACTATCGCTGTATTGTATCGTGAGTTCTTTCAATTCGTAGTCTTTGGCTGTGATTTCACTGTTTTCAACTAGAACCCCGAGATTCATCCATTCGACCCAGCATCTACCAATACCTTGAAAACGATACCAAACACGGCATATTTGTGATAAAACGGCCGAAATTCCGTTTTTGTTCATTTTTGGACCATTGGTAAATTGTATCCATATACATATTCAAAAATTTATCTAATTTTGAAAAAAATTATGGGCAGACGAGGTCATCTGGTAACCTTACACTGAAGTTACCTTCTAGATTCACCACTAGAAGTCAGAATTTTTCCGCATACAATGGAATAAAGCTGTTCCAATAGTCTTCCAAAGGAATTAAAGATGCTAAATGATTTAGCGGGGTTTAAGCGGCGCATCAAAGAATACGTCCGTGTGGAAATGCTCAGATGATTCCCCTTTTCAATTTTTTTTTCTGATTTTTTATGAACTACCTATTATATAATTCAGTATGTTGTACTATATAGGTTTGCGATTTGTACCTATTAATCTGTAGTTAGAAAGCTATAACGGCTCCTCCCCCTCAGCACAAGTTTTTACTTATCGAGGGGGGAACGCATTATGTAGTATTTGTGTTCCTTTTTGTATCTTTTTATTTGTGCTCTTCTTGAATAAATGCATTACTTAAAAATAAATTGTTTCGCATGGGTTTCGTTCGATCGGATTGCCGAGCAGTCGGGCAGAACTAGATACCAAATGGGATTTTTGTGCCTAAGAACGGACTTTTTAGATCGCGTAAAGGCATAAAACGGCGGATGAACATTGCAGAACATTGGATTTTATAGGTATGAGCACTACGATTAGTTTTCTACGATTAGCTGCCGTCCTTGACGTTCAAAATCTTATTTCAGCGACACGCGATGATCTTTCGCTATATTGTCCAGCATGTTTATTATATACTGTGATTTAATTGTTGTCCATATAGACGCTGTCCTACCCCTCTGAGACCCATCCCATTCGATTCAGCACCGGAAAATACCAATAAACGATACGAAACATGACCTGACTACAACGGAACTAAGAAAATTGATATTTTGTAGGAATGCCTGGCAATTGGCACGGCGTGACATGTTATCTGAACGGATTTAAGTTAAACGCAAAATGTAGCTTATACGGCGAACGGACATGAAGATTCGGGATCCCCATGCCTGAAAATAACAATTCTGCCAAATTAGGGTGGGGGGTTCTTATACAATTTTCCTGGACGGATACATAGATGTGCTATTCAGAATGAATAACAAACCCAAACGAAACATTTGGCCCAGAGATGCTCCCAGTTCTTATAACCGGCTAAAACAAACGTGTCCTTGGCGTCCTCATTCGATTGTAACTTCTGCCCGGCTAATGACTTTTCCAAGTTTGCCAACCAAAAGACTTCGCGCGGGGGACCTTAAAATTTGAGGACGGCAGTTCGAAGCTAAATTCGACCAATTTGGCCAGGTGGCGAGGGCGATGGTGTCAGTCGATCCGTTGTCATGTTTCTTTATCGAACCAACATCGAATCGGCCCGATAATTCGACACCGTACAACCCAGCGATCGTTTTTGCCCTTTGTCAGGCATCTGATGTTGACAACACCTCGTGAATCCCGGAAAACGGCGTCCGTCGCCTTTTCGACTGGTAGAACGTTCCTTCGCCTACTTAGGAGCACTTTCGTGTATTTACCATTAGCCTGCTTCTTGCTAAAAATATCTTACTTCTTTTATCACGGGCACACTCTACCTTGTTTTGAGTCGAGTAGGCATGTTCTGTATCAAACTAGATTCGCCTTAGTTGGTAACACTGTAAATACAGGGTGAGCCATAACAAATGGTGCAGTTTCGAAGGGGTGCTGCATGCCTTGTAGTGGGGTTAACGACCTGGGAGGGGTCTCATTGTGCCCGGGCAGTGGTCCCGTTTTCAGTCGTTACAATGGTTTGGAGCGGAGAGCAACGAGGTTTCGTCATTCGCACGTTTTTTGAAAGTGGCCGTTCGTTCATCGCCACCCAGCGGGCCTTCCGACTGCGTTACAACATCCCACGTCGTGATCCCGTCCCTCACCGCAATGTTATCGCACGTTGGGTTCAAGCATTGGAAGAAACTGGTTCCACAGTAAGGCGTAGAGGTGCGGGAAGACCAAGAAACGCAAGAACACCTAAAAATTTGGCTCGAGTGAGAGCAGCAGTGGAACAGTCGCCTCGGCGCTCTGCTCAGAGGCACGCAGTAGCACTGAACATCTCTAACACCTCACTAAGGAGGATTTTGCACATGGACTTGTCATTCCATCCGTACAAGATTATGATTGTTCAGGAGTTGTCACCTCCAGACTACCAAAACCGCTTGAATCGATGCCAAGAGATGATAAACCGCATCCCACCAACGTCCACTTTTTTCAGTTCGGACGAAGCCCACTTCCATCTCTCTGGAGCGGTTAAAAAACAAAATTTCCGCTATTGGTGTGACCGCAACCCAAGACAAATTCACCAGAGACCTCTCCACTCCCCGAAAGTCACTGTCTGGTGTGCCATTTCAAAATTTGGGGTGATTGGGCCTTATTTTTTCGAGGAGGATGGAAGGACTGTTACCGTCAATGCTCAGCGTTATCTTTTCATGCTGGAAAGATTTTTTGAACCCGAATTGAACCAGTTAGCTGAAGAAGAGGATCTGGGGGATATTTGGTTTCAGCAAGCCGCCTCGTCTCTCTCAGGGGTGACTTGGGGTGGCCGGCAAGATCGCCAGATTTGAGTGCGTGTGATTTTTTCCTGTGGGGCTACTTGAAGGAAAAGGTGTTCAAACATCGACCTCACACTCTGGAAGACCTCAAGATTCGAATCAGGGAAGAAATCGCCGCGATTCCCATCGAAATGTGCCAGAGGGCGGCTGAAAATTTCAGGAATCGCCTACATCAGTGCGTTGCTCCTGAGGGCGCCCACCTTCCTGATGTAATTTTCAGGACTTAATCTACCGAAATGGGGTGATTTATGGCGTTCAATAATAACCGTAATCTTCTAAGTTGCACCGTTTTTTTTAATCGCCCTTTGAAACTGCACCATTTGTTATGGCTCACCCTGTATAAGGCCAAGTTTAGCGATGACCACGAGGAGCCCACTTTATCTACTGCGTTCGCTCCGTAAGAACCTCACCTATTTCCTATAAGAGAAGCGCGTATAAGAAGCCTGATTTTCTCGTGCATGATTTTGAAGGGATATTCCTCCTTTAATTTCTACTTTAGAAGCATCCATTGTTAAATTCCAATTTGGTTTTTAATTGTACTCATGTTTGCCTCTCCTCACCACTCATCTCCTCTCCTCTATTTCGACTGCTCTTGGGTTTCCGGTGTGTACCGGTGGATCCAAGTTTCGTCGACTGTCGCTTTGAGCATCTTTAAAAAGGACAGAAGCATTGGTTGCATCTCCTTCCAAGTCTCCACAAAGTCTGAACTTGCCGACTAACGCCATCTCATCATGGTATTCTCTGCCGTCGGCTCAGCAGCGTCTTAACGTGCGCCCCATCAGATTTCTTTCGGTTTAGTCCTCAACATCCCAACCAAACCCATATCTGCCGGAGAACAGAAACTCCTTCGGGATAGCACTTAAACAGCCTAAAACACTGCTCTGAAGTGGACCCACGCTTCTACCGATCGCGCCGACAGCTGTCTTTCTCATGCCAAACATTTCATGAAGGATATGACACGCGGTCTTGCGAAATGCCTCTCGATGCACCTTCATTCGGCCGTTTGCCAATACGAGGTCGCGGATTTCTGCCACCGTTGACTGTTTTGGGGGCGGGGTGGCTCATCATAAACTGTTGAAGGAGAAAAGTCGCCGTGCACAGCATCCAAGCTCTCTTTGATTACGCTTCGATTTCCCTTCCATAAACAAACCCGATATTGCTCTTTTTCCATTTTTAAAAATTCCAGGAACAGGCTCGTTTCCACGCTCGGTTAAAACAAAACTCCAAGCCCAATTTGGCTGAAGTTTCGACCGTATCCTTTGAATGGGCAGTGAGGCAGTACGTATTAGGACTACCCTCATAGGTATAGCTCAGTGATAAGAGCTAAATGAGAGAAATTAAACAGTTATTTATGCGAAACAGAAGTTCAATAATACTAGTTTTATTACGAAGAAATGGAGCATTAAGCATAAATGGCTGGTCTTTCTTCCTACTTCTTTCCATCACGGCCCCAATCCTTCTACTCCTAGATCTAGGATAGAGATAGGAAGGGGCCCCATTCCTTAATTATTATTTACTTTGTTTCCCCTTTACGGTGAACATCGTGGGGAGGGGGAGGGGGTGATATCTAACACGCTATCTAACACTTGATATCTAGCCCACAGCCCGCAGGTTACCATGAGACGCCAAAATAAGGGTAAGAGAAAAATATTCCCAAAACTAACTATAGTTATCATAGTGATCAAAATACCAAATATGTTTTTTCTCAAACACGCCTGCAACGGTTTTGATTAAATTTTTTGTATAGACAGCTCCTGAATACCCGACAATACCGTAAAATGCGCATTCGTGGAAAAATGATGAGAGCAGCGCAATAAATTACCAAACATTTCGAGGAAAATAGAGTTTAACGTAGTTTTCTCCTTGGTGGTAGCTCAATCAGGCAGCTATAAGAATGGTAAGTAAGATGTGTAGAGAACAGAGCTTGATAACGCTCGTACGATATGTAGGAGCTCCTCCAGAAATTCCAGAATTGTAATAATTGTCGTCTCAGTTATTACCATTTCTAAACTGTTTTACCCGATAACTCTCTAAAAGTGGTTATTATCCTTTTCAAAAAGATCCTGTTTACAGGCTCATCAATACTACGTGTACCAATTACTCAATAATGGTCAGGGCATGAGTGCGAGTAGCACAATAAATTCCGGAACCGAAGATTTTTATTTTTCTCGAAGACGGTTTCAACGTTTTTTTTTTAAACGTTCAAATTATCTTTTACCGATCAATATTCAATTCTTGTCGTCTATGAACATACACTGAACGGATATTGCATATGAATCAAAAAGGAGGTTTTTAAATTTTTTTGGGAATTTCCTGATTGATGATTTATTACGTGGCACTCACAGAATTTCTTCAAATGACCAGTACCTAGATATTGCCAAAAACTTGTGTTTTCGTACGTTTGCGACGATTGAACAATATTTCTATAGGCGCGGCATACTCGACAGGTTTCTCGAGCATGCCGTAGCACTGCACCTTCTCAGTGGAGGGGTGTGATAAGACGAAAGTTGCCTCGGCATCACATCTCTCGACACTTCCAAAGAGGATATCAAGGTACGGGAGGACCCTACGTAAGGGGCGGAGCGGGAAGGAGGTTCGGCAGAGCCCCGAGCCCCTGCGAGTATCGACTCCTGGTCTCGTCCCACAGCCACCGGTCGTCATGACTACCACCTTTATCACTGCAGCAATTTCATCTGACGAACGAGGGCTCACCCGTTCAAAGCCGATTTACCGACTTGTTCCGCCGGGTTCGCCTTCGGACAGACTAATTTTCGACTTTTTACGCGACGTGGATTTCAAATGATTGGTAACTCAAAAGCGACAAGGATCGGCAAGCGCCGAAGCGCTCGGCAATTAGTTGTGCCGTATTGCGCTGAAACTTGAAGAGACTTCCACTAACCTGTTGATAGCGGGAAGGCGCCTAATTCCCATCCGGGGACGAGGAAGAAATAACGAGCTCCGCTTTCTTTAACTTGATGACTTTTTCTAATTCTGCGGCCGGGGTATGTCGGGTTCCATTATATTTATGACAGGACAGACGATGGAGTGATCCCTACTTGGAGAATCAACCACCTGGGAGGAGTTCTTAATCTGGTTTCCCACCACATCTATCAAGTTTCAATCGGAGAAATCGACTGTGACTATGTTTCTTTGCCATAACATTCTTCCTGTACTGGACGAAACGGTTATAAGCTTCCTTAGTGCACAATCAATGCTGGGAGGTTAGGCTGCTCTTCCAACAACCGACGCTCACAGTTGCAGGAACTACAGCAGCACGTGTTTCTTGTTTCCTCCACACTGCAGAATGGAGAGTCTTTGAAAAGAGGTGCCACACGTTGAAGTCGCCATTCTCGTAAGTAACTGGCTCGTCCAGTGGTCTGACTCAACGGATGTTGGGAAAACACTCATACGTGTCAAGTCCTTGTGAAGAGGACGCCCATCGTGCTGGCCATTTACCCAGAGCCCATTCACCTATTGCGGCAAGATTTCGCGCGATAGAGGGGTCTATACAGATTTCAGCCCAGATCGGGGGGGGGGGGCCTTTGCACTCTCCACTTGTCCACCATGCACTCCTTGGTCATCCACAGGAGGACACCTCTCTGGCATTGGGGCAGTACTCTCCTTGAATTGACTGCGAGTTTGCTACCCCAGACAACCAGTAGTCAATCTCGGCTAGGTAAGTGGAGGTGGTGGCTGAAACGCCATCTCGCACCTAAATCGACTCTTTCTTCTCGAGAAGGAGCCTGTGGCTGTCAAAGCATCTTGCCAGTCGGCTATTTAACTTTCCCTTTAAGAGGATTAACTCGGGTAGCTGTGAGTCCTTCACAGATACAGACACACACCCACACACACACTTTTTTTTAAACAAAACTCAATCTACGACGATGGCACCCAGAAAGAGACACCAAATATATAATAAGTACTGAAATATGGAGGGCGCCCAGACATCTGTAGTGCACCTGAAATTTTGAACGACTCCTGTTCGTTTTCAATCTCCTGTCACTTCAGCCGATTTTTAACGTTAGTGCGCTTCGTAGAACACAGCTAGTTAAAATAGGAGATTAGTAACGAACAGGAGCAAGATTTAGCGTAGCAGGTTGCCAGGCGCATGTTCGTATTGTAGTACGTATAAACTTAAAATTGTTAGTAAAGTGTGCTGTTTTTAAAGAGTTTTGATCATCATATCTATAGTCAGTTTACGGGCGATTTAACACATACCCTTCTTCACAAATTAACTGTGAAATGTGAGCTGAGTTGGTTCAGCCACATTCTGTCAATCGCGTTTACAGATTTTCCCAAATGGTTTTTTTTCGAACTCAGAAGCTCTTAAAACGTAAAGATTGACTGAAAACTAAAAAACCAATTCAGCCGATTACATAACTTTCGTTTATAGTTCGTAGAACCAAGGAAAGTGAAGTTGCTACGTTCGTGTTCACGAATAAAACGCGTTTGGAAAAATCGAGTCACATTCCAATTCTTAAAATGGTTTTTCACTCAGGCGGTAAGAGGGCAGTTAAGAGACTCTTAAACTTCAATTCCACATTAATGCCCCATACAATGTTCTCATCACATCACGTCCATCGTCACGGGTTTCACTGATTTCCTCAACTCCACGTAAATACAGCAATCTTCATCGTTCCAACTCAAAACTACCACGAGGAGGTTGGTGATGCCTCGGGCAGCTCGGTCTAACCATGATACATGCCGCAGCACTCAGCTCGACATACACACGCACAAGGACTGACCTTCTTTCCAAATGGCATTTTTCCGATTCAGTTGGGTTGAAATGTTAAAGATTAACTTCGCCTGATTGAATAGCTTAGTCTCGACTTCATAAGGCTAAAAAAACGCGTAGAGTATTTGAGTACAAACTATGTGAACACCCGTAATTCTACATTTATCATCCTAATCTCTGCATGGGTATTCATAATACACACGTCAAGCTAGAAAAAGGGGCCAACGTCGGATTTAGTGCACTGGTTAACTAGTAACTAAAGCTGTATAAAAGAACTAATTTGTTC
Organism: Pachypeltis micranthus; assembly: GCA_020466155.1. Classification (NCBI taxonomy): domain Eukaryota; kingdom Metazoa; phylum Arthropoda; class Insecta; order Hemiptera; family Miridae; genus Pachypeltis; species Pachypeltis micranthus. The sequence continues at coordinate 21,873,103 of CM035775.1, forward strand.
CTACTTAAAAGGCAATTATCTGTAGTGAGATCAGAATGAAAATCTATTCATTTTACTATTTATACGAAAAAGGTTAACAATGTGGAATGTATTCAATCTGTAAGCATAACGGGGGAATTGGTTGGCTCCATCTAGCAGGATATCAACCTACCTGAAAAACGAGCGGTGCGTAGCAACACACAATTTTCCGCCACCCCCGTAAGTTCGAACACTAGCTACATATGCGAGTGCAATATCATCATTCAACGCATTTCTACAGAAACATTTATAGAAAACAAAATGTAGGCGCTCGTTATTTGAGAGTATCTTGTAAGTTTGATCGAAATCGTTAGAGCCATTTTTGAGAAAATTGGAAAACCGATAAATTAATATTCGACAAATCTCCTTTTCTTAGTTAAGTTGGGTTATATCTCCGTTCAACAGATGGATGCAGAGATAGTTGCGGGGAACAAAATGTGGGTATGGGTGACTAAAAGACACTCTGAACGATTGATCGAATTTGGTGTAGCAGTTACTCCAGACTTAACGGAAATGTTCACGCACGTTACGAAACATTATTTTCGACACATTTTCATTTTTATCTCTGCTTAATGGACTTTCAGGGGAACATTTATTGAGAACAACACGTAGGTATTAACTATTCGAAAACATCCTGAGAGTTTGGTGAAAACCGTTCAAGCCGTTTTGCCAAAAAGCGTAAAAAACCTATTTTTGCTTCATAGTCCTATATCTCCGTTCACCGTATTTTCATAGAGATATGTATAGAGAAGAAAAGTTAGGTATTGTTGGAATGTTACTACATTAGATGTTGTTGAACTTGTATCAGCTGTTTGCTGCTTGGTGACGAGTTGTGTTATTGTCGTTAAGGCCAGTTGATTGTTCGATCGCGGATTGTGAAGTCATAAATTTACCTTCGTTTGATTCTGACCATCTTTCTTACAGTATTAATTAGTAGAAGATAATTTGACAGTTTAATCAAAATCGTTAGAGCCGTTTTCGAGAAAAAGGGGGAAAACCCTAGTTTTTGGTACATTTTCGTCCCCCACCCCACCTTACCATCGACCGAAATCGCCCATAACCTTATTTTGGTCTCTACAAAAAATAAATAACAAAACAAAAAAAGAACCAGCTCAATCGAATCAGGCGTTCTCTCGCAAATCGAACTACACAAATACACACGGACCACGCGACGTAATTAGGTTTTTTACTTTCCTTGCTCTACGAAGTAGAAAGGAAAGTTATGTAATCGGATGAAAAAAAAATTTTGAGTTCTCTTCAGATCTTTACGTTTCAGACCCCCCTGAGTCCGAAAAACACTATTTGGGAAAATGGTCTGTGTGTATGTGTGTCTGTATACGATTTTTAGAGAAAACAACCGTACCAAATCCACTCAAACTTGATATATCGCCAACAGGTTACCATGGGACGCAAAAATCAGGGTTTGAACAAAATCCACCGAAATATAACTACAGTTATCATAGTGATCAAACACCAAAATTTTTTTCTCAAAAACGGCTCTAACGATTTTGATTAAATTTTTTATATTGGTAGCTCCTAATATAGCAACTACACCATAAAATTCCCATTCATGGGAAAATGACGAGAGCAGCACAATAAATTACCAAAACTTTCGACGAGAAATCGATTTTAGCACAGTTTTTAGAGAAAACCACCGTACCAAATCAGCTGAAACTTGATGTCTAGCCTACAGGTTACCGTGGGACGCTATAATGAGGGTATGGGCAAAATCCACCGAAAGTTAACTATAGTCATCATAGTGATCAAGACACCAAATTTTTTTTCTCAAAAACGGCTCCACGATTTTAATTACATTTTTTATGTTGATAGCTCTAAATAAGGCAATGATACTATAAAATTCTCATTAGTGAGAAAATGACGAGAGCAGCACAAGAAATTATCAAAATGTTCGACCAAAAGCCTTTTTCGCGCAGTTTTTTCCTTATAAACTCCGCTAGAATTCTTGTAGAATGTTAAAAAAATTGGGATTGTAGTCCAATCCAATACCTAAAGGGCGAGTGTTTAAAAATGCTCATGAGATACTTGGGGCTCACTCCAGAAATTCCTGAATTTCAACTACTGCCGTTTCGCTTACTACCAGTTCTAACAGTTATTTTCCAATAACTCCAAAACCACCTCCTTCCACTCTGCAAAAGTGATTACTATCCTTTTTTTGAAAAATCGTGTTTACAGCCTCATTAGTTATCTGTGTACCAATTGCTCAATAATGGTCCTGCAATGAGTACGAGCAGCACAATAAATTCCTGCTGCCGTAAAGCGTTGTTTGACCAAGTTCAAATGAACTGACTGATAAATGAATTGATTAAATAGAATTAGCTATGTACAAAGTGAATTGACGTAGAGCTTAGGAAAGTTGTGTGTTGCAACGCACCTGATATTTAGACTCAGTATTCCTCAAAACGTACAGATCTGAAGAAAACCTAAATTTTTTTTTTGCCTTCGGGGTAGCGGAAAGTAATAGGAACCCTCTTACATGGCATTTCCACCTTTAAATGTTGACCATCCACATACTGGCCAGCCAGTGGCTTTCATTCATCAACCTCAATGTCGACTATCAGCAATTAACACTCATGTGAGGGGGTTGTTTTTACTCCATCTAGTTAGTAGCGCAACCATGGAGCGTAGTACTCCCACCTTTAAATGGTTGGCTTCAAATAGTTGACCAATATTTAACGAGTATTAAGTTATAAAACCGTACTGTGTAATAGGGATTCGCGATTGATGTGTGGCGAGCGGCTGACTGTATAACAAATTATTCCACACAACATTGGTAGAGAATGTTAAACTCCACAACTACTATAATAAATACAAACACGATTCGAAGCAAAGAAAGCGAGATATGTCCAAAAAAACTGATTTTTGTGACTAACAACGCTCACATCTGATCGTACCGAACTTATGAGGCAAGTATTCAGCTCATTTGGTTACTTTCCATCAGGTGGCAGGACTATGGTGTTTCCATTCTAAACAAAGCGAAATATCAAGAGCGACAACTACAACAACCACTTCAATAAATGTTACGCTTCACAGGCCACACAGCTTCCTTCACTCATTGAAATTTTACAGGAACGCCGATGGAAGACAAAACGTAGGTATGAATTGATGAAAACGTCCAAGTGAGTTGAATCAAAAGTGTAAGAGGGAGAAAATTCGAAAAAACGAATTTTTAAGATATTCGGAAACAGTTCTGGCTCAAATAGGCGTTTGCGCTTCTTATGCCATATTCTAGTGAGAGTGCCTGCGCAAAGATATAATTCATATACTCGTAGGTGCGAGATAACGTGACGGGGTTACTTACTTGTGTGGAAAGCAGAACAAGACTCCAACACAACACCAACAAAGAGGAGGAAGGTTATAAGGCAACGAGCGAAGGGTGAGCGATTGAGCCCGTTCCAGTTATTAAAACCAAGCTCGGGGTAGAATGCTAAGGATAATTCTCAGCACATTGAGTGTACGACCGAGCAAACCCTCCTCTCACTTTCGAGACTCTACATTCAATACTTTACATTGTTCACTTGATCTTTTAATATTGGTGTTTGATATTGGGGAATAAATAAAACGAAACTTCCGGAACTCGAGAATATAAAGTGGACTGTGTTATGTGAGTGTTATTTACAATGGTATTAACGTTGTGGCACTGACGTACTGGGATTTCCACGGTACATATAATTCCAGATACCACGAATGTTCGTAATTTCGTGAACCCGTCGCGGATTCCGCCGACCGAACGCGAACTCCAGTTCGCGATTGACTCAAACCACGACGGTAAGATACGAACTAAACGGTTGAGACGTTTCAAAGCTCTACGTCAATTCACTTTCTATATGGCTAATTCGATTTAATCAATTCATTTATCACCCAGTTCCTTTAAACTTGGTCAAACAGCAGCAGGAAGCGGTAATGCCTACAGTTCTGGAATTTATTGTGCTGCTCGTACTCATTGCAGGACCATTATTGAGCAATTGGTACACAGATAATTAATGAGGCTGTAAACACGAATTTTTTGAAGAGGATAGTAATCACTTTTGTAAAGTTATTGGGTAATAACTGTTAGAACTGGTAGTAAGCGAAACGGCGGTAGTTGAAATTCAGGAATTTCCGGAGTGAGCCCCATGTATCTCATGAGCGTTTTTAAACACTCACCCTTTAGGTATTGGATTGGACTACAACACGACTTTTTTTTTTTTAACATTCTACAAGAATTCTAGCGGAGTTTATAAGAAAATATCTGGTGCGTAGCAACACACTACTTTCCGCCACCCCTTTAAGTTCGAACACCATCTACATATGCGAGCGCTATATCTTCTTTCAACGCATTTCTACAGGAACATTTATACAGAACAAAATGTACGTACTAGTTAGCTGAAAGTACTCCGCAAGTTTGATCGAAATCGTTAGAGCCGTTTTTGAGAAAATTGGAATACCGATAAATTAATATTCGACAAATCTCCTTTTCTGAGTTAACTTGGCTTATATCTCCGTTCAACATATATATACAGAAATAATTATACGGAACGAAATGCTGGTATGGGTGACTAGAAGACACTCGATTAGGGTTTATCACATCTGGTGAAGAAGTTACCCTGGAATTTACGGAAATGTTCGAAAAAACGTTATTTTTGACACATTTTGATTTTTATCTCTGTTCAATCGACCGTCACAGGAACATTTATTGAGACCAATATGTAGGTATTAACTATTTGAAAACATCCTGTGAGTTTGGTGAAAATCGCTGAAGCCGTTTGGCCAAAAAGCGTAAAAAACCTATTTTTGCTTCAGGGCCCATATCTCCGTTCACCGTATTTTCATGGAGATATGTATGGAGAAGAAAAGTTAGGTATTGATTAGGAGAAGATAATGTGAAAGTTTAATCAAAATCGTTAGAGCCGTTTTCGAGAAAAATGTGAAAAACCCTAGTTTTTGGTACATTTTCGTCCACCACCCCCCCTTCCCATCGGCCGAAATCGTCCATAACCTTATTTTGGTGTCTACAAAAAATAACGAACAAAACAAAAAAAGAACCAGCTCAATCGGATCAGCCGTTCTCCCGCAAATCGAACTACAGACACACACACACACACACACACACACACACAGACATACACACACACGGACCTCGCTCCGAAATTAGGTTTTTTAGACTCAGTAGGGTCTGAAACGTAAAGATCTGAAGAAAACCCAAATTTTTTTTTTGGGCCGATTACTATACTTTCCTTCCCTTCGGGTAGCGGAAAGTAAAAAACTGCGCGAAAAAGGCTTTTGGTCGAAAATTTTGATAATTTCTTGTGCTGCTCTGGTCATTTTCTCACTAATGAGAATTTTATAGTATCATTGCCTTATTTAGAGCTATCAACATAAAAAATGTAATTAAAATCGTTAGAGCCGTTTTTGAGAAAAAAAATATTTGGTGTTTTGATCACTATGATAACTATAGTTAAAATTTCGGTGGATTTTGTTCACAACCTTATTTTGGCGTTCCATGGCAACCTGCGGGCGAGATATCAAGTTTGAGCTGTTTTGGTACGGTGGTTTTCTCTAAAAATCGTTCAAAGACACACAGACCATTTTCCCAAATAGTGTTTTTCGGACTCAGGGAGTCTGAAACGTAAAGATCTGAAGAGAACTCAAAATTTTTTTTTCAGCCGATTACATAACTTTCCTTTCTACTTCGTAGAGCCAAGGAAAGTAAAAAATGATAGTGAGTAAAAAGGAATATGGCCACGCACAGCGCCAGCGGGTGATTCCTAATAAGTGCTGGAGTCACCTCGTGATGTCAAGATCCCGAACATCCTCGATCCGCGGAAAAATGGGCGAATTCCGCAGGCGGCAAATAGAAGTCGTGGTCAACGGTAAAAGAAAGAAAAACAACAACAAACTCCACGAACCGCAAATTTCGAACAATTGGTACAGGCAATTTATATTATTTGATACTTTGTACGGCTTCGTACGTACTTCAATAGCAATGCCGACGTGATCCTAATGAGGTTTCCTCGAGAGGAGCCAGCCTAACCTTACTTTCCTACTACTCCTCTCATCTACAGTCCAGAGGGCGTTTAGTCATCCCGTGAAATTACCCCATAAAATCCCACTAGCGAAAAATACCTATATAGATGCCGGTAGAAGCATTATCCAGTCGTCCAATAAAACTACCTGTATCGCAGACATTTCAAGTGTCACCTGGACTTGTTACTCAGGACTCTAAAAGTGACAAAACAGTTCTTCGCAGAATACACTTTTCTTTCGTTGGTCTTGTTCACCACTAATTATTACGCCCATATTCAAGTTTATCTCTCCCTCTCTGCACCCAACATACTGATTTGTAGCCACTTCTTACGCTCCCCCTGAGCTGTATTGGTATATGCGTATTAAGTATCGCGTATTGAGAGTGTTGTGTCCGAAATTAATGCCAATCGGGCTGAGAATGGTCAAGCTCACTGGTCTAAAGGTCACAGGCCAACCGATAAAATTGAAATTGTGCTGAGGGGGTGGGGGGTAGATGCGAAGCTAGCATTAGATATCCAAAACCAAAGTAGGTCTCTGAATAAGTGAACTCTCTGGGGTTAGGGACGTGAGCTGAGATTAAGTATTTGTAACTGGGTGAAAGCTTAGAGTCGGCTATTGGCAAGAGCTTGGCAAGTAAGAGCTGAGAAGCGTGATGAGGAAAAACCCACCGGCGAAACTGTCAGAGGGAAAATAACGTTGTCGACTCTAGTCATAAAATTGGCTGGTCTTGAAATGTGAAAGAGCTCGCTAACCGGAGGCTCTGGAATTCCCGAATTTGCAGTTGAAGTAGAAAGTTGGGGAAAGGCTCAGAGCTCTGGATCTTCAGTTAGGGCCACAGGCAGCTAAAGCTGAGTCAAGTTATTATATTTCCCAGGACCCTGCTCATGAAATCTCTAGTCAGTAATCCTTAAAAAAAAAACCGCCAAAATATTTTCTGAGAAAACACTACAAACATAATTTTATCAACAGAAGACACGTAAAGTCACCCATAAAATCGTTTGTCAGGTCAACCTAAATACCTTCCTAGGAGACTGTACATGAAGCCACTTCTTACCCTTACCTAGAAAACCGACTACCAAGGGGAGCCTCCTCATGAAAAAGGTTCTTAGGTGGACCGAAACAGTTGTCACCTTTCACTGTAGCCCCCGTTTCGTACCATTCTGTGAGGATTCCTTCCGTTACACGATTCCTTAAGTAATAGTACTGATGCTAGTGACTGAAATGATGTCACTGGATGCCAAAGCTCCTGACTCATCCTACACACCCACCTTATACGCAATTTGGGTTTCGAACGAAGGACTCACCGAATGTTCGAGCACGCGCTAAAGACGTACGAAACCAAGTAAGTGAGTCTAGGAGTTAAGTCTTCTCCAGGAACTTCTGCCAGACACACACAACCGAACGGTATTTCCTCACCCCGAACGTCGAACATTCTCAGTGAAATACGAAACAGTTATTTAAACCTCCCAACCAGTTTTAGGCAGCGTACTACATCAGTGTTCTTGGGTTCTCCGGCCAGCTCTTCTTCAAACAACCCAACACAAGCACAATATGCTGATGACACAACCTTTTTACCAGGTGGCAGATTCTTTTACTGAGCAGAGTACACTTAGTCGCACGGAGAAGTGGAGTGCAAAATTAGTAATAAAAACAAACCCAGCTAAAGGTAGTTGTGGTAGCTGGAAACAGGATCCCACGAGAGCGTACAGTACGATACCTTGGCCTTCGCTTGGAGAGCTAACTAATATATTTGGTTACCTCCGCTCTCCCTCGGCACAAAAAGGCTAATATATATCTCCCTCATTAAGCCAATATGGTGTTACTCTTGAGGGTCTATGAGGAGTGGCAACAGCGACACACGTCAGGAACCCACGTTTCATTTCTTAACCCGAGAAATGTTCAGAACGCGACGCTTCACAACCACCTGGACATGTACAGAACGCTGTTAAGAGACCTCCACTTACACCGAACAGACGAGACTCAAAATACAGCGGGTATTGTCCATTGTGCACACGTTCCACGATATCTAGGTGTTTAAATGTCTACTATATTATATTGGCACTATACTGTCGATTTCTTAAAAATCAGATTTTGTCAAATATGTGCGTTTGCTCATCATCCACGCATATATTTCCTTTTAAACCAACAAAACCCTGCAAGTGAGTTATGCTAGTAGATGGTAGTGAGGACCCTAAAGTTGGAATGTAACAGCTTCACTGTTCCAACAGATTTCCTCAGCTGACTAGACGTGACTGCCAAACTGTTGATGTCAGGTGGGAGGCGTCTAAAGAGCGTGCGGCGAGACTATGGCATTTTAGGCCGTCGACTGATGAGTATGTGGAGCAGAATAACAAATAACGTTTGGAATAGGGTATGCGACAAATTCTCCATAATTTGAGGTATCAGTTGAGAACCCTCGCATTCACTGCTCACTGCTCAGCCTGATAACAGTTTTGAGGAGAGAAGAGAAGAGAAGAGAACAGACAGGTTGAGTACCTGGCCGGTTGTCTGCCGAGACAGGAGCCGCTTGTGAAAGGAGCTCGGGGTGTCGATGGTGTGCTGTCTGCTGAGCGCGGGGCCGGCGCTGCTCGCCTGCCTGAACCAGGGCAGGCTGATCTTCCGGCGGCCCGACTTCCCTTTGCTCCCACCGCCGCCTCCGCTCGCAGCCATCGCTACACTGCCGCCTCCCGGCGCTCGCACGACGGAGGCGGGGAGGAGACGAGGAAGAGAGTGTGTTGAGGTGGGGGGGGGGACTGAGTGCGAAACGTTCGCGGGGGTGAGGACGCTCGATAGCCCGCCTTTTTCAATATCCCTGCCCCTCCTCCTCGCACAACCAAGTTACCCACGATCCCCTCACCCCACCCCTAACCCGCACCGCACCCGCGAGCGACGGTGTGGGATGTAAGGAGCTGTGGAAGGGAGGGCGCGCTTCTTCCTCAGTGTGAGGTGGTCAGAGGGAGGAGGAGGGGAAGCGGTCAGGAAGCGCCAGAATTCACTCCAATAAACCGCCAATTTGTAGTCCCCTCACCAGCGCCTCCTTCATCAACCCCCCCCCCCCCCACCTCCCGCCCCATACCCGCCACAAGACCAGCTTTCACCCCCTTCAAACGCCAGAGCCTGCAACTCGTAAAACTCCGCGTTCTTCCTCAAAAACTCAATTTCAACGTCTTTGGCAAAAAAATGCTATCCAAAGTTCAGTCGTCGACTTAAATTGACTGACAATAATTAACAATTTGACTAAATATAGAAAATCGGAACTCAAAAGCGCAACAAATTATGAAACTACGTATTTTTACTTTCCGCTACCCGAAGGGGAAAAAAAAATTTGGGTTTTCTTCAGATCTTTACGTTTTGAGGCCTACTGAGTCTAAAAAACCTAATTTCGGCGCGTGGTCCGTGTGTATGTGTGTGTGTGTGTCTGTAGTTCGATTTGCGGGAGAACGGCTCATCCGATTGAGCTGGTTCTTTTGGTTTATTATTCATTCTGAATAATAACCCTATGTTTTCGGTCACGAAAAATTTTTTACAACCCCCCCTCAGAATTTGATACTTTACGTTTCAAGACATGGAGATTCCAAATTTGCAATGTTCGTCCGCCGTCCGGGCCGTTTTGTGCCTTTAACGTGGTCTAAAAAATTCGTTCTTTCGCCCAAAAATCCGATTTGGTATCTAGTTGTGCCCGCCATCTCGGCAATCCGATTGGACGAAGCCCGTGGTTGTAATGGGCAAAAAACGGTTAAAAAAATTAACGAAACGCAGTACAACGCAGGAGCTACAGCGTTTCGTCGTTTGAACTCCCTCCTGCCCCGCCCGTCTCGTTAAAAAAGCAGCGCGCCTCCCGCTCGCTTCCCTCCCAACACTCAACTCCCCCCGGGTTCGCTTCGAGCACCCCCGTTCCAATTTCCCCGACGTTTTGGTTTTAATACGATTCAATTTTTTTAGATTCTTCCGTTTCATTCTCATTTTGGTTTTTTTCATAGATTTTTGGTTAAATTTTGATATTAGTATTTAGCGTGCATGTTTTCATATTAAAATTCAGTTTTTTCTAGATACTTACGTTTTTTTTTTGTTTATTTTAATATTACGATTCAGTTCTTTTTGACCTTTTTTGGGTTTAATTATGATATTTTTCGATGCTGAATCGAACAGGATGGGTCTCGGAGCATTAATGCTTGGTCAAGCTGATTATCTGAATAATAAACCGTTGTGTAATAATTTGCAGGGTTTTTTGTTTTGTTCCTTATTTTTTGTAGACACCAAAATAAGGTTATGGACGATTTCAGCCGATGGGAAGGGGGGTGGGGGACGAAAATGTACCCAACAATAGGGTTTTTCGCATTTTTCTCGAAAACGGCTGTAACGATTTTAATTAAACATTCAAATGTCTTCTCCTAACCAATACCTATCTTTTCTTACCCCATACATATCTCTATGAAAATACGGTGAACGGAGATATAGGCCTATGAAGCAAAAATAGGTTTTTTACGCTTTTTGGCAAAACGGCGTCAACGATTATCACCAAACTTTAGAGATGTTTTCAAATAGTTAATACCTACATATTGTTCTCAATAAATGTTCCTCTGACAGTCCACTGAACAGAGATAAAAATCAAAATGTGTCGAAAATAACGTTTTTTCGAACATTTCCGTAAATTCCAGGGTAGCTTCTTCACCAGATGTGATAAATTCTAATGGAGTGTCTTTTAGTCACCCATACCCACATTTCGTTCTCTGTAATTATTTCTGTATTCATATGTTGAACGGAGATATAAGCCAAGTTAACTCAGAAAAGGAGATTTTTCGAATATTAATTTAATGGTTTTCCAATTTTCTCAAAAACGGCTCTAACGATTTCGATCAAACTTACGGAGTACTCTCAGCTAACTAGTCCCTACATTCTGTTCTGTATAAATGTTCCTGTAAAAATGCGTTGAACGAAGATATAGCACCCGCATATGTAGATGGTGTTCGAACTTGAAGGGATTGCGGAAAGTCGTATGACCCTACGCACCGCTCGTTTCTCTGGCACAGCTTGACTCTCACACATCTGAGACCCACCCCCCATTCGATTCAACACCGAAAAATACCAATAAACGATACGAAACACGACCTAACTACAACGGAAACACGAAAATTGACGCGACGTGACGAGACGAACTGGCGGTTTGGAGAGAAACAAGAGACAAGGCTAGCGCAAGCCAGGGAGAAACGATAAGTTTCGCTACATTCTTCCACAAAGTTCTTCACGTAGCGGAATTCGCCTCACTCTATTTACCGTCATTTCACGGTTTTCCCACTAGACGCAATCCTACGCCTCCAAGATCCGTCCTATTTAACGCAGAATCGAGAAATACCTTGAAAACGATACCAAACACGCCACAATTGTGTAAAACAGCTGTAATTTCGTCGTTGGCTTATTTTTTGCTCAAAACAACTATGAGTTTCGCCCGATGGTGTTGCCGGGTAGGCAGGCACAACTACAACTAGATCGGAAATAGAATTTTTCTACGAAACGGACTTCTTATCGAAGCAAATGTTCGGGGGGGGGGGGGGGGGGTCAAACTATTTTCATGACCTGAACCAAACAAAGAAGCAGTTCGAAATAGAAGCGTTTATTAGAGTTTGGTGCTATTTTCCTGCCAACTACCTTGTGTTATCTTTAAAAACTAGATGTGAATCTGAATTCCTTAGGATCCTACAGCAAATCACGGACGCGTCGTGTAAGGCGCTATAGACTTACTGCACAACGTCAAAACGAGACCCAGAATGGCCTGCTCGTTTTATGGTGGGAGAGCCACTTCCTCATTGTGGCACATCTCCGTGAGAGAATATGCCAGGGGAATGCATCAGACAGTCTGGAATAAGGCCTAGCCTTCTGAGAATGGAGAGGAGTGGCGGTGTATGTTATGGGCATAGTCGACACCCCACGGTGCAGGTCAAAACTGGTGAGGGACTATCACTGGCCCAGTGCTTGAGACTTGAAAGGGAACGATCAAAGAAGAGACTTGCAGGAAATACCTGCCATTCCTTAGGAAGCTAGGCGTGGACCTGTCACATTGCGACACAATGGCACTTAACGCCGTGGTGCTTAATCCAAATATGGGACAGTCAGAGTTACGTATAATCACAGACGCCAATCGCGTACGGTTAATGATCAATGTTAATAAGTACCTACTGTATTTCCCAAAAGGTCAAGTAATTAAAGTAATAACTGAGCACGGACTGGAAACTAAAACTTTGCGCGGAGATCACAACGACCCGAAAAAGAGGTCCATTTAATTCCTACGATTATAAAACTTCAATTAACAAGATGTTCGTCGGACCAAGATCTCCATTAAGGTGTCGCCGAACCGAGTATATGAACGATTATTTTGTACAAATCGATATTCTGTTTATTATTTTGAAATTTCGTGAGATACACGACCGCAGACAAGAAGTCGGCTAGGCACAATCCCGTCCAATAACTGTAAACATCTTTCCGTACCTTACGTTCTTTAATTTTGAAACATCACGTTAGCGTTCATCAAGATGAATCGGTCTCTATTCATTCTTCATATGTTCACACACGTTCGTAAATTGTGAACCATGCTCTGCAATTTTCATTCTCGTGGAGTGGGGGGGGTTATGTAATGTATTGCTACGCACTGTACTAATGTTATACCGCAAACTCGACACGAGTCAAGTTAATACTAAAAAAGGTTAAAAACTATCAGGAGCGCCGCATCGCACAACTTTCCTTAGCTCTTCACTTGTGATCATGGCTTATTCTACTAACTCAATTTATTTTTCACTCATTTCGTTTGAAACGCCACTTCACGGCGGCAGAAAGTGAAGTAATGTTATTTTTACTTATTCTTACAGTTCCAGAATTTATTTTGCAGCTCTTACTCACGCCCCGACCGTTATTGAGCGATTGGAGCACTTCTTGAGGGCGTGAACAAGATTTGTTTGAAAAGGATAATAATTACTTTTTCAGAGTTATTGGAGTTATCAACTTGACGTTTTACGTAAAATCCGGTAAAAGTTACCGAATATACTGAGTTGATAGTACTCATCCCACGGCCATCATTGAGATATCAGCGTACAAGCCATTTTCAACCAGATTTTTACTTTCCTTGGCTCTACGAAGTAGAAAGGAACGTTATGTAATCGGCTGGAAATTTTTTTTTTGACTTTTCTTCAGATCTTTACGTTTCACACCCTCCTGAGTACGAAAAACACTGTTTGGGAAAATGGTCTGTGTGTCTGTGAACGACTTTTAGAGAAAACCACCGCACCAAATCAGCTCAAACTTGATATCTCGCCAAAATACAGGTATGAACAAAATCCACCGAAAGTTAGCTGTAGTTATCATAGTGATCAAAACAAATATTTTTTTCTAGAGCTGCTCTAACGATTATGATTACATTTTTTATATTGGTGGCTCCCATTTTTTATATTGGTTGGTTATACCATAAAATTCCTATTCGTGAGAAAATGAGGAGAGGGGCACAATAAATTACCAAAACTTTCGACGAAATCGATTCTAGCGTTAATCATAGTTATCACAGTAATCAATTGTTCCAGTTAAATCCCTGATTAAAGCTCCGTTAAATCTCCAGTTAAAGCTCAGTTAAATCTACACTTAAAGCTCAGTTAAATCTCCAATTAAGTCCCCAGTTAAATCCCTGGTTAAAGCTCCAGTTAAATCTCTGGTTAAAGCTCCAGTTAAATCTCTGGTTAAAGCTACTGTACAAGCTCAGTTAACCCCCTGGTTAAAGCTCAGTTAAATCTCTGGTTAAATCCTCGATTTAATCTCCGGTTACCTCCCTGTTAAAGCTCAGTCAAATCTCCAATTAAATCTTCAATGAATCTCCGGTTAAAGTTCAGTGAAATCTCCAGTTAAAGCTTCTGTTAAAGCTCAGTTAAATCCCAAGTTAAATCTCTGGTTAAACCTCAGTCAAATCCCCGGTATTTCTCTGGTTAAATCTCCAGTTAAATCCCTAGTTAAAGCTCAGTTAAAACTCTAGGTACCACTCGGTTAAAGTACAGTTAAACACCAGTTAAAGCTCTGCTTTCCCAAATTGTTTTCTTTTTTGACACAGTTGTTTAAAGATCTGAAGAAAACTCAAAAAAATTAAATCCAGTTAAATCCTAAAGTTAACGTACCTGTTAGGTGAGTCCGTCTCCTCTGGCTTGTGAGTTACTGGCCCACAGTAACTCACAAGCCAGAGGAGATGGACTCACCTAACAGGTACGTTAACTTTAGTATTTGCCTACTGGCGGACACAACCCAATTTCTTTAATACCAGTTAAATCCCCCGTTAACGTTCAGTTAAATCCATAGTTAAATCTCTGGTTAAAGCAGCTTAAATCCCGTTTAAATCTCCAGTTAAACCTAGGTTAAATCCCCTGTTAAATCTCCAATAAAATCGTCGGTTAAATCCCCGATTAAATCTCCAGTTAAAGCTACTCAGAGATCAGTTAAAGCCTTGATTAAATACCTGTTAAGTCTCCAGTTAAATCCCCGGTTAAAGCTCAGGTAAATCCCTGGATAACTCCCTGGTTAAAGTTCAGTTAAATCGTCGGTTAAATCCTCTGTTAAAGCTCGGTTAAATCTCCAGTTAAAGCTTTTGTTAAAGCTCAGTCAAATCTCCAGTTAAAGCTGGGTTCAATCCCTGGTTAAATCCCCGGATAAATCCCCGGTTAAATCTCTAGTAACCACTCAGTTAAAGCACAGTTAAAGACTAGTTAAAGTTCTGTTTTCCCAAATTTTTTTTTTTTGGACTCAGTTGTGTCCAAAGATAAGGTAAAGATCTGAAGAAAACTCAAAAAAAAATTTGTGCGGAAAGTCTTGGCGGATTGGTTTTTAGAGCCAAGGAAAGTAAAAATATCCAGCACGTTGCACTCAAATGAACTGACCTCTGAAAGTCACTGAACGTATCGTACGAATCACTTTAATCCACGTTTAATTCTCAGTTTCCCCGCTTGACAGTTGTTATTCAATCTCCCATCATTGTTACTCAACTATCTCAACAGTTCCTACTCAATTTCCGGATAATTTGTTCACAATTTACCCACAATTTCTACATTCTGTACTGAAATGGAAGGTCACTGGTCGTGTATTTCTTACCATGAATATTCATGAAAAAAGAAGTTTTTCCAAACATTAGTCACAAAACAATTTCGAACAGTTTAAAAAAATCAATTTTTTTTTCAAGTTTAAACCGTCGAAACTGTGTGTTTTCTCTTCTTAGATTTTCTTCTTCCTACTCAGTACTCAAGAAGCATCATCAGCCTACTGATTCTAAAAAACTTAATTTCGGCGCTGTAGTTCGATTTGCAGGAAACGACTGAACGGATTGAGCTGGTTCTTTTTTTGCAGACACCAAAATAAGGTTATGGGCGATTTAGGTCGATGGAAAGAGGGGTTCTCCAAAACGGCTATAACGATTTTAATTAAACTTTCAGTTTATCTTCCACTAGTCAGTACAAAACGTTTGAGTTCTCTTAAGATCTTTACGTTTCAGACCCCCCTGAGTCCGAAAAACACTATTTGGGAAAATGGTATGTGTGTCTGTGAACGATTTTTAGAGAAAACCACCGTATCAAATCAGCTCAAACTTGGTATCTCGCTTGCAGGTCACCATGGGACGCCAAAATACAGGTATGAACAAAATTCACCGAAAGTTAACTATAGTTAGCATAGTGATTAAAACATCAATTTGTTTCATCAAAAACGGCTCTAACGATTTTGATTAAAGCTTTTATATTGATAGCTCTTGATACGGCAATTATACCATAAAATTCTCATCTCATTCGTAGGAAAACGACGAGAGCAGCACAATAAATTATCAAAATTTTCGACGAAAAGCGTTTTTAGCACTCTAGAAATTCCTGAATTTCAACTACCGCTGTTTCGCTTACTACCAGTTCTAACAGTTATTACCTAAGAACTCTGCAAAAGTGATTTCTATCCTTCTTCAAAAAAATCGTGTTCACAGCCTCATTAATTTTCTGTATACCAATTGCTCAATAATGGTCCTGAAATGAGTACGAGCTGCCCAATAAATTCCAGAACTGTAGGCGCTATCGTTTCCTGCTGCTGTGAAGTGTTGTTTCCAAGTTCAAATGAACAGAGTGGTAAATGAATTTATTAAGTAGACAAAGCCATATAGAAAGTGAAGTGAGCTAAGGAAAGTTGTGTGTTGCAATGCACCAGATATTTTGTTTTTGAATTATCGAAGTTTCTGAAGTAGTCCCTATATATTTTATTAGACTTACTACATACTCATCGCATAGGTACTTAATTGGAGTACCACATCGATGTTTTGAAGATTATACTATTTTCTGAGCGGAATGTATAAGGGGATGAAAATCGATTTTCATCGAAATGTTTGGGGATTTATTGTGCTGCCCTCGTCATTTTCGCACGGACAGGAATTTTATGGTACTGTCGTCTCATTAGGAGCTGTCTATACAAAAAATTTAATCAAAATCGTTAGAGCCGTTTTTGAGAAAAAAAAATATTGACGTTTGATCACTATGATAACTATAGTTAGTTTTTGGTGGAATTTCGCTCATACCCTTATTTTAGCGACTGGTGATCAGCGAGGTAAATATCAAGTTTGAGCTGATTTGGTTCAGCCGTTTTCTCTCAATCGCGTTCACAGACACACAGATATCATTTTCCAAAACAGTGTTTTTCGGACTCAGTGAGGTCTGAATAGAAGTTAGGGTTTTTTCAGCCGATTAAATTGCTTTCCTTTCTACTTCGAGAAGCCAAGGAAAGCAAAAAGTTAGTCGAAGAGCTGACAGTACACGGAGTTCCAGAATTAAATCCCGTAGTTCGCTTCTTGGGGTACCGCCATGATTTTTGCGAGAGGTCCAGTGTCTCACGAGGAGTTACGAGTAAAATCGATTTCCGTCGGACTTTTTGTTTGGAATTATCCGCCACACAAGCTATCTTTACACTGTGAAAACCCTTCCTTTGGGCTGTACTCGTCAGTCTCTTCCCGATCCTCCATTCAGACATTTATTCTGAACATCGAGTGGTTTGCGGAATAAATCGTTACTTAAAAACTAAATTCACGAGCGTGAAGTCGTAACTTATGTTTATACTTCTGTTCCGCCTCAATCTCCGAGTGCGGGACAATAAAAAATAGTGCAGAAGAAGCGGAGGAGAATAAACCAAATCACAAGACCCGCTGAGAAATCGAAGAAAAGAAAAGCAAGTCCGAATGGAAGTGAAATTGGAATAATAAAATTACATGTCCAACAACATCCGAGTTCTAAACAATTTTACTACAGCTTCTAACAGTTTTCATTCACATTGACTCACTTTCTCGATGTCAGAAGTGTTTTTCCACTCCCACCCTCCTCCTCCAACCATCACAATCTACCAAAACCCTTTGAAGACGCCGTCTAAACTCGAACTAGTCAAATCAGATATTTATAAGCTCGGAGGGAGGTTGCTCTAGCCTTAAGTAGCCGTTGTCCTCGGGTGTCCCCCCCATGTGCGGTTCTGGTACAATTTAGAGGTGGGCAGAGGAGGCTTCCGAGTGTCGGTGTCGTGAGTTCCCTCTTGTGACTATCGGACCGCAACGCTCTTCCTCTCCGCTGGCCTTCAATTCAACCGTTCAAAACTCGCACGGAAAACTTTCGATAGGTCGTACGGAGTTGGTTTTCGTTAACCCCCCCCCTCATCCTCCTTTTAACCCTCATAAAGAAATACTACTTAATCCACGAAGTGTGGCGCAGAATTGGTGTTGAAATGAACAAGATGTTCGAAAGATTTAGTTATCACTATCAGCTGCAGGCACATGGGGTTTTCCCACAGGTCTGTTTCATAATCAAAATTACTGTTCCTTAACACCCATAAGATCGAGCGCAGGCACTCGCTCAGCCCCCGGACCTGTGGAGGTATAGCACGTTGTCATTTAGCCACTTTCCCACGGATGTATGACCCTGCGGAATTCGTACCATCTGGGAGGAATTCTTAAGGCCGCTTTACACGTCGATTTATCGTAAAGAACAGATCGATCCAATTTATCATTACGTCTAAATGAGAAATCGTAACGATTTATCGGAGTTGGAAGGTCGGAGCCGGCCGGCGTCAATTTCTGGGAATCGTAACGACTTGTTTGAACGTGTAAAGGTTGCTCCCACTTATCGGTCCAATCTCCGCCCAGTTTGCACTTGCCCTGCACCCCTACTCAATTCTTGTTACTCAGTTTTTGTTGTAATATAAAATTTTTAAGTTATAACGGTTGAATATTCCATGTCTTTCAAGCTTCTTCCGGTGGCAAGAAATCGTAGAGTAGCTGATAGTATTTCGTGCGGAGATATAGCTCTTCTCATAACAGTATCCGACTTTGATATAAACGGAGAAACTAACGTTAATAATTCTACGTAGGTTTCCTCGTCCATTCGCAAATAATTCCGTAAGTCATTCGGTTCATTTGTCAGCTCGTTTAACAGATTTTCATGAGAGAATTCTCTCTTCTTCAGCAGCCACTCACGACTCCACTTCGACCTTGCTTTTCGCGGGTTTTCACTTTTTTCGCCAAACAACTCATCACCATCCACAATGCTGCTTCCTCCATGGCAAAAGCTTATTTGATGAGGTTGGTTGCGCCAAATCGTTTGACCGAGCGTAGTGTGTAAACAGCCTCCCTTCCAATTTATTGGACGATAAAGTGGAACAATTTATCGTTACGTGTAAAGCGAGCGTTACTCTGGTTTCCCACCCGATTTAATTATTTACTCGTGTGGCAGGTTTCAAACGGAGCCATCAATTGTGACTCTTTGCTCTAACTTCTTCCTGAACGGGGTGAAATAGTTATAAGCTTGCTTACTAGGCGCTCGAAGGTGGAAGGTTTGGCTGTTCTTCCATTAACCGTCGCGCAGTGTTGTACGAACTACAGAGGAGCAGAAAATGGTTCTTATTTCCCTCACACTAGAGGCGCAAGACGGGGGAAGTTCCCTTATGTCGTGTACACCGTGCACTTAATTACCAAGTCAACGGGTAACTGGCCACTGATCACTAGGAGTACTTCAGTGGATGCTCCCTTGTAGGCCTTGGTGATCCGAAGGAGCGCATTCAGCTCTCTTGGATTGGGCCAGTACTTACTTTCCATTGACCGAGTTTACTGCCCCCACACAACTTGGCAGTAGCCAATCACGCCTAGCTAAATGGCCTTGTGCAAGAGGATCAAGTGGAAGCATGTGGCTGCCTAAGCGTATTGACAGTTGACTATTTAATTTTCCCTCATCTAGAAACAAAGTCCCATCTCGAGGATATTTTTCCTTTTATACCTTTTCTCTGTGCACCGCTACAAATGCCTACCAGTATCAGGCCAGGGATAAGACTTAATTGGTCGATGAAGGCATTAATCTGCTTCATACTGCCAGCTGCTAAAGCTCGAGGGTGATTCGCCGGGCTACCAGCTCTCACGAAGTGGCCTTCGTCAGTCTGCCCTATCCCACTGTAATCATCTCCGACTGAATCGGCCTAACTTAAATATCTGGCCAGCAGCAACACGCAACTTTCGTACATTCGAAGATCTGCTGAATATACCGACGCTGTATCCACGTTTAACGCATTCCACGGAAAACTTTATGGATAACGAAATGTAGGTACTAGTTATTTGAGAGTAACACGAAAGTTTTAACAAAATCAATTCGCTCAGGGTATGAGAAAATTCAAAAAACTAAAATTTATTATCGGCAAATCTCATTTTCCGAACTATTGTGGTTTACGTCACCATTCAAGGGCAGATACAGAATAAAATGTAGTGATCAAAGTACGGGATAGGATTTTAGAAGACACTACGCCAGGTTGATCTAATTCAATCATTCTAAAAATATAAAAACATTTTTAAAAATGTTTGACACATTTTGGTTGTATCACAACAATATATTGGAATTTTCTTGTTGAAAACATCCCGTGAGTTTGGTGAAAATCGTCGAAACCGTTTTGCCAAAAAGTGACAACCTATTTCCGCTACCCGAAAGGTAAACGAAAGTATAGTAATCGTGCCCAAAAAAAATTTTGGGTTTTCTTCAGATCTTTAAGTTTTGAGGCCTACTGAGTCTAAAAAACCTAATTTCGGCGCGTGGTCGTGGAAGTGTTTGTGTAGTTGGATTGAGCTGGTTCTTTTTTTGTTTTGTTAGTTATTTTTTGTAGGCACCAAAATAAGGTTTTGGACGATTTCAGCCGATGGGAAGGGGAGGGAGGGACGAAAATGTACCAAAAACTAGTGTTTTTCGTTATTTTTCTCGAAAACGGTTCTAACGATTATGATTTAACTTTCAAATTATCTTCTATAAATCAGTAACCTAACTTTCTTGGTTCCCCACAACATTCGATGGAATTAACTCAACTTTATTTTCGCGCCTTCGAAAAATCACGAACGCAACAAAAAACGCTGCAAATTATTATTATTGTCTCGTACACGCAAATACCCGAAAAATTCCAGTAAACGACTATGGAACGACGAAGCGTCGAGCTGACAGCTCACTATAATTACGGTAATTTACACTACTGTAATTTCTGATCGTTTTACACCTTCGATACTCATCCCATTCGACTCAGCACCAAAAAATACCTTGAAAACGAAACCAAACACGACGTATTTGCGTTAAAACTGCCAAAATGAGTTTTTTAAACCATTTTTTGCCCATAACAACCGTGGGCTTCGTCCGATCGGCTTGCCGAGCAGGGGGGCACAATTAGATACGAAATGGGATGTTAGTGACGAGGACGAATATTTTGTTTGACGTTAGGGGCATAAAATCGGCTCAGCCATTCTCCCGCGTATTGAACTACAGACAAACCCAGACCACGCCCAGAAATTAGGTTTTTTCGAATTTAAAGGCCCCAAAAAGTAAACTCACGAAGAAACTTCTTTTTTTAAACACGATCGCAATACTTTCCTAACTCTTCGAATAGCGGAAGTAACAATTTCCTCGTGAATGGGCTGGCTTTGAATATAAAGAAAACAAAGTTCACAACGTACTCGCAGATCGCCTCCTCAGCCTGTCGGACCATTCTCGGCATTCGTGAGTTGTCGCGTGGTCCCTCGAATTGTAATACGTGCCCCACCATTGACCGGGTGAAGTCAATGAGGTATCTGGTGGTGCTCATACGTTGGTCCGTTAGATGGGACACGACAATGTGCACGCGAAAACGTTTGTAAGTTTTCGAGCGGTTGAAGAATCGAACGCAGCTACGCCGAGGTCAGTTCATTTCCCGTTGGGAAAGTCGACAGTGATACGAACACCGAAAGCCGTCATTCCTGTTTTATTAAATATGTCGTGCTACTGCCTACTGCCCGGAAGTCCTTTTGAACATCTCACCTCTCCATATACATATTCAGAGGACTGCTTACCTGAGAGTGGTAAGGCTTTTGCAGACAGAGAACATCTCCACTCGGGTTAAGGCAAGCCTCTTAAGAACGATTAGACAGTTTAACCTAGAAGAGGCAGCAGTCCTTACTACTGACGTTATGCCAGAGCAGAAAAACTTTCGGCTGCCATTCGGGGTCAGCATCCACTCACGGGAACGATGGGAGCAGGAGACGTTCCGGACCGAGGTGGGCGCCCTGTAGTGGTATACCGATGGTTCAGTTATGAGAGGCAGAGCTGGACTAGGCGTTGTTGGGCCCAACTACAGTCTTCCTAAGCCGCTGGGAGAGTACACCACGATATTTCAAGCTGAAATCCTAGAGATAAAGATCTGCGTGGAAGAGATCCTGACCGAAGGACTCAAGGGCAAGCAGATCTATTCTCAGACAGCCAGGCCATAAAAGGCATATTCCCATGCATAGCCTTAGGTCCAGGCTGGCATGGGAATACCTCCTTGCGCTCAAGCAGCTCGGTGCCCACAATAGGCTTTCCCTCATCTGGGTGCTGACTCACAGGAGGCATGAGGGCATTGAAAAGGCTGACCACCTTGCGAAAAGGGGCACAGAACCCAAAGTAGGTATGACGAAGAGTCACCTGAACCGTCTGGTGGCTCGATGGGAGATACAGGAAAACAGCGCCCATTGGCATCGCCCGCCACGACCAAGACAAGTGAAAAGGCATGTTACGCCTTCCTCTCAAAGGGCGAAGGCAATGCTGACACTCTCTAGAAGAGATCTGAGAGTATTGATTAGCTTCCTCACCAGACACTGCCCACTCAGGTATCACCTCAACAAGATGGGCATCTCAGAGGCGGCGGAATGCAGACTCTTCAGTGAGGAGGACGAGACGGCAGAGCACATCCTATGTGAATGCCCTGCCTTAGGAGCCAAACGCTTCAAATATTTTGCTGACGGGACGATCGAGCCCCACTTCATAGCAGAATCTACGGTGAAGGACATACTCGGCTTCCTAACGTGGGCGGGTAGGTACGACGCCTTCTACTAAGAAAGGGCCAGCGTCCCAATAGGCCCATGTGTGGCCACAAAGCCAAGGAGATCTTGCGCCACATACCCTGGGAGGGAGGGAGGGGGGGGGGTTGTGCAGAACTCATACTGATTCTTTATTTAGATCCCCGAGAATTCACATAGCCGACCAATTATATATACAGGCTTCAGATTCAAATGAAAAACGCAGCAAATTATTACTCGACGGTTTTTTATTCTCACGCACAGCTTGACGCAGTCTCACACGTCCGAGACACATCCCATTCGAAAAATAACAGTAAATGATGCGAAACATGGCCTGATAACAACGGAACGGCGAAAGCTAAATATTTTTCAGCCCCAGGCAATTGGCACGATGTGGCGACTCGAGCTGGCGGGTGGTTTCAATGAGACAGGGCAGAGGGAGTGCAAACTCTGAAACGATTACTTTCGCTGTCGTTATTGTCCCGCGAGTTTTTTAATTTATTAAACTTTGGCTCACTATAATTACTGTGATTTCACTATTTTCAGTCTATACGCCGTTTTTTTAAAATATTTTTAAACCATTTTCTGCCCTTAACAACCATGGGTTTCGTCCGATTGGATTGCTAAGCAGCTGGGCACAACCAGATACCAAATGGGATTTTTGTAAGAAAGAACAGATTTTTTAGACCACGTTAAAGGGATAAAACGACAGGCGGAGGGAAACTGCAGAATGGTTGGGGGGGGGGGGTGTAAACAAATTTTCCTGACCGAAAACATAGGGTTATTATTCAGAAAGAATAATAAACCACAAACCAAATGAGAGGAAAATTGTTGCACTGAGTCACTTTAAACAAATTAGAGTGAAAGAAAAACTCTTGTGTCCCGTTCCCCGGGGCTTCACGAGTATTTCAGCGACAGGTTTCTTTCATGATCAAAATGACTGTTACCAACACTCTTAAGAGGATTATAGCAGTCGAAGGTCACGGAGGTTGTGGGTTCGCTATCGTGCAGGAGCTCCAGGCACAAACTCAGCATCCACTGGACTTTGGAGCTACAGCATGTTGTCATTTAGCCAATCTACAGGTGGAGTGCTGTGCCCACGCATTGCCACGAGGAGGTATGACCTAGGGGATTCCATACCATCAAGGAGAAGTTCTCAATCTAGTTTCCCACCTGTTCCAACTTTTTATTTGGGTGGCAAGTCTCAAAGGGATACCCTGGGGCCACGTCCTTCCAAACTGGGCCAAATAAGCTTGCTTAGTAGCAGTTAATGTGTCACTCACAGTTGTAGGATATGGAGTTGAGTAGCACGTGGTCTGCTTCCTCCTCACTGGAGGTGCTAGTCATGCAGGATGGGCTGTGTTTGAAAGAAAAGAAGTGAAGCAGCGCATTGAAGCTCACATTTCGCTCAGTGGTTCAACTCAACCCACTTCAGGCGTTCATGGATGTTGGGGAAAATACTCGTACGTCTCACATTCCTTCGACGAGGGTTCCCATTTCGCTTGCCATTTATCTAATGCCCATTTATGTAGCGTGGGAACTTCCCTTTTCACTCTCCGCGTGACCTCCAGGCCCTCGATGGCCAAGTCAACGAGTAACTGCTCAGTGAACGCTTGAAGTGCTTCAGTGGATGCTGTCTTGTTGGCCTTGGTGAGCCAAAGGAGCATAGCTCTCTGGGATTGGGCCAGTACTTGCTTTCGATTGACTGTCAGGGTGCTACCACATACAAAAGGGCAGCAGTCAATCAGGTATAGGTAAATGGCTTTGGACGTGAGGATTGTCTTATAACACACACCCCAAGAGGCATTGAAATCGCTTGTAATGAGGCAAACCTTGCGAGGGTTGTGCCTTTGGCGGACTAAGTACTTGCTCCTCTAGAAGGAGTGTGGCAGCCAAAACGTATTTATGGTCGGCTATTTAATTTCCCCTTTAAGAGGAAGATCCAATTGAGTGATGGTTCTGAGCACGCTTTGGCCTTGATTTGGTTATTCGACTGTGCACGGATCAGCAATCAGGTCGTCCACATAGACGCGTGGCTCGCAGTCAGTGTTCATGAGCCTCCTGAGATGACCTTTGAAGGAATGCCCGAGTGCAGGTCCGAGTACAGAGCCCTGCAAGCACCCCTTATCTATCCCAGTTCTATTTGCCAGGTAACTTCTAACGAGAGAGTAGAGTTTACGATAAATTCCCTGGGTCTTTGTACTCACTGAGGAGGTGACGAGGTGAATTTGAACAGTCGACCAATTACTTATTCAACAGATTCACATTAAAAAAAGAACGGAAATTTTTTGCATTGAGCCATCCTAAACAAATTAGAGCCAATGAACAACTCGTGAGTCAGGTTCTGAGGAGCTTGTGTTATGTTTCTTTCAGCGACAATACTAACAAATTTGTCAACTCTGCCGACAGAAGTCAAAGATGAGCCAAATCAACGCAGCTGAAAATCTAAAATGCTGGAATCCCGCATCATTTGACAACAGTATAGTTTTCTAGCCTTTGTCATGCTGGTTTCAGTCGACGACCAAATTGTTTTCATCCCTTCTCTGAATTTCCATTACCATCTGTGTTATCTCTTGCGACACGCTCTAGAACCGACTACTGCTGTACTATTTTTTTACTTCTTCAAGTTATAGCTACGCCATGATATACGACTTATGAACAACAATTTGGTTTAAAGACTCCTCCGTACCACCTTATGCATATTTGCGTCTTGTTACTTGCTTATTAACCTTTGTTATCTTACTGAAATAAATTTGTTTTTTAAATTCGTGATTGAAAAACTCATTGGTGGATCAGGGACCAAAAAAATAAAAAATAAAAAAATGATATCGTAACTGAACAGATCGCTATTCCGACTAACGCTCCAGTTTTCAATCGGAATCTAAAACTTAAACGTAATCTCGTCAACATAACAAACGGCAAACAACGTGCAAATAAAGCGATCGAATACTGAAAACAATTCTGCAACACACTAACTGCAACAAGGTGCTTGAAGAAATCAAAAATCTCTACAAAAAGAAAAAAAGAATATAAAAGAACGTCGTTTATTTAATGCCAAACTGAAAAAACATACAAAAAGAGAAAAACAAAAGAACGAAATGTATGAAACAAAAAAAGGTCTCAACAAATACAAAACGTGAACAAAAAAAAACTTTGCAGAAAAAGCGAATTTAGTAATTTTGTTAAAAACTGAAGGAGAAAGACGTGCGAAATAAAATTGAATTAAGTTCAATATCAAAGAAAAACGCCTAGGAGTAATACTGACAGTCTTATTTCTAAAAGAAGTACACAATTCGATGAATCACAATTTCGTTATCACGTGGCGAAACATACTAAATGCCGACATGAATCGATTTTTTTTTTTTTTCGTTTCATTCGGCTAATAAGAAATGATTATAAATAATCGTATTATTCTAATTGTAGCGGAGGTAACATCGTTCGAGTGGCAATTAATGGTGAGCTATGGTGGGGGACGTGGAAGAGGCGTTTCCATGCGAAAACACCGATTTGGAGGAAAAGAAAAAGAACGCATAAGCTACAAAATGGCATTCGTAAAAATTAAAAAAAAAAAAAAAAAGAAGATACAAAATTCACATGCAAAAAGGTGCTTTTGAACATGGAAATTCGTTTTAATTCTACGAGTTGTGACGACTATCAAACTTTTCAATGTAAACGCTCCGGCCTGTTAGAAAAGGTGAAGGTAACAACACGGGGAGCTACGCAACAAGTACTGGCCACAGTGTCGATAACATCATAGCGCGGACATATCAATGTAACAATTTGTACGACGCAACCTGGTCACTTTTAATGTTAGAGAGTTTAGCGGCCATCAATCAGCTCGAATTATTATTAATTCCCCTCAGAAAATTTCTTCAAAACGTATACTGCCAGCGTCTCCTCACTCTCAGAGCCTGGTGGACCGTGGACGCATAAGCATTGCCAGCCACGCAGCGGACGAGGCAATTGCTGAGGAGTTGAACAATTTATAAGGTAGTGTTCGTGGGCTCATGACGACGAGACGTGCAGCTTAGCCTGGAGGGCTATTCTGCAGACCCGCGTGGTAAAAGGAAGGTGGTGGGATGGATCGTGTCCAACCCGCTTCTTGAAGCGCCAGAGATTTTATAGTGTGCCGCATCTCTTAATATCACTGCAACGCTTTTCGATTCTGTATGGGATGAGGGTGTTGTCGATTCTTGTTTTCCAGAGCCACGACCTCTCACGCCACCTTCATTTAGTACAGGTCCTACTTTCAATACCTTTTCTGCGAGTTCAGTCAGGCTAGAAACTTCAATGAGCAACTAACAAGTTCGGAAAAGTCAAGTTTGACAGGTAATCCAGGCTGATAATGCAATCCTTAAAGTATTCACCCCACGGTAACCATAGTTTAGTCCCTTCTCACCAGTCAGTGTTGTCATTTACTCTACTCAGGTTCATACTCATTCACAAGGTGTTTAGGCATCTTGCTTCCTGAACCAACACTGCAGCTGCAGGAGATTATGAAGGATTCTGGGAAGTGGAAACCAGCCAGGGGGAGAAAGAGGCAAGTGGGGGAGAATCACAGCACTCTATCAAAGATAGCACTGATACTATTATTATCAAGCCAGAGACCACATTTGCCAAAGCTCTCCAGCACATGCGGAACTAGGTTAGCAGAGAAGAGGCTGGTGCAGAGGTGAGGGCTATTAGAAAAACTACTAAGAGCACTGTTCTGATTGAGTTAGTCTGCCAAACTGCAGACCCAAGAAAGTTGTCTGATAAGACCCAAAAGACTCTAGGCCCTGGCAGCTCTGCAGCAGGACCTTCAGGGAGAGGATGTGGGTGAAACTAAAGTGTTCTTGACAACAAGAGTTATTGATAAGAGAGAAGCTAAGCTTCTGCTCTCTTGGGCAAAGGCACAGTGAGACTCAGAAGGGTTAGCTATAGGGACTGCTCCAGGGGGGATGTGCTGAGATACTTCCAACTATGGGCACCAGGCAGCTAATAGCAAGAGAGCTGACTGTCCCCTTCTCGGCTAAAGCTGCAGGGAACAAATCACCAAAAGAGGGAGTGCACATAAGGTTCTGCTATGGGCAGTGGGTCACAAAGAAGGAAGTAGCCCATCTGCCTGGTTGTGGGAAGTACAGGGAGTTTAAGAAGACCCTGGGGGAGGCTACAACCAGGGCAACCTCTACTGGAGCACAACAGCACAGTTTCAGCGGGATGAGGAGGCTGATCTGCTTGAGCGAGCAGCACCATAACCACGGAGGACAGCTCTGCGTGGCCCGGCTCAGCCAAAAGATTATGCAACTCATCGATTCGAGGCCAGTACCTCGCAGGGATAAATAATGAAGAAAAGGAAGAGACTGCTCCTGGACCTACCAAACTGCTGCAGCATGAGAGGGTGTATGGGAATGGCGACACGCTACAAGGTTCTTGTGATGATGAAGAGCTACCTTGCAGAGACCTGAGGACCAACCTGGTGCAAAGTGCTCAACAGGTTGGTTCTCAACACGCTGGAGAAAATTCATGAAGCCACTAGGATTAGCCTCTCTCCTACGTCCCAAAAGAAGGGGCGCCTAGGCCAAGAACTTTGACTGTTAGTTAGCATGGCAGGTCTGTCTAGGGGCAGATTTCGGTAATGGGGAGAATTCAAGAAACCCAGTTTCCGCCTAAAAGTTCCATTTTCTTCCTACCAATCAAGTACCTCTATTTTCTCAAACTAGAAAGTGGTCTGAAGATCTTTCGCTAAGCCATACTACAAAAAGCACTCTTATCAACATTCTGACCTTCATCCACTCTACAGTCTCGTTTTAATTCTCTTCCTGTACAGCAACCATCAAAGAACCCCTTTCACGATAAAGTGCTCATGGAAGCAATAAAACAACGTAAGGCTAGGATGAGTCCAGCAGACAAGCCCACAAACAATCCTGGAGAATAAATCACACGGCAACGGATTTACTGCATTCCTCATTAGGTAGTCCAGGGCCCATGCGGTACTTGCAGCTCCCCTGTTCCGACATAAGCGACTCTGTCCACTACAAAATTTGCCCACTCCCCAAGCGGAATGTACAAAAAAACTGAAGAAGAAACCTCAAGCTGAACGGAGAATTGAAAAGTTTGCTAGAAGGAGAGCGTGAGAGGAAGATGAGAACAGTTAAAGGAACAGAGAGTGGAAACAATACTATTCGAACGAATCTTGACAAATGAAATAAAGTTAATTATCTTACCAACAAATTTCTCTAAAAAAGCAAATGAATAAATAACTTTATAACAAAAACCTTCACGATGCTTTAAAAAAGACGCTAGCAATCGCTGCACTTACAAAATGTAATTACAATAAACAATATTTACATTAAATCGAAACCTACTGTACAAGAAAATAAAATTTTTAAAAATTGACTAGGAAAGACGCGAAAGGGAGGAGGGGAGGGAGGGACTGGGGCAAGAATAGATCATTGACCGCAATTAGGTGTCAAATTGGCAGTGTTCGATGTGCGCTTCACTGAGAACTATCAACAAAGTAATCAGCAGTTCATTATGAACTTTCGATGTGGTGAGCTTATACTGACGCTTGGTAAATATCAATTAAACGTTAACGAGACAGCTGAAGATTTTCTAAGCAACTTTATGGACTTTCTATGGCTGAGTTTTTAATATGTTCTGCTAATCGGACAAGCTGGAGCCTGGATCTTCAGTGATGCTAGGGAATGGAGGAAATCCCTCTTTAGTATAATAGAAGAGGGTACCCAAAACAACATTCTGTAGTCTAGGAGATAGTGTCAACTGCCAGGATTGGCCATCTTGGTCCTAGTTTCCAGTACAATTATATTACTGGCTGTCGGGGAATCTGCTGTGGCGTAGTGAGCTTTGTGGCTGATGCTGCTTCGAGGGCAGGGTAGTACACTCATTTATATTCCCACAACATTACCTGCTTGCATAGATCCAGTCTAGAGATGATGAATTTTGATTTGAATCGCAGCGCAGACGATAACCACACACAAAGCACGGTTTGAGGTGATTATTTGACTCCCAGACTCCTGTCCTCCACTCGACTCAATAACCCCTTTAAAGGGCCACAATTTTTCGAAGTCACCCCCTCACTCACAAAGCAATAAACATTTTTGCACCCACCAACACTTCTACATTTTGTTATTGATGATTGAACGGGTTAACTTATTGGGATCGCCCGTGGTTTATTTAATTTGTGCTATAATTGAAGCACTCCAAGTGGTTACTGGCCAGCTATTCATTGACTCGACCATTGAGTGCATGGTGGGCAAGTGGAGAGTTAAAATAGAGCTTCCCTCATTCAGCCTCCAAATTGACCTCTCCATGAACTAAAACTTACTGTGCTAAATGAATTTGATAAATGGCAAGCGAGATTTTAATCCTCGTCAAAGGGGCGTGACGGGTATCCCTGAACGTCTTAAGAGTCTCAGTCCAGAGAACAGTAGCGAAGAGTGGCTGTGAACCTGAACAGCACTTTGGAACGCCTTCTTCAAAGGTTTTGACACCCTTTCATCAAGGCGAAACCCTCTCCCGTGGCAAAATGTCAAGCTCCAGAGCCCATGGGAAGCCCCAGATCAACGAGAAACTCGTCAATACGTTTTGGCTGTGAAAGGCTCCTTCTTGAGAAGCGAGTCAAGTACTTAGAGTCAACATAGGTGAGAGACGGTGTTTCAGCACCCATCCTTGCAAGGTTTTTCTCATTACGGGCAATTACCATGTCACCATAGTTCCTTAGAGAGCAGGACGACTTCAATAAGCGGCTCCACTTCTTTTTATCAAGTCTACCTCTGTTCCGGGAGACTGGATAAGTGACTACATGTTGTACCTCCACTGGTTTGGGTTCAATGAATGTTGACGAGTGTCTGGGCTGTAGCGAAAGCAACCATCATGACTTTCGACTGATATAACTCTCTTATGAATGTTAAAGAACAGTCTTTTTGATAAGTAAACAGACCTGTACGAACATCACTGAATATACCTTTCAAACTTGCCTTTCAGGTACTTATAAGTACATATTCTCCCGTTCCCCCGCCATTAGATGTTACTACGACATGTTTTCTGTCATAGACGACACCTTCCACAAGTGAAAAGCTTTTGATTAAAGCGGCCTGTCTGGTTATGTCAAGATATACCACTCCTCGAAGTTTCGTCATATATCGCAGAAATACAACTGTAATATATTTCCTTCAGTAATTCAGTTGCAGTTCTAATGAGAATCAATCGTGAGCCAACATTTTCAAAGGCTCTTACTATCAAGAACTAAAGGTAAATGTCCGTATTGCTATGCAACTTAATGCTAACAACATGGCAACGAATGAAACGTGTTGCAACGGACACACTACTTTTGGTTGTTCATTTTAGGGCTCCGGATAAATACCATACTTAACGAGGTTGCTATCAAATTGGATTCCGTGAGGTGGTCGTCAAGAGGATCTAACAGCAGGCCAAATACTATCTGCCAGTAGTGTTTAAAATTGTTGAGGATCTTGCCAGGTACACAATGTGGTCATAACTGATGGCACTTCAGTTTCAGTGGTGGAGCTTGTAAGGGACGATGCTAGGTAAAAGTTAAGTCGCTTTTCATCCACAAACTACATCCAGATAGGCATTCCTGATGAGCGGAGCCCCGTCCCCTAAACATACACCCAGAGCACAACCCTGAATTCCTGTGTGAACTCACAAATATTTATTAAGTTGAAGTTAACGGGGCAATGTACTTAAGGCCCTCTTCGTCTTAGTTATCTGTGATGAAGCTTCCAAGCTAGACTGCCTAGCACACCATCATTATACTCCAAAACGACAGCGTACCACTGCACTATCAAATAACTGTGGTTTAACCGTCTCATAGAAACTGGGAAACGAAATGGAAAATATCGTCCTAAATGCGACGCTCGAAGACTTGTTATTTTGTGCACTCCCTTCCAGGCAAACATTGAACTGACACGCCCCACTACAATTCGTTCAGTTTTGTAGAAGTGAAAGAGGACTAGAGACTTTTTCTCAATTTGTCAACCTCTGAGAATCTTTCAAATTCACTGGGGCGCAGGAGAAGGGTCATCAACATCGGTAATTAAATGTTTTGGGACATTACTGCTCCTAATGTTCTGTCGAATGAAGGCAACCCTTCTCCCTCGGTAATGGTCCCCTGCCTGAGACCTTCGATGTAATTATTGATCCAGAGTACCACTGCTACACTACAGAAATCATGTTGGCCTAACTAGTGAACTTCCTATTAGTCAAATACCAAACGTCAGTTTAATTCTCAAATATATCGATGATTTTGAAAAGAAATACTTTGCAGCGTTCTAATGAGATTCCGAATTTGCTCTTATCACAGTTCCAAAAAAATAAGTCAACATTAAAACAATATATAACACGAGTTCAACGAAATCCACTCATTGTCTACCAATAAACGAGTTTTTCAAAAACATTAACATTTTTTTCTTGCCTCATTGTGCAATAAACGAAACTTGAGGTTCACAACTTGACGGAATCTAAAGGAGACCCCGAAAAAATTCCTAAGACCACTCTCTGTAATAGGATGGCTCAACGATGGGAAAAGGAGAGGAGAGCGTCGGAATTCGATATTTTTGGAGAGCAAAAGAAGCTCGTTTTTGTCAAAACTAAGTACGGAGCAAGTGATTCGCTATCTACTGACAACACTAAGGCGCCAGAGGGAACGCAACAGGCCGCCTACCTTGTCCGAATCGGTTGTGTTGCCAGAACCAAAGGAGGCGAGGGAGCCTCGGTCCAAATTTTCGACGGACTCGTCCAATGAGCCAGTTTCTTCGAGGTCCCTGCGAACAAAATACGAATAAAATGAAATAGTGACAAAACAGCAGATGACTGACAAGTTTTCTTCCCTTTCCTGCTGAAACATGAATCAATTTCTGATTACGGAACAATTATTTTCCAGTCGGTAATAGTTGAAGTGCTGACACCTAATTCATCTGAATGAGTGGGGTGGGTGGGAGCTTGGAGCTCATTAACTCATTTAGGTTTTCAAGTTGCAGTTGAAGAAAAGAAACCGAACTGATCACATCTTTTGGATGATTTGGATTTGACAAGACAAGTAGCTTTGCAGTGATGCCTAATTAGAAAATGTCAGGCCTCCAAGCAGTGGCAACGCTTAGCAGCAGTCTGCACTTACCA
The DNA here is from genome assembly GCA_020466155.1 of Pachypeltis micranthus. Taxonomy (NCBI): domain Eukaryota; kingdom Metazoa; phylum Arthropoda; class Insecta; order Hemiptera; family Miridae; genus Pachypeltis; species Pachypeltis micranthus. The sequence goes on from CM035775.1 coordinate 21,905,639, forward strand.
CTTAACTAACAAAGCCGCCTTTGAAATGGATTAGCTGCTTTCAATGAAAGTTCAAGGGTGTTTCCCATTCCACAAGGTTGCATGCTGCACAGTCTGTCAGCGGGCAATCGCTCTTCAGGAGTCACAAGTGGGCTATGAAATTGGCCATTATACCCAGGGAGTACCATATAGCAGGTAGATTTGAATAAGGAAACGCTTCAGTAGGGGATCCGAGACATTCTGAAGAGACCAGACTTAGTTCTACTAGTCTTTTGACATGTCGGCTAACTTAACTTGCCTAAGCACCCGTGACGCAACTTTGAGTAGATACTTCAAATGAGAATACTTTTCTTTCTTCTTGCACGAGCATGAGGGTACCAGTGAGGAAGCAGACACGTCAGAGATTCTACTAAATTACCGAGTTAAAGGGCTTGAAGAAGATCGAGCCCAATTAAGGGCCGTTTTCACCAAAACAGCACTAAACGTGATCCAACTGATCAGGGCTAGATAAGTAAATCATGGCTAGCCATTTTCGTGCCCACCACGCTAGCCGAGATCACTGTGGTATGCAGTTAGCATAGACGTGATTACACTGAGATTAAGCCATATCGAGAAGGCAGTGAATTAATAAGGTTACAGTAAAGTAAGAAAAGTAAGATTGATCATCTGTTTGACATCCCGACCCGTAAACAAGTGTAAACGTAAACTGCTGCGTAGCCATGTATCCCATAGATGCTCAATGCTCAACAATCCGGATTTGACAAGAAAGTGGCCGCATTAACCTCTGCCGAAGCTATAACTCGTGAGGAGCAGAAAGTGAAAATACGCGTACTACAACTGCAAAAGCTGCTGGAAAAATCGGAAGCGGTACAAGAAAATGAGAACTGAGCAAGAAATAATAACAACCGAAATTGAGGTTACAACTTTTACAAGCAAGGAACTTCAATGAGGAAGGGAGATTTGTCGTGTTTAATGAAAGTTGTTTAATACATTGTGAGTAAAAGCGGTGTATTATTTATTATTTCCTACTTATCTGCTACTAAATCCACCCAGGTAAGCCATTTGCGTTTGGGTTTTCTAACACGGCAATATAACGTCTAGTTTTTTCAGAAACTGCTCAGCACACATTTTACGCAAACAACAACTTGTGTTCGATGATCGTAATACTTTTGTTCGCAACAGAATTTAAATTCATACTTCTAGAAGTCGTCCGAACTCGCTCATAGCAATCTGAGGCGCTAGGTGAGATGACGATAACCCAACATATTAGATTGATAGCAACTGAAACAACTGCGCACTAGTAAACAGTATCTTTGTTTATTATCATTATTCCAAAATATACGTAAATTATTCACAATAATAGAATACTCGGCAGAGCACAAATGGCGGAAAAATATCAGAATATGATAAAGATAAGAGCTAACTGGGCCAAACTGCCCAATTTTTTGGGGTTAAGGTTTGATCAGGGCTAGAGCGTAACCCAATCTGGTGAAGATCGTTTTTGTGGCGGGAGCGGGTTAGGTGCTGGTAATCGAATCTAAACGGGATCAACACAGTTGGTGAAAACGGCCATAAGAACATCTCGGTCATTTGGTTGGTCATGTTATCTGCTCTGCATACATATACGCCGTCGCGCGGTGCAGCACTTAAAGGGGAACTAACGAAAAAGCGTCTACCCTTATTCGTACAGCAGGAAGGAAATCTGATTGACATTAATTAAGAACGTAAAGATGAAAAGTTACCTGCTGGAACGTTGACTGCTCCCTTTCAGTTTTGCCGGCGATTTAGGGAGAGCCAATGGTAGAGCGGAGCTAAAGTAAGTCTCTTGTATGACCTCCCGTAACTTCTTCACCCAGGCCTGTTTCATTTCGAGCGAAGAGGCCTGAAAACAGCGAATATTCAATCAATTACAAGAAGTCTTTCGAGTAGCACAATCCCATGTTGAGACTAGGTAAAGGCACAATTAATTTTAAAACGATCGCGAGAAAATAGCATCGTTGTCGACTTGTTCATTCTCTCTCCCTTTCAACTAATAAAGACCCCCACACACCCCTTCACGCCCTGGTGCTGCAGAGCTGTCGTTCAACCACAGCTTTTTGAACCGAATCAAAGAATCTGAACTCTCTAAAGAGCCAGTAATACTTTGACAAGGTTTAGTAGCAGGTGCCTTAAAAAGCTGGAATAGGTGATCCAAATAAGCTAACCAAAGATTACTTGGAAAGCTGTTGTAATGTGTTAACCAATATCTTAGGACTAAGTAACAGTTATTACACCCTATCAGCCTGCAGTTAAGGGTCCACAACATCCTGCCGTATTCCTAGCGTGACCACGAGAGCCTGACTAAAAGGATTGTATAATATACACTCATGCTCGCATACACAACACAACATGCTGTGGTACCCCCTTATTTAGGCTGATTTCTGGCAGATCAGCGGACAGATTTTCCCTATTGTATACAGCCTAATAGGAGCTTAACTGTACATGGTCCTGACATCTCTAATGTACTCCACACAGACGCAACACTGCAACGATTGTGAGTTGTAGAACACAACACAAATACACCCTTTGGAATAAAGAGAGGGGAAACCGGGCTTGAGCATCCACAGGGTGGCTAGTAGCGTGTGTTTGAGAAAGGGAACTGAACGAGGCCCCTCTGAAATGTATTCACCGCGTTCAACACAAATTCGATAATGCCTCTCATTCCAACAGGGATAAATGCTGCAGTCAATCAGCGCGCAATCGCACTTCAGACGTGATAAGTGAATTATGAATAGACTAAAGACCGTTCAAATCCTCCAGCACAACATAAATCAAAGTTCTGAGGTTATCGCTGAACCACTGCTGAATCCATTAAAAAAGTATGCAGTGTTCTCGACGTACAAAAACCGTACATATACAAAAGCAACAGTTGGAGCTACTGGCAATGTTTGTAGTGACACGCCTGAACAGCTAGCACTTGGCTGCAGTGCTCTTTTGAGCCAGCACGTTGTTATATCAATCTACAAGAGACAACTCAGAATCGCTCGAGTAAGCGCTGCTATCAAACCTGAGCAAAGTGATGCAAACTCCAGATAACTTTCAGGGTCAACCTTCAAGTGCAGCGTGGTTGAAAATACCCTATGACTGAGGCTGGGAGGAAGGTTGTCCGTGGAGGTCACAGCAGTGTCCATACCCTACTGCTCAAAACGATTTGTTGACGGGTTGTTTCTGACCTGATCACCTGGTGTGACTGTCATTGCAGATGAAAATATCCACCACGGAGACACGCGTGAAAAACGTCATAAAAAACTGGTTACTGTCACAGCCCTGAGGACACCAACACATTCCCGAGTGAACTGATTCTCATGGGGAACAAACTGAGGAGGAGGATACATTTTTACACTGTCTAATAGCTACAGAGCGCAAGGCTGCCTCACCAGGGCTCCAGAATGGGAATGGAGATCGTGAATTTACGAATTTGTGGGCAGACGTGGTTAGAAAACCAATACAAACCTTCAATACGATTCGGTAATCAGAAATAGGGGCTCGGCCGGTCCACACAGCAAATTTACATTCATCTCCCTCAATGTGTTCAGTAACACCAAGCTCTGAGGTCTGAAACAATAAAACAATACTTTTCTACATTACCCAGCATTACTAAAGAGGGAAATACTTACATACAGTTTGAAGACTGTCAGGGAAAACCACTGTTCAACTACACAACTAAGTGGTAACATGCTGAAGGTGAAAATATTGTCCCCTCGAAACTCGGGAGTGCCTTTTTCATAATTAACGCTCATTGCAGTGTGCGTGCTTGAAGACATCGAAGGCTATTGTGTGATTATATATTACCCTGGCCGAGTAAACTAAGCTTGCAGTATCAAGTGTGTTTCCTTATCGAATTTGCTCACTCGAGCTGGCGAGAGCCTGGGCACTCACTAAGCATCCACTGAACTTAGACTTGTGGAGGAACGAGGGGTTGTCATTTAGCCTATGTTTCCAAGCAGTGGTATGAACCTGGGTAACCTCCAACATTCTTAATTTGGTTTCCCACCTGATCTAACTATTTATTATAGTGACTCAAAGGTAGAGATCGACTGTGGTCACCTTTTTTCGCCGTGACCTTCTCTGCAAACTAGACGAAACTGGTATACAGTTGCTTAGTAGCAGTCAGCAAATGTTGACGGGAACACTTGTTTGCCTTTGACAGGGATTGCCATCTCACATATCATTTGTCTAAACACACTCATCTAGCGTGGCAAGTTTTTGTTCAATAGAGACGTCCGTACGAAGCCCAAGCAGAAGAAGTTCCCTTCTCACTCTCCACTTATCCACCATGCACTCAATGACTCAGTAACTGGCCAGTGATCGCTTTTAGAGCTTCAATGGCTGCTGTCTGGTAGGCCTTAGTAACCCACAGGGGAGCAGCTCTTTGGGATTTTGCTAGTACTTTCCTTTGAATGATGGATGGAGAGTTGGCTACTCCAGACAATGAGGCAGTAGCCAATCACGCCTAAGTAAATGGCCTTGTAGATAATAATGTCACAGTACCACACACCCTAATTGGTCTTGATTCCTTGCATTATGGCTCGTCACTGATACCTGCGAGGAGACAAGACTGATGCAGCTCAACACTCAGGTAATGTTGACCCCAACTAAACCCCTCAATGTCTCCAATCCCCAACAACTCGCCACTCAACATAATCTCAGCCCCCAGCCTCATTGAGCCTACAATCGGCATCATGGTCTGTACCTAAACTGTCCTCCATTCGTTTTATTGCACGGTCTGATCGGAAGGCTGCTCAAGATAGTCATTACTACTGGACATGGCAGAAAGCGAGGAAAGGAAAACAGGATTTCCCTCGGCTTCACTCGCCTCTTAACTAAACCCAAAGGCCTGGTCAGATCATTCCGGCTTTATTGACAGAATCGTTTATTTTACTCCATATTTTAACGAGACCATAATTTCTTTATTAAGTTTTCCTATGCAAAGCTCTTAGTTAAATTCCCTTTTTTTTAGTGTCCATGATACCAGTCCCTACTTCACCTGTAATTTTGCCGTTTATTTTTCTCACATTTTTCAATTTTATTTCTCTTTTTCTTTTATTAACTGGCGGAGTCCTGACACGAGCTGCACAATTTACGCCACATCCCATATTGAGTTCTGAGCTCGATGGACTCTTCAGAACACATCATTTCCGATGGCAACTCATAGCTGTGCTCCAGAACCACAGGTATAGACGTTAAAATGACTTCAAGATTGAAATTGCCAGCAATTGACAAACCTAATCAAGAATTATAAAAAAAGGTCTTCAGATGGCAGATGTGTTTCTTACACCCTTTACTGCACACACAGGAATGATGGAACTTAAAAATATTCTTAATACTAGTACATAAAACTAGCACTCACCATAAGTTTGTTTTTGTATAAGTATTTGGCTTTGCCATTGGAATCTTTAACTTCTTTGCTAAAGACTAGATACAGCTCGAACAGGAAACAATGTCGCTCTTTGGATTTTCTTATGATTTGCTTGGGGTCCCACACTTGGAGGAGGTCTTGCAAAACGACTTCGCCAAGCTCGTCCAAAGAAACATCACAACCATCGAGGAGCGATAGGTGAAGGGCATCGTTGGCTTTTTTAGGAACATTGAGCATCACTTCAAGCCCATCCTACGAATAATTGAAAAAACAAACGTAAAAAGGGCGACAGTGGGAAGATGAAACGGTATAAAATGAAACGGCCCTTGAAAATCGTACCTTGATTTCCCCTTGTCCTTCGTCGCAGCAGGATTGGAGGTCTTTGAGGAGGAGTTGGTACTTGGTTATCCTCTGCACAGGTTTGATGAGATACGCGGCTATTGGATGCTCCACGTTACCTTTCTTTTGTAGCTCTTCAAAATAAGCCCCGCCGTAAGAGACGAGTATCGAGTTGCTTTCAGGCTTGTTTTTACAGTATTCTACGTACATGTCGAATTTCTGGGCCTGAAAAGAAAATAATTGTTCACCTCCGCACCTGCAGATTCGCAGTGATGTTACAGGCTTGATATTGGGGGGGGGGGGGAGAGTAATATGGAGAGGATGTGTGTGTGGTGCAATGAGGTATTCAGCAGGGAGAGTACAGTTTGTCAATCTACATTAAGAATCTGATAAATATTGATCGTAGCAAACTCAGTAAGTGAAATGAGTAAGTAGATGAGTAAACTACAAAAGGATGAGGCGCTTAAAGGGTCTAATTTCGAACATATTGAAACTGCCTGGTATGCTTTCACACAGCCTCCTACACAAGTAACTCCTAGTGTCAAGTTCTGAAGCACACAAGTAGCTGTAACCCCTCACAACCACTATTGCTGGCACATGAGTGTTGAGTAGGGTAGATAGCCTGTCAGGGGATTCGCATTCCACTCCACCCATCCCTGTTCCTTCCACCTCACATTGTAACAAAGGGCTTGGGAGTGTTTGGAAAGCCGCTGACTCAGGCAAAAAATACAGTGATCCTGGGCAATCCAATCCCCAAACTTCCTCGGAATATGAATATTCGTCTTTGGCCACTTGACTATGATTGCCGGGGTGCCAGGGGGTACAGTTAAGCAGGAGAGTGTCTTCCTAGTTTTACAGCTTCTCTTTGAGCCAACACGAATAATGACATCCCTGAGGGACATATAGTTAGCCACTGGAACCGTTGAGCACCAAAATAACGTAACAGGCTCAAAATAAATAGAGGCGAAGTGCCTCTCTTCCCACAAGGTTATCGTTCAAGTCCACCCACTTGGGAGAAAAGCCGATTAAGCGCCGGCAGAACTGCGTGTAATTACATTAATGTACTACGTATTAAAATCTCCAAGTAAGCAAGAGTAACGAGGCAGCAGGTTGGTAGGAAGAACAAAACCCTCTTTGGCTGTAATGTTGAGATGGTCTACGTTTGACGAGATAAACCTACTGATGATTTCTGTGAGATTTTCTGAAGTTTGAAGTCAGTACAAATGGTCTCATTGCGTACGAAAAAGGGAACATGAATCATGTGTCACTGGAACGTTTAATTTTGATGCCGCTCGATTTCACTGAACAGCAGTTGCCCCAAAATGGAAGCGCAGATGGGCCTGATGAAAACCCTCTATGTTGTCTACAGATAAATTAAGGTTGTCGAAAAAGTATTTGAGTTGAGAAGTACTTTTGGTGGGGCGCTTTAACAGTTATATGCTCCCTGAATATGAGGCTTTTATTGAGGATTAACCCAAGATACTTATGAGATACTGCTGTTGGTATCTGGATGATCATAACATGCTCAATGTAACTTCGCAGGCTTATAGTCTGTGCGAGACGATAGAAGAGTCTGCGTCTCTCACTGCATAAACTAAGGCGTGTAGGCCTGAGAAGTATAGTGCACCAAGAGGATGGGTAATATCATGGCAATACGTCACAAAGAAATAGGACCCTAGCACGCCACCCCTTATTTTTCTTCTCGAAGAAAAACTGTTCTGGGCTGAAACTGCCGAAGTTCGCCCACATAGATAGTGTAGTATCTTGTGCATATTAATGTAAATTAACATAAAATGACTACACGTCAATTCGTTAGAACACAGAATGAATCTATATTTTTAATCTACAACCCAGATGACGAGCAATCAGCTGTGGTGTAATAATAACAGTAGTGTCGCTGGTAACTAGCTCACTACAGATAGGTCGAAAATTAAATTTATAATACCGACTTAATCGCCGAAACTGGTCTACATTTTATTAAACATAGCGGAAAACATCATTTCTCTTTTATTCTTCTATTTGAACACCAACTCACCCAAGTGACGAAACAATGGCCAACATCTTCCGGCATCGTTTCATACTTTTCCAACTCCTTGATGAATACATCCCGGTGAAAATCCCTGATTTGCTCAATGTTCCCGAAAATCACTCGTTCTTTTCCTGCTAAACTGTTGGGCGCTTCATTGTCGTCTCTCATTTCCTCCAAAAACACGTGAATGCAGGTCTCTAAGTCCTTGACGTACGTTCTTTCAGTTTGAAGAAGCTCCGCCATTATGAACCTGCAGTCGGAAAGCCCCAAATTATTAGCGATTATGCAGACGAAAATATAAAATTAAGAGAAAGGAGTACAGATATCGTGGAAATCGAGTTGTAGATGCTCGAACTCACTCTTTTCTCCTGGCTGACCGCCTTTTCTCTTCGTTCAGTTCTTTCAAATCTTTAGTCGATTCTTTAACTTTAGATTCTAGTGTTGGGTCTGAGTTGCGATCGATGCTCAACTCTTGTTTGCCTTCGTTTTCATTCTGAATTCCAAGACGCGACTCCAATTGTGATCTGTAAGAAACGAGTTAAATTAAAACGTTAGGAACGATAGAAATGAAAGAGGTAAAATATGGCATTCCCCTAGGCTCACTGCTAATTAAAACCTCAAACATGCCTCAATTTGGACCATTTGTAGTTCATCACAGGTTTAGAGCAAAAAAGTGCACTCCTTGTTTTGTAAGCCTTGACCGCTCAGTCTTTCTATTCTGGTTCTGAACCAAAGAGGACATTTGCGTAAAAATTGTTCAACCGTTTCTATCTCTCTACAGGAGCATTGTGCTTCTATTGCAGGATTGATCGTATATAATATTAATGGCCAGTTAGCATGCCAATGAGCCTTCTTAATTGAGTTTAGTTCAGGTTTAGCGCCCATTCCATTTAGTGTCTGTTATACTGTTATACGGTTTCGGTGATCTTGGAGAACTCGAGGACTCCACTATCGGCCCCTGAATGTTCCACATGTTTTGGTTCGTCTTTCTTGACATTCAACAAGTGGCGTGTAAGGTTCCAGCTGGGGGAGTGGTGAAGCCAATCCATCTTGGCCAATTTATCCTCTCTTATTGTCCCTATGTCCCAGGTGTTACCTCTTAGTGTTGGTTCATTTGCTCTATTTATGGTATCCTCAACTAGGTGAGTCCTAACTATAGAATTGGCAAGTGTTTTAATTACCGCTTGGTGGTCAATGAATATTGTCATTGTTTTGTTTCTGGTGTATTCCTGTGACAGCTTGTTGATGTAGCAGTTTAGGCAGTTGCTAGCACACTCCTGGTGTTTCTTACAACCATCAGTGTAGCATATTACATCAGATTCGACTGCTACAGCTGCTTTATTTTCCTGTATCTCCCTTGAGCATACTTCAGTGTGCTGATCAACAACAGCAAGGACGAAGAAGAAGAAGTGTAACAGGAGGAGGCTACAATCATATCAGGGAAGGCTGACACGCGGGCAGAAAATGATCGAGGTTTTTGAATGGAACAAAAAAGGAGGTCATGAGTTGGGGAGGGGAAGGAAAAATCATGGGAAAATTTGCCGGTTTTTTGGGCACTCGTGATCAAGCCACAGGAGAATAAACCAAGTTCTGCCAAGTTAACCTATTCTTCACCAAACCACCACTACAATTGGTGCAGTCGGTTTTCGAGTACCTTCAGGTAAAGTATCGCATAAATTTGGTAACATTTTAATTTACGCATCTATTTACCTTTTTTTTGGACATTTTTCGAGAGACATTGTTAATAGGTCAATTAGTCCTCGTGTGCGATAAATTTACTTGCACTCCCCAGTAACTTAAACTACTTCATAAGTATTACATGATTCCCACAGTTTCATGCACCTAAAAACGTTTTCAACTCCAATTTTCAAATCTTTAGTAAATACCGTTCATTGAGTTCGTTTTCATTCAGAACTACAGTTCCTAGACTCAAGTACGAGTTTTCTTATTCATTCAATCAGTGCTAATTCGTTGCAGTCTGTTTAGAATTTGAAATGGCAACTCCCAAACGCATCTTCGGACTCAAAAATCCGTTCGTTAAAGTCGTCCGCTCCAGGAGCAGCGGCTAATGGTGAGGGGGGAGATGTACCGCCTGACACCCATTAAAGGCACTGGGCGATCGTGGTCTAGTGGTTAAGACATTGGTTCATAATTCTCAACGATAGTCGGGAATTGTGGATCGAAGCTCAACAGCTCTTCAAAAGCATCTTCAAACTACCTCAGAACATCATTGCTAATCTTGGTTGGAAATCTGTACGTTGTTTTCCCATCACTCATGCAAAAATTGTTATAGTGTAATTCTGCTCTGTCATGGTTATTAGCCTATTAAGCTTGTTCAAGGTGCAGTTCTCAGTTGCTCCCTGCCACTAGTGATCGATCTGTGGACTATTCTTCGTCTGAGCACAGCTTGATAGGTCCATTTATCTATCCCAAGGTACAGTCCAATGTGGGGTGAGTCAACTTTCTGGCTGCCTCTGAACCAGTAAGCTGAGCTAGCGGTAACGTATGAGCGTAACAATGTACGTTATTTGCTTACCATTCCTGCAAATGTAGAAGGAAATGAAATTACAACCTATTGATTTCTAAGAAAGAACGGCCTGGGATGGAAGGGACCAATATAAACCTGCACTGTTGAGGGATGACATTAGGTTGTGGTCTGGAGGCTCTGTCGTCAATCGACCATGAGAATCGAAGAGAGTAATCCAGTTAGTGTAGAAATGTGTCAGCAACAAGTCTTGTCAGTAATTTTAACTATCGAGGAACCTGAGACTTGGCAGAAGCTCCATCAAGAGGACCAGACAGTGCCATAGAGTGGAAGACAACTAATCCGCTTGCAATGACCAGTTGGTGTCCAAGCTGACATGCGTCTTTCATTTCGCTTTGTGTGTTACCAATCGATTTATTCATCTATTAATGGTCGTCGGTTCAACCCCACAAGAGTTGTGCTAATTGATCTCGTACATAATTCATCACAAACTGTTCCTTTAGGAAATTCCTAACCTTCCACAAAACACGTGGCACCTTTTGAGGCCCTTTTACCAGGCAACTTTCCATTGATATTTTACCCTCAAATTGTAGTTCAACTTCATAACCAATCCCCCTGTGACGAACCTCACGTCTTTTTAGTCAAGATTTTATTTTTTTTCTCACAATATTTCCCCTCCGATTGGCAGAGGTTCCCCTTTCCTCCGTTACGTCAGTCTTGAGCGTATTCAATAACTACCAAGAACTTTGATGTATTAAACACGTCATGGACAAGAACTAACTGAATTCAATAACAAACTCGATTTCGAACGTACCTGTATTTATCCATTCGCGACGAAAAATCTTTGTACGTGTTGTCGACAGCAGCTACCCACGTTTTGATTTGAGTTGCGTGGGCGTGCCCTTTTTCAACGAGACTATCCGCCAGCTGGATGAGGAGTTTGACCCGCTCTCTTGTATCTTTTGCCGCCGCTTTGAACTCATTGTGTTCACCAAGCAGTGCCTCAGTCTCCTCCTGAAAGAAACAAGAACACAAAATGAGTAGAGGTCGAGGTTTATATCACTCGTACCGTCCACACTTCCGCCAGGCAATGTGTTACATTTTCCATGTGTCCATAACGTAACTATGGTGGTCAGCAAGATATTATGACAAGCCAACTCGCACTACAATCAACTACAAAACGGGTGCACAATTTTTTTTTTGTAGATCGCGAGGCCTCTCAGAGTTATGCAAAGACCACAAGGTCACTGCACTGTGGCTTCCTACTGACAAAGCTCAAAATAGCGTACAATGGCAGACTACGTATTGAAATAATAACACTTTAATTTACTTTACGTTGGGTATGAGTAGTTAAAGCTTTCATAGCATTAATTTACACATCGATTATTTGCTTTAATCCCAAGAATACGTACCACACGTAAATTGGTCTATTTTAACACTTTTTGTTTGAACAGACTGTTGTAGTTTGGCCTATATATTGAATGGTGTTCACGTTAAGTAGTAGGTTTACACATTTACATAAATCATTATACGTATTTTTAACACTGATTTGAATCAGTTTGTTGCTAACTATATATTTGTTTCAGTTCACTCCATCTAGTGAGAAGCGATTCAACTTCAAAATAACAACCCGCATTACGTGCGTGTGAACCCACTATCCACTATCTTGAAGGTAGGTTTCATTCCTCAATGTGTTCCAACATCTAAACATAGCCCTGTTAATGGCAACTCAAGGTGAAAATCTCTTCGTTCTAATAATTATCATGAAAACATTTTTAGAGGATTCATTGTGAGTATTGACTGGGAATCTGGGAATACGCTCTGTGAATTTGTAAGAAAGTATGTTAGATAAGGTGTTCATGAACACATCAGAAGATGCTGGAACAATTTATCTACTTTGAGTGTTGGGGGGGGGGGGGGGGGACAAAAATAATCAATATGGATCAATATGGATGAATAATCAACCCAAAATCAGCGCCTTTCGCTGGAATAAATACTTTTTGCCTTCACAGCAGGCCATGTCCATCGATTGACTGGATTCGAATAAATTGGCACCTGTCAGTTGTCTATCCCTACTGCTCCAAAAATATCTAGAAGGGAGGATGATAAGATCTTTCAATGCGTAATTGAAAAATCCTGGAGCAGCAACTAAACTGTAAAAGCTAAATGTTGTTTTCTTCTGGCTAGGAACTAAAGAAAGCTTACAGACTTCATTCAATCAGAAAGCGAATATGAGTGTTTGGATCCACTTTAGTCCCGAGGCTACAAAAATCGTGTAGAAGCAGAAATAACGTCAATGCAACTCGGCTCAGGTAACACTTTCAATAACACGACGAGTCGAACGAGTACCTTGAAAAAAATGGGCTTCCAATTCAACTTGAGAGGCATCTTGTTGAAAAAGGCGTCTCCTCTGAGTCTCTAGGAAGGTTCGATTGACATTAAATTCACACTAAAACGTGCAGTTATTCGCTCGTTCTGTTTCTGATAACGAACTGAATCTATTGCAGGTTCTAAAAAACCCCCTCTCTACGCATGAGATCTAGCGTTCCTCATCTTTTACGTCATCTGTTTAAACGACATTAATTCAACAGGCTGGTTCATTACTTGAACACATTTTGGGGTCGGAAATAATATCCATCACTCGATTCTTATTTGACTGCCAGTCGAATGTTACGTTGTTGAGATGATAGTCCAACATGAACGACAATTCATGAGACGAACGACTTTCTGCTATTGGGTATTAATGTGTCAAGCTCACTAATTGGTTACTATCTTGAGTGTCAGTTGGCTTTTGACATACTCGTACTTCTATCTAAGCTTTTAGTTTTTTTTATTACCTTGGAACTGCGTCTTTATAGTCCACAAACTGTCTGTTACAACGAGATTCCCTGAGGGAGTAATAATTCCCGTTCTTCATAATTTCATGTAATGGACTATACTGTAGTTGAAAACACTAAATTCTTGAATTACAAAATTTAATCTACTGAACTATTAAGCGAGACGTAAATTAGAACTGTAGACGTAATCAGGAGTATGGCCGATTATGCAACTTGAAGTTAATTGGTGTGGAACAATGTTTGGTAACTCCCAATTTGGAAAGGAAGAACTGCCTTGCAATGATACTCAAGGTACTGTGACAGGTGGAAGGTATAACCAGAACGTTGAGCTCTTCAGCCAAGAGCTGCTTGAGTCAAAGGTAGGTGGCACGCTAGTGGTATTCACTTCCTGAGGTGCACTGACGCTCCACAGATCCTCTTCTCCGATAAATATTTTGATTTTATTTATTACCATGCTAGTTCACATTATTTCCCACGTAAGGGCTCAAACGTCTTACCCACTGCCTAATCACCTGGGCACAGAGGGAACACGCAATTTACTGTCGAAGTACTTTAATCGTAGCAACTTTCTCGCAAGTTGAGTCATTCTGTTCATTATCTGAGGTCGAAGTGCAGTATCTCATCTGCAAGAAGACAAGAGCAGAGTGTACCTTACTAGAAGAAGGGAAGAAGGGGGACCTCACCTCCTCCACTCTACTTTGAAGACGCAGCTTTATTCAATCCATTCCTGTTACTTCGCTCGCCGCTTCGTAGCTGTTTTTTTCTATTCCCCTTGTCTCTTTTGTGTGCACCACGTTTTGTCTCGAGGATCTCATATTCTTTGTTTCCATAAAGTTGGTCATGCATAGATGCTCGTTGGAACTTTGCGTCGTACGACATCAACACCCTCAAACTGAGCCGACAATTCAACCTACATCAAGTCAATCCTACTTCCTGGTACCTATAATTCAACTACTTCGGTGCCAGGTAAGGCGAGAATTTCTTTTCATGCATCACGCCTCCATCTCGTCCAACCCAGTAAACCAGAACAATAGTACTTTACCAGTGCGTGTTATCATATTCAACTGACGTTGCTCACTTTGTTAGAAATATTAAATGCATGTCTGGGACGTATCGAGAAGTTAACTCCCATTTCAGGTGAACGCAAAAATATTATTAGTAGCCAAATGAAAAACTGCAAACCTGCCTAGAACTAGCTGCTTGATGTGGGAACTCATGCACATCTAATTAACGTATAATTCTACAAAGTGTCAAGAAAGTGTGTACACAATATGCCTTGCAAGGAGCTCGTATATTCATTCAAGTACTCAGTTGGACAATTGAACTCTATAAATTTCGCAATGGACCCTACCTTACCCCTGATACTGACATTGGGAGAGCTAGAGGATTTCAAGTGTGTGGTTGTGACTGGCAGCAAAGAAACAAGAGACAAGGGATAGGGGAAGAGAGGGAGTTGAGAATTGTACCTCCAACTCAGGGCAGGGACTAATGTGGGGGTAGATGGACATTCCCAGTGACATTCACGTACATAAGCAGCTGGAGCCAAACAGATTACAAGAACGAACTCCACAGCGTGGTCTCGTGAATGTAAGAGAACCCTCCAACAACATTACGGCCACACAGTGATATCGGCTCAACAAAAAAAATGAGCAAATAAGGCAGAAGTTCTACAATCAGATAGGAAGCGACAACGATCTGGCCTGGTAGGAATTTCGGATAATAGGTCCTTGAAATATTTTGGAAAGTGTGGTAAGTTCTCCAATACATTTTCAAGGCCACAGACACATAAAAACCACCCTGGAGGCATCCTACATAATGACACGGTAATTAGCTACCACACGCATTACTGTCCAATGGTGCACAGTCCACAAGTCAGGTCTTTAGTTCAGTTCAAACTTCTTCAATTGAAAATAAGGCGAGGAAAGCAGAGGGGGCTAAAATACCTACGATTTTATGTCGAAGGCAGTTGTTGTCGAGGACGTTCCGAAGGTCGAGCCAGCTCACAGGAACGACGTCGTTGACGTTCGGCCTCCTCAAAAAATTCGTCATCTCAGACCTAAAAACCGATTAGCCCGCGCACTTCCCGTCATTTTCACGTCGACTTCGGAATCGAAGCACCGAGGAACTTTTTTTTCACGAGCCCAACGACAGTTCCGCGAGGTTTTATTGTTTGGTGTTCGAGATTTGTTTTGATTTTTTCGTTAGTAGAGAGGAGGAAGAGGAGAGGGGAGAGAGAACTAAAAATAAACGACCCGGCGGGAGAAACAGGCGGTTTTCTTCTTTTCTCGCTCGCCCTCGCGGTTTTGAACGGCAACAGAAAAATAAAAAAACGTCGTCCCGAGTTGACGGAAAACTCGAAACGACCGAAAACACGAAAAATTGAAATTTTCGTTGAAACTCTGTCTCGAAGAGAAAACTGGGTCTTGTGGGGAGAGGGAGATGGTGATGGGAAGGGGAGGGAGTTGCAGCCTCGCGAGCCAAATGGAACCCCCCCCCCCGTTCCCATCGACAAAATCGTGGCCGACCCAGATACGACTAAAGTGAAACCACTTCCGCGCAAAACGCTTAAAAAGTTCAAAAATCCCAAAGTTACGATGAAACTTGAGACACGGGAGGAACTTCTAACACCAAACACAACATGCAGAAGTTAACTACACTAGGACTTATCTACATTGTTAACTACTCACTAGTAGTTTAGCCTACATTTAATTACACTTAGCGAAAAAGGTAATTTCTCTCGTTCTCCTATTTACTAGTTAATAGTTAACTGCTATTCTTTATGGGACCAGGCACCATAAAAGTAGTTAACTAGTAGTTACGTAAAGTTACAAGTTACATTATCAAGTAATAAATAGAAGAACGAGAGGAATTACCTTTTCCGCAAAGTTTAATAAAATGTAGACTGGTTTCCGCAATCATCATACTGAATTGAATTACAGAGAATGAAATATCATACTGAATTGTATGATGTATATGTATTTGTACAGAAGATGACTGACTCAGATACGACTGAAGTGAAGCCACCTCTGTGTAAAATCCATAAAAAGTTACAACACTCGAAAGTTACAATGAAACTCGAGATATCTGTGATACGGAAGAGGATGTAGCTTAATCACCAAACTGGTCTATATTTTATTAAACTTAGTGGAAAAAATCATTTCTCTGTTTCTTTTTTTATAAAGTTGAAAATGACTTTCTGCGAGCTTTGAATCTAGCTGCTGGTGATCTAAATCGTATACCAACTAGCTGTTAATTTACGCTACGTTTTCAAGACGATGGGGCGGAATTTTTTCAGGTAGCTTATAAATTGAAAATATCAAGCTAAATTAATTAAATATATCAATTCAAAAACGAAACAAAACAACATTTATAAAAATATCTGGTGCGTTGCAACACACAACTTTCCTTAGCTCTACGTCAATTCACTTGGTACATAGCTAATTCTATTTAATCAATTAGATAGGTAGATAGATTAGATTATCAGTCAGTTCATTTGAACTTAGTCAAGCAACGCTTTACGGCAGCAGAAAGCGGTAGCGCTTACTTACAGTTCCGGAATTTATTGTGCTGCTCGTACTTATTGCAGGACCATTATCGAGCAATTGGTACACAGATAACTAATGAGGCTGTAAACACGATTTTTAAAAAAAAGGATAGTAATCACTTTTGCAGAGTTATTGGAAAATAACTGTTATAACTGGTAGTAAGCGAAACGGCGGTAGTTGAAATTCAGGAATTTCTGGAGTGAGCCCATGTATCTCATGAGTGTTTTTAAACACTCACCCTTTACGTATTGGATTGGACTACAACACCAATTTTTTTAACATTCTACAAAAATTCCAGCGGAGTTTATAAGGAAAAAACTGCGCGAAAAACGCTTTTGGTCGAAAATTTTGATAATTTATTGTGCTGCTCTCGTCATTTTCCCACGAATGAGAATTTTACAGCATCATTGCCTTATTGAGAGCTATCAACATAAGCAATGTAATTAAAATCGTTAGAGCCTTTTTTGAGAAAATAAATTGGGTGTTTTGATCACTATGATGACTATAGTTAACTTTCGGTGGATTTTGCCCATACCCTCATTATTGCGTCCCATGGTAACCTGTAGGCTAGACATCAAGTTTCAGCTGATTTGATACGGTGGTTTTCTCTAAAAACTGCGCTAAAATCGATTTCGTCGAAAGTTTTGGTAATTTATTGTGCTGCTCTCGTCATTTTCCCACAAATGGGAATTTTATGGTATAATTGCCTTATTGAGAGCTATCAATATAGAAAATTTAATCAAAATCGTTAGAGCCGTTTTTGAGAAAAAAAATATTTGGTGTTTAGATCACTATGATAACTATAGTAAACTTTCGGTGGATTTTGTTCAAACCCTCATTTTGGCGTTCCATGGTAACCTGCGGGCGAGATATCAAGTTTGAGCTGATTTGGTACGGTGGTTTTCTCTAAAAATCGTTCACAGACACACATACACACACACAGAGACCATATTCCCAAATAGTGTTTTTCGGACTCAGGGGGGGTCTGAAACGTAAAGATCTGAAGAGAACTCAAAAAATTTTTTTTTTCAGCCGATTACATAACTTTCCTTTCTACTTCGTAGAGCAAGGAAAGTAAAAAGACGCTCATCATTTTAATACGCGGCAAATTATTACAGAACGGATTATTATTCTCTTGCACAGCATGACGTTGTCTCACACCTAGAGCAGCATCGAAAATTACTAGTAAATTATACGAAACATGACCTGACTACAACGGAACAATGAAAATTGTATATTACGTGCGCCTACAGGTGCCTGGAGGCAAATTAGCATAGCGTGACAAGTAGAGCTGACAGGTGGTTGAAATCTCACAATAATTACTGTGATTACACCGTTGTCCGTATAGACATACTCCTACACCTCTTGCGTCTCATTCCATTCGAACCAGCATTGAATCACACATATCTCTATCCCGTCTCAACGGTAATTGCAGTACTTTCCCTCACTCAACTCATCGTTCGGCTGTTCTTCACCCATACTAGACTTCACATCAACCTCATCAATTACAAAAATTCGAAACCTCGAGTGTAAAAGGCTTTAATCGCTGCAAAAATTAACCAACTTGGTTAGGCAATTTCTAGGTTTGAGTGGAAAACTATCGTTGGGACAATTTTCATTTGACAAGAAAATTCATCAGACATCACTCCATGGTTGGTCTTTGGATTCATAAACAAATCGTAACTAGACAGCTTGTATGTCCCGACTTAATTTTTAAACATCCTTTTTGTGTGAGTCGCTGAAAATGGCTGTTTTGTTGTATTGAACCACAACCCCCACCACACATTATCATCATTATTACTGTTCGTTACATATAACCGTAACTTCTAACAGGCTCGCATTAACAGTGAAAAGTGAATTGCATACGTGAGCCTGAGGATTTTAGAATCCGTTCCCATATATTTCCAGAACCTCAAACATAGACGTTTCCGATAAAAATTATCTTGGCCGCCTCATTAATTATCTACCAATGAAGGTGAACCTAATAACCGTAACATTACCTCTTTGTAGGACTTGTTATAAACTGAATGAAAAACAGACACGATTAGTTGCTTGAGGTTCCTCCCCTCAAGGCTGATTGCACGTGGAGCTGAGAAAACACTTCAGGTGCGTTTAAAACGTGGTGTAATCGTAATCAGCACGCAGTGCACGTTACCACCTCTAAGTATCCCAGAATGTCTTGTTTTCTAGGCAGTCGGGGGATGAGAACCAAGAAAAGTATGCCACAACTACTTGA
Source organism: Pachypeltis micranthus (assembly GCA_020466155.1). Classification (NCBI taxonomy): domain Eukaryota; kingdom Metazoa; phylum Arthropoda; class Insecta; order Hemiptera; family Miridae; genus Pachypeltis; species Pachypeltis micranthus. The sequence continues at coordinate 21,924,487 of CM035775.1, forward strand.
TATATTTTTATTTTCCGCAGCTCTATGAATTAAGGTTTTTTCGGTTCGAAAAACAATTCTTGAGACTGTAATCCACTAAGAAATCGAAGCGAAATCGGTCCAAAACTAACTACAGTCATAATAGTGATCAGAACGCCTATTTTTCTCGAAAATGGCACCAACGAATTCGATTAAATTTTTGGTGCTAACAGTTATGAATAACACGATCGTACCATAAATTTCTCATTCGTGGAAAAATTACGACTGTACTATAAATTACTTTTAAAATCCCGGACGAATTCGGTTTTAGAGCACTATTTCCTAGCAAATCCCGCTCAGATGGTATTAGCGTTATCAGAAGTGTACTAAGGTGAGAGTTCAATAACATTTGTCTAATTCGGAAGAAATGTTTTGGTTTAAGGTGCCTGGGGGTCTGAGAAGGATCGCCTCTTCATTACCTTCAATCACTCATTATCTCCTATCCATGCCCCCATTCCCATGTTCACCACTTTTCTTATAGCATCGGGTAGGAGCGTTTTCGCCTGATGCATGTTTTTAAAACATACTCTAAGTCTTTATAACTTTTCCTCATTCCTTTAATTCTTTTTCCTCTGTACCTTAGTTTTTGGGACCATTCTTTCTTCATTTAACTTGCCACCCTCACTGTTCACACGACCACAATGGCGGTTTAGAACAGGCACGAGTAAGGAGGGATTGTCTACTACAATTTTAACCCCAATCACGAGCTATTTACGAGCAACCTCAGAAATTCCGGAATTTCGTTTTGTACCGGATAATCCCAAAACAATAAACACGATCCTTCTCAGAAAAATTAGTTTACCAGTCTCACGAATCACTTTTGCACTTATTACTGAATAGTGGTCGTGGCGTAATTAGGAGTAACTCAATAAATTCCGGAAACTCAAATGCCACCAGGTTCTACGTAGAATGTTGATTAAGATGATGAAAAACAGATTTTATTTGTCGCTAGAGCGATAAAAATTTGCTGAGGAAAGTTGTGTGATTCGTCACACCTAATATTTTCGTACTTAATCATCCAGTTGCATGCACATCGTCATCACACAAAACCGGACTGTTACATTGACCACATCACAAACTGGGAGTTTCAAATACGCGAGATACGTTTTGAAATCTTCACGATCAAGTTTCAATAGGAAGGTGAATACGAAAAACGCAATCAGCGAACAAAAGAGAAACGTGACGAAACGCCAGTCAAAAGACCCAACTCGTTAAAATCGACGTTTGTAGCACAACGGCCAAACGGTAACTTGATCTGGTTTGGCAAACAATCAAAATAGAAAATTCGTCGAGTTTACCAAGGAGCTTGGAGGGAAGTAAAAGTTAAAAAAACAAACAATTATGAACAGTAGAGAATCGTCACCCAGACGGAAAGGTCTAGATTTGAACACGCTTTCACAGCCTCCCCTGTGGCGAAGGCCTCGAATTATTTACAAAACGTGTACGCTGTGCTCCAGGGCAGCTGAGTGTTCCATGATTCCTAAGCCATTCCGCCTCCTCATGCAGACCTATTAGTCCCTTGTCAGTATTATCCAAAGCTCTGGAGCAGCCGATGTTGACACGTCATATTCTTCCAGTATTCTGGACTGGACGGGTTTCAGAGCTTACCAATCAACTTCCTACTGGGGCGTTGCACAGGGTGGAAGGAACTCCTCCCACAAGAAATTATTCCGTCGATACACTTTTTGCTTGATAACCAAAATAAGAAACATCTTCCTAACTATTCGTATATTCCATCTTCTGAACTGTTCGTACATTCTTCAAATGCTTTCAAAAGAGATCATTTTCAGTCAATAAGCACTCACCGTCTCCCCTATTCAAGCAGGCGCCCCACCAAGGAGTGTCTAGACTCCCAGTTTTGTCTGAACGTCCCCCTCTGTTCTTCCCCAACCTTCTCAGCCCGGTAGGCCCTTGACATGCTCTAAGCAGCGAGCGATAGAGACTACAAAGGAGCAAACAGAAGACTGCAAACCCATATAGAGGCATTCAAAACTAGAGTTATGGAAGCTGAGTGATAAGTACTGATGTTTCTCATGCGAGTGACTTATGAACCAATCAACTATAAAGCTAATCAGTTAATGCTGTGCTTTCCTTCAGGTCTTCACGATTTGGGGCCTACTGAATACAAAAAACTCCATTTCGGCGCATGGTGAGTGTGTGTGTCTGTAGTTCGACTTGTGGGAGAGTGGCTGACCCGACTGACCTGGTTCTTTATGGTTTTGTACGTGATCTTTTATAGAAGCGAAAATAAGGTTATGGGGTGGTCCAATGAGGGACACAGGAAAGCTAAGCCCATTGGCATCAAGGGCTAAACAAGATAGGCATCTCAGAGGCAGTGGAGTGCAGATTGTGCAGTGATGAGGATGAGGGTAGAGCACACCCTATGTGACTGTCCTGCTTTGGCAGCCAAACGCTTTGAATACTTTTTTCAGGGGCTCGTTGAACCCCAAATCGTCGTGGAGTCTGCGGCGAAGGACATACCCAGCTTACGAAGGGGGGCAGGAATGTACAACGTCTTTTATTAAGGAAAGGATAGTGTCACAATAGGCCCATGTGCGGCTGCAGTGACAAGGGGAGTTTGTCCTGTACGCCCTCAGAGGGGATTAGGGGGGGCTAGGCGACGAAAATGTACCGACGACAAGGGGTTTTCACATTTTTCTCGATAATGGCTCTAACGATTTTTATTGATCTTTCAAATTACCTTCTACTAGTTAGTACCCATCTTATCTTCTCCATAATTGGGTGATAAAACAAAAATCCTTTTTTACGCTTTTTGACAAAACGGCTGTAATTATTTCTATCAAACTCACAGGACGTTTCCAATTAGTTACTACCTATATATTGTTCTCAATAGGTGTCTCTCTGACAGTCCATTGAACAGAGATAACAGCCAAAATGTGTCGAAAATGATGATTTTTTTAAATACTTTCATAATTTCCATAGTAACTGCTGCGATGAATTTGATTCGTACTACGCGATTATTTCTGAACCTATCTGTTGAACGAAAATATAAGCAAGTCATGATAACGCTAGAAAAAAAATTTGTCGATTTATCGTTTTTCAAATTTTCTCAAAAATCGCTCAAACTTGGGATACTCTCTGTTCGACGCAAAGCGCCGAATCTGTACAGGTTCTTGACCTCGGAATTTCTGCGCTTGCCCAACAGGACTCACTAACCGCAAACTCATTGTTTCTTTTTACCTCCTCATACCAGCGGGAATTCCTCTGTCATAGTTGGTTATTTCTAACCGCCCTTTCTTTATTTCCCCTCTCCTCAATTTCATATTCCTCTCCACGACAGAGCTCTTCAAAATCATTCTGTTTCCAGCTCTTGTACTAGTAACTTCTCGCTCTCTCGTCCCATACGGTTTCAAATGCCAGTTAATGCTTTCAGAGTACTAGCCTTGTGTCGCAGTTTTGTACACGAACTCAGCTCATTTCTAACTCAACACAGCTCATTACTTACCTAATACAGTCCTCCGCACGCTCACTGAATTTCTTCATTTCGAACTTCTACTCTCCCTCTCATACGCCCAAAACTCTCAACTAAGTAGTGCCTAGTAGTTGTGTGTTGCTGCACACCAGATATTTCACTTATTTTTGGGTTTTGTTGGCGTTATGCACTAATTTATTAGACGATTTTTGGATGAAGATAATTAGAAACGATTTCAAAGTTGGTCGCTGCTTGGAGCTCTTTGCTTCTCCTGACTTATCACACCTTAAACCGTGTTCGTACATCTAGGTAAGGGCAAACTGGTCAACACAATAGCTACTTACAGTGCTTGCTCCGATGTTAGTATGAGTATTGAGGTAGTTTTCTCCCGTCTCTTGAATCCACTCCATCGCTTGACGAGCGGAGGTTTCAAACAAAACGAATTGCTGACACTGATCGAGCTTCTTCTTTCTTTGAGACCAATGTTCAAGCACTCGATTCTCTTGACTGAACAATTTGTCCAGGATAACTGTAACACAAACAGCGAAATCTTGAAAAAGAAGTTTTGGAAAAAAAAACTGGAAGGACTCAGAAGATGCAATATTTCCATATTCCAATATTTGAATGACAATGTGCCCGGCCAAACAGTTTACTGTACACATATCCCAATACATCCTACTTTAATTGTTCTTGCTGCTGACTCTTCGCCAAAGAAAAAGTAGACTAGAAGGTTATTTCACCAAATTTAATCAGGGAATCATTATCAATGGATACCTGATTTTTTCACAAATATGAACTGATTACATAGACGTAGGAGAGTTTTGAGATGTACTATTATTAATAATACTTATTATCAATCAAGGATGATTAGGGCTTTTAGGCTCCCTCTTCCGTCATACCTGAACAATTTTACACGCACAATCATCTCTTGTGTTCACTTACAAATACTATTAAATTAATTTTTCTTCTTTAAAGTTTTTAGTACTTTTAATGGCATTTTTAAATTGTCGTTTGAAACAGTCCACTGTTTTGGTGAGGTGAAACATCGAATTGTTGGTTACACATTTTTTTATGCCTGCACTACGAAGGGCTATTTGAAGATCATGGAACGTTAGCAAGGATGGATGTCTCACTGGGTGAAATACTGGGATTAGTGGAACAATTTTCTCTGCGTAATCTTTAACCAACCGAAGCATCTTTAATGTGGGGTTACATCCTTGTCTAGCTGTCATCTCAAGGCGAGCTGGAGCGCCGCATTTTGTGCTCAATCCAGTCGATCACTTTCACAGATAAGATTCTAAGGTAGCATGGAGCTGACACCGCGTAATCATGAAGTGCAAGGGCATAATCAAAATTTACACTGTGGGCGTACTGTACAGGGAAGCTAAGATTCGTCCTAGCTGGTATATGCCACTAACATGCTCCCGTTGAACGTTTTGGAAAAAAATTTAATTCGATCAAATTTTAAGGTCTCAAAATGTTTTTGAAGGTGTTACAGATCAACAGATGAGACGAGAGATGTCAGAGAACGTAGCAATGAGTGTGGTATTGGCCAAAATGTAAGGATATAACCCCTGGTTAGAGAGTTAAGAGGATGTAAAAGAAGCCTGTGTGGCGAGAACTCCTCATGTTCAACCTTACGATTGATAACTCTTGTTGACCCCAGGGTAAGCTGCCAGAAGAAAGAAGGGTTTGATCCAGTCCTGAAAGACTCTCTGCTCAGCCTATGAAAACGACGCTATTCTTGGAAAAGTTTGTACTGGCAGTTGTAGTTTGGAACCCTGAGAGGAGTGGATGGCTATGTCACTTGCATACCTTCCATTTCCATAAAATCACAGATGGGAACTATTGCAACGAAATGAGTAAAGAACTAATTGATCGTATGAAAAACCTTTAACGCGAGCTTCGGGTCCTGCATCAGAAGTGGGGTAGTTATAATACTGCAAGCTCCTAGAAGTGTATTTAAGGAACGTCTCCGAAGTTCTTCTAGCTAGTGTACAGGCTTTGAGGAAGGCTTCTTTCTGCTCCTGGTGCTTGTTGATGAACTGTCCAATGGCTGTTGCGGGTGATGATGGAGTCCCGTTTGATGAGAGACTTCCGCACCAGTCCTCATCCCTTTTGTACTCCCTTTCCAATGAATCCAACACCGAACAAACCTGGAACCGACGAATCAAATTAACCCACATAATAGGAGCCAGACCAGATGAATGTGACCCTTGGCATAAACCGAGTTAGTGGGTGCGCTCAGTGCAAATTTTGAACGACAACCTTGTAATTTCTAACTTAAGATACTGTTTTCCGATGTTTTCCATTGATAATTTGTACCCTTGTTACTTCCATTGCACTAGTACAGTTATAGACGTTGCAAACGGCAGGAATCATCTCACAAGGGCACGGAAGGAAATTGGTCAAAGGTGAAGAAGTATAAATTCCTTCTTCTGGGCATTACAGTAGGCTGTCTGTACTGTTGTTACATTTTACCTCATATTGATATTGTAATAGCAAAAAAGGATTGTTCAGACGAGAGAGGTGTAAGGAAAAATAAAGAAAAACAAAAGCGGATATGATCTTGAGCCTTTTTCAGGCAGTGGAAATATCAAAAATTGTTTTTAAAAATTACAAACAATAAAAAACATTTTGATGGTACGGGATGATTAATTCGAGGTTCGTAGTAATGCATTACTCGTGTGTGAGTATACAACGTGCAATTCAGAGAATCGTTTCAACAGAAAAAGTGGGGAGACAGATTGAAGACAGCGTTCCCCATGAGAAACTGGGACAGTGACCAGGCGCCCTACAGCGTTAGCGTTCTCATATTTTAGAATAAAACTCGTACACAACCTTATGTAGTATCCGAGCTTATGTCACCACTAGTGTGACGCTCTCCAAGCTGAACGCTGTACCTCACGACTACGTCGCATACTTTAATGGGTTATGAAATGAGTAAGACAAAGCAAACCTGTTCTGCGGTCTTGTAGAAATTCAAACTGGCAGTGACGAGTTTGTGTCGCTCCTCCGCACAAGTGACAAGTTGTTGCCACCTTTTGGTAACTTCTTCGGAGATCTGACGAACGCTGCCCGGGTCGTAGTGATTGGCTGAGACCAGAGTTTCGGCGCGATGTTTCACTTGAACAGCTGAGGTATGAGTTTTCTACAACGAAATTATAAATCAAGAAGAGGCCTCCACAAAAAACGGACTAAATATTTCATGCTTCTCACCCATTACATACGATCTTTATTTTCCCCTGAATCACACCGCCAAAGTACTGCAAGTGCATACTACGTAGAAAGAAATTTGCACAAAGCCTCAACATCAGTGCTCTACGCCTTTATTGGACGCCGATCACGAAGCCCACATACTTTTCCAACCCAACATTTGACAAACACGCAAAGCAAGATCTGACAAAGTTCTTCTGTTCCCGTTTTTTATTTGGTTTCTGCCCACAGGATAAGAAAAGTGGTTGCCTAAGCAAGTGGTTTTAACTGTTGCCCCCGCCCAATGGCCGATATTCGAGTAAAACACTGTCAGAATAGTTTTCTTTTGGTAGAAGATAATCTGAAGGGAACCTCAACCCCGCACCCAACATTTTTCACATAAAGCCTGCAAATGGGACTCTTCCCACTTATTATTTATTCCAACAGAAGAAATGAGGGTAGAGAATTCAATAGAGGCAGGTAAGAGGGGGCCACATCATGGAAGTAAAGACCGCGGGCCGTTTTTAAAGTGGCTAGACCAGAGAGTGGATGGTGTTGCAGGCAGTTGAAAGTTTATTGTGAAGGTCGGGCAATGAGAAGGGCGCCAGCAGCGTTCAAGGGAGCATTATTATCATCATCATTATTTTATTAGAACATAACACAGTCCTCACCTCAATTGCAACTTGAAACTGCTCGTGCTCTTTTTTTAGTTGTTCCGCATCAGCCAATGAGTTGGGGACAGCAAAACTAGCCATCAACATTGCCTCTCCATTCCTTATCCAACTGACCACCTGAAATTTCACATTAATTTTCACAAATGTAACGAGATAATTAAATTGAGGTAAACCGCCAGAATTTTGAGTGGTTGTGGAGAAAAAACGTAAATTCTGTTCCATTACCTGGTTGGCATCAAGTCGGTATTGGCAAAGTTGGACACACTGCTCCAACTTGACCCTCTTAACTTCAGCAAGGTCTTCAAGGTCCATTTCGCGTTCACTGAGAAAATCCAAGAGGATGGTGACGCGAGTAGCAGCAGTATATTGAGCATCCGCCATAAGCGACACCCCTGAGGATTCAAGGACCGAGGCGAGGTCTTGGCCTGCTTGCAAAACTTGGTAAGTGGTGGATTTCATGTGTTGTACGGAGTCAGTGTGGTTCCTAACGGCAATTTCCGCTTCTTCCAAACTTTCGGGTAAAGGCGTTGCTTCGAGTTCCGAGATCCAAATTTCTAACTGCGATGACAACTGCGGAACGAAAGGTTTTAATTATAATTCTTTGCGTTGGAAGGTGTATCACAGCTGCAGCACTCAATACGTCCAAGGCCTAACACATAAATTGTGCCACTAGTTACAAAACCGTATGATGTTATGAAAATTATAACCTTCAAACGTGGCATGTAAAATTTGACCTCAATAGGGTGATTCAGTTACGAATTAAAGTGGTGGTACTTCAGCAATTCGCGAAAAATAGGAAAAATCTGAATTTCGGGTATTCACAAAAGTTGCTTTCTGATGGGAAAAATACTTTTCAAGCAAAGCAATGGCTTGACAAATGTTATTTCGATACTGCTCCATCAGAAACAACAGTTAAGCGGTGGTATACTGAGTTTTAACTCGATCGTACAGACACAAACGATGATGAATGCTCTGGTCATTCAAATTCGGACCAAACGTTCTGGTTAACGTTGGGGCGAACATTTCCCAGTCTGAGACCCATCCAACTCTGCGTTCTCCTTATTGCGAGCATCTCTGCTCTTTCAGCTCACAACAGAAAGAGGCAGCAAGCAAATGTGCATCAAAACACACCAAAACAGGCATTGGTGGGGTGAACTTTCCTCCTTCTGTTGAGCTGCTAATGCGACCAGTGCTGTTCTACATCTCCAGCAGTTCTACGTTCTTTCCTTGAATCTACGTTTGATCCAATTCCATACAACGCGATCGAAATTTTTTCTACGCAGCCATCCTTTGTGCTTCATCCCGTTTTTCCCCATTATCATATTTGCTGCTTCTGACCACTGACCACTTTCAACTGGTAAGATCATTCCTATTTTCTTCTGCACTTCACGTCGCCACATTCACCGTATTTTTTTATCAACAACTCATCAAGGGCCCTAACAGAAGTTAAATTCATTTATTTATTTGAGCTTTCCTTGTATATACATTTCCTTGAGAGAACTCCTTATTTTAATACAAACATCTTTATCCTTTTAATTTCGAATTACTTCCCTATTGTTCTTCTTTAATTCAGCTTCCCTTTCTTTCACCCTTTTTTCACATTTAATGTATCGGTATTTCTACCGTGGTCCTATAAGGTGGGCCCTATGTGTTAGGTGTTACTGGGAAACACGAAGTACGAAGCATTTCAGTACACCTTAACACGTTCACAAAATCATTTTGGTTGATTGTAAAGTGAAGTTGAGTGAGATAATGAAGGAGTTGAAGATATCAGAAGGCAGTGTATTCACCATTTTGCAAGTACATTTATCTGTGAGAAGGCTGTGTTCAAAGTAGGTGCCGAGTTTACCTACAGTCGATCAAAAACAACAACGTGTCGGCAGTTCAGAGTACTTTTGCCATTGTTCAAGCGTTATAACAGGAGTTTTTGCGTCGATATGTGACAATGATAAAAACTGGATCCACCACTTAACGCCGGAGTCAAGACGGCACTCAGCTGAAAGCCGCAACGTTTTGGCTTCCGTATTTTGGGATTCTCAAGGTATTTCTGTTGAATTTTGAATGTAGGGGGAAGTCTGTAGTATCTTATCTTTTGTTATCACCAGATATCTGTAACCTATTCAACATCTAAAATTAACCCCAGGTTGTGCCATTCTCTAATTTAAAGTTTTTCCTCAGTATTTTATTGGTTTTATTATAAATTAAAACCTCAAAAATTTCGTTTATTCATTAGCTTGAGAAAGGAAGAACAACAATAGCGAAGATTACATCAAGTTATTGGTGCGTTTAAAGGAAGTGCTGTTTCACCAAGACAATGCACTACCACAAAACGATCGTCACGAGGCTGAACTACACGAATTGCCTCTCCATCCATTGTATTCTCCAAATATGGCCCCCAGCGACCGCAAAAGAATGATCCAGAGAAAGAGGTTTATATAGTATGATACGTTTATTGCGCACTCTGAGGCGTATTTTGAGGCTGAAGACAAATCATTTTACAACGGAGGCGTCGAATTGTTAGTTGGGATCAATGTATCACCCTAGAAGGTGAGTACACTGTCGGATAAAATCGAATTTTGCCTAAGTTAGGGCAAGGAATTAGGAATTATTGAGTGAAGGGTTAATTCAGATCTCAAGATGAGCAAACCTGTAAAGCGTCCCTTTCAAAAAGCCTCAGCCTCAAGCACAGGTCCGATCTGAGTTTCCTTGCTCCCCAAAGCTCTTCAAGTTCTTCTCTTTGCTTGCCAAGATGGTCCAAAGAGGATTCAACTGCAGTCACTGAACCGGTGGTGTCTGTTTCTGTGTTTAATCCAACACTCCTGAAACAAAATAAATTCGTTATAGCAGATGTTAATAGAGAATTGTGTGTATGTGTGTGTGTTGCAGTATGATCGGACTCCCTGCATGGAACACGCTTAAATTTGTTATCGTTTCGTGGCTGAAGGGAAAATTTGATAATATTCTTGATAGAAAAAAACAAGTCCTACAATGTGTGTAGGAGCAGCAAAAATAATCGGAACAGTCCCAGACAGTTGCACAGATGCTAAGTCGATCATCATGGGGAGTATGTGAACTCAGGGCCAGGAAGTCGGTAATGTGAAGCGACCCCAACCCTGAAAGCATTCAAAATTGTAAGCGGTGAGGAAGCTTCTCACTCAGCGCAATTTGCACCTACTGCCTCAAGTTGTCAACCTACTTCTTCCTCCACGTCCCTTCCACTTTCACAGGGGAAACCACGTTCATGCACTCCTTTGATTGTGAGATTTCTTGTTGCTATGAAATGAAACCGCGAAGTTGTTTTTTTACCTCAATTCTTGAAGAAGAGCCTCTCCCTGGGCGATAGTATTCAGACAAGCATCTAACGAGGACAACCTTTGTTGTTTGTAATTATCCAGTTGCCGTTCAGCCGCCTCAACTGTTTCTGGTCCTATTGCTTCACTGCTTTCATTGCGCAGTTCTTCCAGCCATTCGTCCAACTGAAGGAAGCAAAATAGTCACATTTTAAACACAACGAGTAACTTATTGACCATACAAGAGAAGATTATAACATTTTGGAGGCCAAAGGACGACTCTTTGCGAGTTTTCCTTTCACACATATTCAGAGTTGTTGCAGTTATTCGCATGACGTAACTGTAAGCATCTGACAAAACCAACTGAACTCACTTCTTTGCCATGGGTGAAAAACAACACAGCAAGATCCAGCCTTCGCCTTCTCTGTTCAACTCTTCCAGCAAACGAAGTGACGTGCCCTTCCAACTCTTGCGCGACTGAATAGATCTCTTGGGCGTTGCATTCCCCAGTTTGAGCAAGTTCTTCTGCAGCTGACAGGAGCTTTTCGGCGTTCCTGTATGTGTTCTGAAACCCGTCAATAAAAATATAGTAATACTCAAATACTCTACTGCGCTGTGTATGACCACAAGGGACAGTTCGGTTCTACATACTTGAGCTACATTTTCGAAGTGTTCGTGACTTTTTTGATAAACTCTCGCTTTTTGGAGATTTCGCCCCACGCCGTTATTTTTTCTGAGGAACACTTCACCGTGATTGGCGAGCCAGTCTAAAACCTGGAACGTGTAAGATGGAGCAATAAGCAATTCTTGCAGCATAAGTACAATTTGGAGGTAAAATGAAGTAAAGTGATAAGGGTAGTGATGGGGTAAAACTAACATTGCTATTAGAACAAACCAAAAAGCAGCAGAGCTATTGAAAGCTAGGAGCACAAATGACGGGGATATTTCACTGACAAACAGGTATCCACAAAAACTGGTCAACTGCTGAAGGACAACTACCACACAAATTCTACAGCCCATTCTCTCCAAACTAACACAAATAATACGGAAAATTTGGTATTTAACAGTCCACGGTACTCCCCATGACAAAATAAACCAGTCGTATGATATTACTCAACCTTTTATTGAAAATCACAAGGCAAACGACTCTCAACGTGCCCATCGGGAAAACCTGAGTGAAAATTAGCGTTCAATTCTCGAAATACTCTGAAAACTCTTTTCACAAAAACAAAAGCTGCTGGCCCCAAGGAGCTCAAATCCCATCTCATTTACTAAGTTCGGTATGAGCATATGGCAAGGTATATATAGGCATGGTTTATAGGAATGCAGCAAACAAGGGCCTCATTCGGTTTTAGTGGCACCAGACCGCCCTTTGATTAAAACCTTATTAATCCGTTTGTACCGCCTGACTCCAATTGTGTAGTTGCTTCCCAACATTTCCAAACCCCCTAATAATAAATGGCGTCAGGAGTGGAAGGGGGCCAGAGACAATAATATGAGTAAAAAAAAAATTAAACAGAAAATAGTAAGACGAAATCTGGGTGTGAAGTTCCCACGAAGATGTGAAGTACATGAAATGTTGTGAAACATAACGCAGGAGCTTATTCCTTGTCGTCCCTCCTCATTGATTCGGCATTAAAACTTCAATGTAGCACGAGCAAAGATCCATTTATTGAATTCGTTCACTCTTGGAGTAACGGGGGAGGGGGGGGGTACCACCTCTTGACTCCCAGGGTGCGAGCTCGCTATAATTTTTGCCTGAGTCAGCAGATCCCAAAATTTTCGAACCCCACGTAACATATTTAATAATCTTAGGCAGGTCAACCAGCCACCTTTCCTTGCCTTTTGCACCTCTGGCAAATAAGTTAGATACTTATACGTTAATCCTATAAGAATTGAATGTAATTCGCATTACCTGTTTAACGTCTTCTTGGAAAAGCCTCAAAGCCAGCCTCTGGTGAAGCTTGATTTTTTTAGAGTGCCATCGATTTTCAAGGGACCTGTGATGATTGAGTATCTGGTGGATGACGGCCAAGACGTGAGACGCGCCTTCTGAATAGTCACGGGCTGGGTTTGATCCGCTTGAACCGCCTCGTCGACTGGAAGAAGAGCTAGTATCAGAAGCTCCTCCATTCATGTCCTGTGAAGTTGGGAGTGGGCAAAGAAAGGGAGGGAAGCAAAAATAATACGTTAGTCAAATTGATCATTACACAAAAGACACCAAAATTGTATGAATGCTTCAAATGCTAAACTTTCAAAGCTACAGTAAATTCATTTCACTTGCAACGTTTAAAGACAACTCTGCAAAGAGTGAAATTAGAGCAAGTTGCTTTTTTTATCAATGTGAATCTGTTAAATAACTCAAGTCCATGATGTTGGCATTGCTGACATTTTCAGAATCGTTACAACCGCATATTTGACAGTTGTTCATCACGATCCAGCACATCTTATTTTGCACAAAAGCCTAAAAGAACGTCGTTGACTTTTGGGGATGGGAAACTTAAGACTGGTAACAACAATCAGCTTCCTCCAGTGATGTAACATGTGTAAGCAGACTTGGGACATAATTCAGTGAAGAATACACGTAGGTCTCGTCACTAATACCCCGTATTGTCAAGAGGCATGAAGAGAGTTCGTGTTTGATGCATAGACTGGTCATGGTAGGCAATTCAATTTCAGTAAACTGTGGGCACAACTTCGAAGTTGACATGGCTATGAGCATTCCTGTTTTGGCAAATAATGCTTCATGAGCTCTGGGACCCGATGTATTGCTACTTTACACGTAAGTGTAACTTCCAACTCAGCTACTTCGAGGGATTCAGATTAAAGACACCATAACTGTAATTTTCCTAGTTGTATTCTTCGTATTCATTTTACCAAATTCTGAACCATTACTCTCCATTGCGAACCCACTGGTTCATCTCCTAAACTAATCAAAACATTTTTTGTCACAGGATTATCTGTTACACCTCCTCGAAAAATTTAATTTAAATTTCTACTAGCTGTCACGTATTATCACCATTGGATCAGATCTGTTGTAACAGCCTGGTCACAATGCATCTCTCTTGGCAAACCCATTCCATTAAACGCTGTTATGACTTGCAAATGCTCAATTTCTGTCATGAAATGCCATGGGCTTTATGTAGCTTCCAATGTATCTGAGAGAGAACTCTGGTCACTTAGTTCGCAGTTGATTAGCTCCTTTTGTACATTTTCATACGTGGTAGATCAGCACCACAGTAGTACAGGTATTCACAGAAAAACTCCAAACGATATAATTTTTGTTTTGAACCCTGTAGCCAAACGCAGTCACATTGAGTTCATCAGGATACTCTGTAGCCGGCAATGACTCGATGCTGAGCTAGCAGACAAATAAACATCCTAGATTGACAAACTGAAGGATGTAATCTGTCATCAGAGGTGAGAAGGGAAAGGCGAATAAAAATTAAGTACTCCTGCAATACATCAAACAGGATTGTTTTCATCTCACGTTGACCATTCATTGAACCCTCAAACAGGAATCTTGCAATTCATTAAGAGAATTACATCAGACACTTACAACTACATCTAACACGAGTAACAAGTCTTTTCAGAACGAAGTAAGTCTGTGTCTCCATAATGCAACACAATACATCTAACACTACAAGTAATAACTTTTCCAAACTAAGCAAGTCATTTGGGTGTACAATCACTACATGCCTATGTTGCACAATGACACAGTTATACAATCAAATAGTGAATGACATCAGGTTGGGAGAGAATATTTCAATGCTAGCTAAGTGAGAAACGTAGATTGGCTGTGACGTGCAAAAGAAGTGGTAAAATTGTCAGATTAAACATGCATCTCAAAGAGAAAACTACAGTGCAGTCACCGACACCTTAAAATAGTGAGCAATAAATCAACACTTAGTAATATTTTTCGTTTACGGATCTTACATGTTTTCTAGTATGCTCCATTCCAGGCTGATTGCAGATTTGCACCAAATGATCCAGTTGGTAAAGTAACTTCTTACTAGTGCTGTGAACCTGGTAAATCAACGCCACCGCCTAAAGTTAGTACTTTATAGGGAGAGAGAGAAAGAGAAAGAGGGAGAGCGAGAGCATCGTTTTTTAATACGAGAAGTGATGGGGCAGTGGGGAAAATTGAAAGGGCGAGTTTTAGAGCTATGTCCTGGTGTGCTAGACAGCCCTAATCGCCCTCGTTAAAATGAGTATGTTCGGGTCTAGAAGTACATTAGTCCCACATCATTCAAAACGGTGGAATTGGAATGATTGCACAGAAAAGAATCTTGAATAATATTATAATTCGCGATTTGCTCGTTTTCGGAAATGTCGTAGCAACTGACCGCCCGTTTCAGATTCAGAGGTTTTGTAGATTAGACGGTAAACGCAGTTTAATTACGTATCAACTGGAGGAGCCATGAGTAGTAGGCAACATCAGAAGGTAGCGGCCACGAATCCCAAAAATAAATATTAGCATTAAAAAATCTAAAGAATTTCACAAGAAACAAAGCTTGGAAACAGCTTGGGCTGGAGAAAGTGCCTCACTACAGTGGAAAGTTAACTACCTACCAATTATCACGTTTACTGAATCTTCAAACAATAATACGACGGTTATTTTCCCAAAGTATCATAGAATATCATCAATGATTCGTCTATTGTCATCATGTTGTCTCAGCAGCAAACATTTTTGTGGGCACAAATACACGTTATAACGAGTTATGTGCCTTTCACGAAGTCAATTTAAGAAGAATGGTCGAAAGGAACCAGTCTTGGAACCAATGACACGAGACCATTAGCCACTTAAAGGCAGCCAGGCTCTCTGAAAGATTGCGGATGTGAATGTGGTTGGGCCTTCGTATGCTTAAATGCATAAATTTCAGCCAAAATAGTTCTGGCAACTTCTACATTCCAGGGTAGGTTGATAATGTGCATGACAGTTTCATGGAGGATTTGAGACCATACTTTTCACACCGTCATGAAAGAAACTAATTACACATATACTTGGTCATCAAATAATAGCTCGAACATTGTAATATACATTAGGAACTAGTCCCTGACGCAAGTGACGACGCATTGTCAAACGTTCGAAATGAAATAATGCATGGCGCAAAATAGCGGCTGACAGCACACCAGGTCAGGCCAAACCTCATTTATATACAAACATTGTACAATAACTTAACTCTAACTGCCACGGACTTGTATGAAACCGCAGAGCCCCCAAAAAGGTACGAAGCCCACAACCTCAGGAACAACGAGAAATAATAAACTAAGGAAATAAATAAATAAAGTGGTAACCGAATAAAAAAAAGAAAAAGAGATAGTGATGCATCTGTCCACCTGGGAGCTGTAAATAAGAAGCTGTAAATATGCGAAATGGTCAATTAACATACGATGATGGGGGTGACAGCATAGCGGATGTGGGGCGGCGAGCTCGGAGGTGGTGGATACTCCAGGCAGACTTGGACGAGGAGGTCGAGACCGTTGAGGAGAGATTGATATGAGTTATATACCTGAGACCCCAACATTCGACAAAGAACAAACGGATAACATAATCAACAATGGTGGTTTGATGTCAGGTATACAATTCACACAACTTTCCTTAGTCTACACAAAGCTGAATGGCACTATAGTGAAAAACGTGTACACTTAGTCCTTGTCATTGAACCCGTTTTGACTTAGTTATTGAGATAATACAAATTACACGTACTGAATTATAATTACTGACAAAGCTGATAAATATCATGAGGAGCGGTACATGATAGGAAACGCCTTCCTTCCATTGTCAGGTAGGCCCATTTCATTGGAGCAGGTCAACAACTAGTCTATACAGTTCTGTACTGGCAACGCGCACTGTCACCTTTTTACAGCACAATAAGGTACCCAGGGGCTCTGACCTTGCAGATATGTTGATGATCGAGAATAAACATCAGGGTTCATCTCACCACTTTTCATATCTTCAATCGAGTGCTGCAGACAGGTTGATAACTTCAACGTTCCACGTGCAGTACGTAATAGATTGCAGCACTTAATAACATTATGAAAAGCCTGTAGGAAGCTTGTAAGGTCTTGACCAAATTAATGAAGTTGCACTGAGGAACACAATGTGGGAAAAGTGTACCAAATCCTAAATAGATTGAACATTTTATAAAGAAGCACTTAAACATTAAGATGACTCATAAATCAGATAAGACCATTCGGATGGTGCAAAGCTATAAAATAGAAAGGGACTGCTGCAACACTGACCATCTTGGGTCGATTTATTCTATTTTCCAGGAAGAGAGAAGAGGGAATCCCATAACACAAATGGCTAATGCCTCTTTATGTATTGGCTGGGAAAGAAGTTACAAAAAAACAGCTCGGTAAACTCCCTAAAAAGTTGGTGAGCTTAACAGAATAAGCTTAACGGCTTTAACAGAATTCCAGGTGATCACACAGGATCACCCCAACCTCCTACTCAAAGCCTGCGTAGCCAGTACTTGAACTTACTCCTTATGGAAGACTGTGCTCCTCGTTCCAGCTGCTCTACGCGCTGAATACTGAAGCTCATGAAAAGCAACTGCACAAGAACTGCCTTACTGAAAATCACTACAAAAGAGAAATCTACTGGACTTCGAAATTTGTGATTCACGAAAATGTCGAACTCACACACACATTCTGTAGACCTTTTAAACCGCTTTATTGGTTCCCAAAATCAGAATGCAGGCCCTCACAAACTGATGCGATATTATTTCTGTAAAAAGAACTACCTGGTCTGATAAAATAAGTCAATAAATACTAATCGGTACACTTAACTAATGTAGAGCTAAGGAAAGTAGAAGCAATGAGATGTTGAGGTATGGGGAATAAAAATAACGGATAAATAACACAAAGGAACACAATTTAGGCCCAAGTATGAGGGCACGTGAAGCAGATGACGAAGTTATGGCTTCCTTTGATACTGCTTCAAGATTGAGGTGCTAGTGATCTCATGCCACAGGATTTCACAAATCCACCTAAAGCGGTCGATAGAACTGAGATCGTCAAAGCAGCCTTGTTCTGGCTCATTTCCAGTTTATGATGTGCTCACCAGATTGAAGGTAAAACATCAGAGGCTGAGCTTCTTCAACTATGCACACTGTACATAACCAAGATTTGGGGTGTACCTAAGAAGTACTATGGGAATGCTTCTGTGGGAGCAGTATGAATGGTGTGCATCAAACATATCATATTTCCTCATTGACATTGTTGCGTGGAAGCGCGACTTTTCATAAATGGGGATAAGTGATGGGGGGTTACGTACCCCAATAAGTGACAAGACTGGAACAGGCAGCAGTTGTATAGGGGAGAGGAAAGAAGTAAGCAAAATGTTAGATCAATTGTCCAGACTGTAGCGTTCACTCTTCGACTGCTACTTTCAATTGTTCCAGACTAGCTTATTCAACTGTTGTTTTCAAGTCAAAATGAATCACTATTGAGCTTGTGCACTATACAAGCAAATGGCCAAAATATGGAATCATCAATCACTTTGTCAAATACGTGTTGTAACCGTCAGTTCTCAAGTTTCCACCAAGGTGTTCGCCCAACTGCTTTCTGTGCGATATTGCTAACTCCTCTGCTTAGAGTTTTGTACGATTTTTCGACAAGCCATGAATTTGCACAAAGGCACATGGGCTGGTTTGATTCATTAATTGAGTGCAAGGCGTACATAATGTTCTACAATGGTGTATCAATGTTGGTTTGATCCCTGACAAGTATCTATGGCTTCTTCCCCGACATCCGTGAACGTCTTTTAAGAAAATGGGTTGAGTCAGACCAGTGGACAAGTGGGAGGAAACAAGAAACCACGTGCTGCTCAATGCTGTTGTAGTTTCTACAACAGTGAGCAACGGTTGTTGGGAGGGCAGTTGAACGTAGCTGCATTGGCTGCTACGAAGCGAGCATACAACCATTTTGCCGAGTTCGCGAAGAAGGTGATAGCTAAGAGACGTGGTCACAGTTGATCTGTCCTTTCGTAACTTGCCACCTAAGTAAATAGTTAGATAAAGTGGGAAACCACATTAACAACTCCTCCCAGATGGTACAGGATTCCTCAGGTGGTCACCTCCTTGCAGTCACACACCAGGAGACTGGCAAATGACCAAATACCTGCCATACTTCTGGAGGTCTGAGTTCAGTGGATGGTGCAGCAGCCTGCCTCTTGCATATTAGCGAAACCGCAACTTCCATTATTGATGTAACTCTCGTCGAGGGTTTGGGAACAGACATCAATTAAGGAAACAGACCCATCTGTGTCCCAAATACGATGAATGGGGGTAAGGAGGCCTTTGAGGGTTCACTATGTGAGTACATTTGACATCAGCAAAACAAACTGTCGCCAAACATTATGGCTTTCTATTTGGAAATCGTCAAAGCCGGTCAGTGGTATATTCAATTTAATGCATTTGCATTCATTTGGGATGACATACTTTCTTTGCTTTTCGCACGCATTTCACTTTCTGTTAATTACACAATTTCGCATATTTCGTGTTTCGTGTGCTCCTGAACCCTACAGTCTGGAAAATGCTTTTTTAAAGTCGACTACTATCATTGTGGATGACAGAGACGCAATTTTTAGCTGCAACAGACGTGAGTTGAGTATACGCTGAGTGAACAAAACTGGCTACTGAGTGGTACATGCAGTGTGTTGCACATCCTCAGTTACTGGGCCAAAGATTGAATTTCAACGACCATCCATTTCAACCACATTGAGTCCAGTCAACTCAGCACTCTGCCATACAGTGGGACACATTTATCCTTTCCTTTTGCTCAACGAATGAGGCTTGAATGTTGCCGCTTAAAACAGGTAACCTTTTTCAACCATCTTTTCTCTACAAACTTTTATTATTGTCAATGTTCCGAAATGCCTAAGAAACTGACATCAAAAAGGCAGTGAACTAACCTCAGTATACGCTTGGCACATCGACTCGTATAAATTCTGATGCTGATGTATTGCAGTCTCCAACATGAGGATTTCACAAGGAATGTTGAGAGTTTCGCAAGCTTGATTCCACGGTCCGACGTTTTCAACGTACTGGAAAATAGAATTTTCAAAAGTTTTAATTTCAGTGTCGCAGTAAACAAGAGAAGACAGATGAAGTATACTATGATTGTCATTTTTTAGTTAAACCTAATCTCTGTGCCAAGCCAGTTATAGTGTATTGGGGTACAAGTTCCAACTCTGCTCTGCTAGTTCATTTAGTTGCAGACAGAACGCGACATTTAGATGTATGTGCCACGCGCCAAAAGTCAGCTGTTGCGTTGATTGCATCAATTCTATTTTCTTGGGTAACGTTTTCCCGCCAGTGTTGACCGAAGTGTAACCATAATGTTGTTTTAAACAGTAGGGTTATTCAAAAGTTTATATGATAAGTGAAATTGTAAAGAGACGAAGAAAGAAGTAGGGAATCAGACGAAATATCCTTAAACCATGCGTTACTAAGGCATCAGGAATAGCA
The DNA here is from genome assembly GCA_020466155.1 of Pachypeltis micranthus. Classification (NCBI taxonomy): domain Eukaryota; kingdom Metazoa; phylum Arthropoda; class Insecta; order Hemiptera; family Miridae; genus Pachypeltis; species Pachypeltis micranthus. The sequence continues at coordinate 21,944,573 of CM035775.1, forward strand.
GCCCATGGGGCAGTAAATCGACCAGAATGATTCTTTTTTGGTCCCAAAACATGGTGGTCATAATTTTTTTGCCCGAAATGGAGGTCTGGATTTTTTTTGTTGTTGTTGTTGATTGTCGGCTCTGGAGTGTAATGAGCCACCAAGGTCTAATCTCCAGTCACGATGGAGCTAAGTTCTTCCTTCCCTGAACTCACAACACCAATGAACCAGATGATGGACCACACATCACACTTGCAAGATTTTTTATCAAGATGTTTCACGCAAACGGTCACCACAAAGGCAATTTGGTTACTACGCATTGCGTTCAGGAGGACCTCTTACATCACGCACTGTGACTAACATTGGAAACAAAAATGCAGGCCTCAGTACTCTTACTTTCTGGGCGTGCCTCGTACTGCCCCTCTTGAATAATATTGATCTTAGAAGAAAACGCCATAGTTTTTCTAGTACTTCATGTTAAAAGAATAAAACAAATTAGTACATTTTTGACATAGATCATCAAATTATTCGTAATGCACTCGAATCATTACGTTCATTTAATGGTATGGAAATTGAGTGGTGGGAGAGGAGGGAGAATTTTAAGGGAAGTTGTGCCAAAATTATTGAGAATAAGTGAAGTCGTTGAAAAATCAATTGAAAATGCAGTGACATAATTGATGAACGAAGTAAAAAGCTCGAAATGCACGAAAACTGCGGGGAAAAGAATTCAACTAGTTGGACCTGGAGCAGAAGAGTTAGATTTTTTTTATGTTGAGAATATGCCGGCATTTTGATGAAAAATCGTGGGAAAATAGAAGGAGAACCAGATTAAAACAAAAATGAAATAAAGCAAACTTATGGAGATTTCCAACTAGCACAACAAGCCGTTTGGAACCACTAAATTTTTATCACCTTAAGGTAGACTGTCAACGCATGGCACAATACAACATTTTATGGCTACTTAGCTCAAACTTTACGAAAGAAATTTGAAAAATAGGATTGAAAGTGCAATACAGTCATTATCATTTTACCTTACAATTTCCCGAAGAATCATCTTTGGAGCCTAGTCAAGGGGAAGTAGTACACCACACAGTCAAATAACGTACGTAAAAAGTTCACTACAGATTGTTCCATCACTCCCTCTCAACATTATGACTGACCGCTTCTCAATCGCTTACGTTCCTACGAAATCGGTAATTAATGTGTGCCTAATTGTAAGATGATAATTACTCTGCATTGAGTACCTGTTCAGCTTTATGGTGGAATAGAACAGACAGGGCGAGAACGGCCGCTCTTTCATCTAACCCCGCAGCAAACTCCTTCCAAGCCCTGTCCAAACGGTTGGCTACAGTTCTGATATGAGAAGCAGCATAATGGCCCACCTCCATCATGCGGTGCGCGACCGCCAGTATCCTCTTGATGTTGACGTACACATTCTGAATAAATAATAAGTGCAATATTGGTTCAGTAGATTCGACATTACTGGGTAGAGCATTTGTCTTCATTTTTTCCGTTCATCATGCTAGGATAATTCGTATATACTTCAAGCATCAGGATCCACAAAGGTTTCCGACTTAACTAGCAATAAATACCGAAATAAATTAGTACCATAGAACTAATGGTGAAATCGTTGTGTTCGTCCTGGAGTTCTTTGGCTAAATTGTACGATCTTCCAATTTCAACGTAGTTCATTAAGAAAACATCTCTGTTGTGGCAAATCCAATCGAACATCTGGAAAAGGTAGAGCGAATGAACTTTGAAACATCATCAAAGATTGATTGAAACACATTGAGGCAGCAGTGATTACTTTGGCAGTTGTCATTTCTTCAAAGCCGCAGCACTGCTAATTTATAGCCAGATACTTTGGCCACTTTGGGAGTGCAGAGCCTAAAAAGTCGTAGCATGTCACTGAGAGATCAGGGTAGCAGCATGACACAGACCAGTGAGATCTGGTAGTACCTCCAGGCTACCAGAACCTGTTCTCACAATTCAGGGTGGTTAAACAATAGAAACTAGTTGGACAGCATTCTTAAGGATCTCCCCATTGGCCTACCGAATGGGCATAATAAACCAGACCATTTCTGGCCAACCGGCTCATTCGGGACGCGGGGTTTTAGCGGGGTGAGCGCATGGCTGACCTATGTAGCTGTTCCCCTTGGTGACGGACTTCAAAATGATTAACTACTAGTAGCTTCGGCACAAGTGGATGACGCAACACAGCAAAAGGAACAGTTTTTTTTAATACAGAGCATTTCCACTTCAATGGATACAAAATCAACAACATTTCTGAGTTTAGGAGGTAGGAGTGAGTACTGGGGAACAAAATGAATTTATCACGCATTACTTTATGCAGGATAAGTGAACCCTAATTTTTTCAAGATGGGCTAATGTCATTACTATCTTGGGAGGTCAAAAATTAGGTGTTAGTTCAGTACATTAAGAAGCACAAAAAATGCTAGATTTACTGGTAGGCTAACCAAAGTATGATAATAACACACACAACGCATCACAGCCAAGACTTATGAATGAAGAGCAGCATTGCAGCACTCAGCTGGAAAATGCTTAAGTTGTTCTCAAAGGTCAAAATCAACAAACATGTCGGATGAGCCTGTCTTCCCTGGATGGTGGTGTACTGGGGGCACGAGCTTTCGATGTTAAGATCTTAGGGCACTAAGACAGTATTGGAGTCGAGTTAGTCAGTCATGAGCTTTTTATAGGAAGAGAAAGGGGAAGGGCTTAGCAAATTGGTCATTCAATGCCTGGAATAATTCGCTGTGAGTGGAACTGGTCCTTTAGTTGTTAATTCTTCGTCTTCTGTTCGTGGGTTTCTGAATTAATATGCCAGCAGGTCGTTTTCTGCAATGTCGTTAGTGGTGTAAATATTGACAGTGATGCAAACATGAACATGTACACAGAAAGGGCCCACCCCAGTAATACAGTCAGAGAAGATGGACTCACCCAATAGGTACCGCAATGACTTTGACCACAATCCATCGGGCAGACCTAACCCAATCTCTTTAATGCATGAAGCTTCTATAGAGAGCCATCATTTACTCACCTTTTCACAGTCTTGCTCAAACAGCCTAAGTTGGTAACATTGATCGAGTTTGAGCTTTTTGTGTTGCCACAATTGAAGGAGGTGGGCCTGTGATGACCGAATCGAGTCCAGGTGGTTGAGAATTTGAGGGACTGCAGCTTGTAAATCAGGATTCGTAGTGCTTGCCTCGCTTTCTCGACCAGAGTATCCGCTGTCGTAACCGCTGCTTGTGTCTCCTGAGAGTCTAAAATGAATTGTTAAGAGTTAATATAGAACTGATTACAATACGAAGGATAACTCTGGCCTCTGTTTTATTCTTATATCGATCATTTCTGAACCATCAGACAGGAATCTTGCCATCCAATAAGAAAGTTGTATCATTTATTTACGAATATCATGCAGTTTGTGGCTTTATTAGAGTGTGAATGCACAGGCCCTCTCTCAGTGTCCATGGAACCCAGATCTGTGGAGATACGTCCGCAAGTACCATCCAGCCAGTCTACCAATAGAATACCACATCGAGGTGAAACCCTGGGGAATCCCACACCATCCTTCGAAGCTTAATTTAACTATTTACTCGAGTGTGAATGGTAGAGATAAACAGTGACCACGTTCTTTTAGCAAGAAGCTTCTATGCAAACTCAGGGAAACTGTCATAAGCTTGCTCAGTAGCAGTCAGAACTGGAAGATATGGCTGTGCTTCCAACAACTCTCTCTCACTGTCATGGGAACTGTGGTGGAACAGCATGTGGTTTGGGGGTGCAAGACATGTAAGTGGACGAGTCTTTGGTAGAAGAGAAGTACATACGTGTCATTGAAATCGCCAAGTCCAGTGGTCTGGCTCGACCCATTTTCGCTTAAAACGTTCTTGGGAGTGGGGGAAAAAACTTGGAGCTAAGATTCCCATTTGTCCTGATGAGTTCTGCCCATAACTGGCTGTTGATCACTTGGAGTGCTTCAGGCTATTCTTTCTCGGGGCACTGGTGATGCGCAAGAGCACAGCTCTCATGTGATTGAGCAAGTAATTTCGGCTGAATTGCATCGACTGGACCATAGGGTTCACGAGTACAGCTTATTTGTTCACGAGCAAACATGACATACTCTAAACTGTTCCCAACCAGAACATTCTACCGTAATTGAAAAGAACTGAGGAACCTTTGCACTTTGAACGCATTTTAACCTTCAGCTCTTGAGTTGCTGCCAAAGTGTTTGCACACTGTTTTATTCCACAGGGCGGTCTATTCTAGTTCCATTCAACTCTGTTTTTGGGCTATACTTTTCCACCTCCACCTGGTGCCTTCTCCCACAGCCCTCGCTGCGTGTTTTGTTTACATGCGCGGCCATAAAGCGGAGGATACTATTAAGGGGGTGTAGGGGTAAAGAGGTATTTGATGCTCTTTGAATGTATTTGGCAGTGCAAAACAAGTCACCAAATATTAATGAAGCTCTAAAAACGGCCTACTCCCTCCATTTTTGGACGCCTACAATCACAGCTGAGTGCTATTTTTAATTTAACGTATCTTTTTGTATTTTGCAGGCCGCCATTGTTTGTTTACACTTGGTCAAATGGCCTCAACTGCTATAGTGAACGGGTATTGTAAACTCTTTTGCTGTAAACTCTACTCGTGAGTCTGGACAACGCAACAGGAGCCTGGGGCTTACCCAGTAGTAAAAAGACTTTTGCATGAGGATGGTGTCTTGATTACACTCCATGTGGCCTTATTGCTTGCGAAGAAGCAAACATTGCGAGGGTAGTGCCTCTAAGGGACTGGAGGTATTTGCTGAAATGCCACCTCTCTCCTATAACTTCGTGTGAGTATTTAAGTATGAAGTACTTCATCCTGAAACAATCTGAAACTTATAACTTACTTTTGAAGGAGACGCTGCCCAGCGACGTCAACTTCTTCTACAGGCGCTTTCATTATTCTTTTTTTCATCCCCACATGGATTTCCAACCCATTTTTAGCAGAAGCTACATCTTCTCCAAAGTCGTTTCTCGTCAGATCTTCCTGAATGTCATCCAGTTGATCGAGAAGATCAGCAGCTTGAAGCATGAAATCCTCTACAGCCTGTAAAACAAACGAAACAGAGCACCAGAATTAAAACAATTTAATGGAAGACAATGGGAAATAAAGAAACCTCGAGCAAATCATTATTGCTTCTCTCTTGATTGTTCGAGAAGCAATCCAGCAGTCACGGTCAAGAAAAACAATAGGTGGAGGCTGGAAAGACCATAATGTACATGCGCTCGTAGAACTGTGCATTTCAAAACCCTCCATGGTAGTGCTGACCACCCTGTTTTGCAAAATTGTTCCTCCACCATCCAGTGAGTACTTGCTTAACGCGACTAGCCTGGAATTGTTACTAGGACTACTTTTCCGACTCCTCGGGCCACGCAATATCCGCCTATACAAGTTCAATTCCTGTATCGGTTACATCAAGTCCCTGATTCAAACAGGCAAACCGGCAAGGTCTGACGCTCACAAATGAGGAACTTCAGAGCATATAGCTAGTAGATCACAAGATGCACCTGGACAACTTTGAGGAAAAGGAATTCCCTTAATTCTACGGCTCAACACCCATACTCAAGTGAGCTCAGCGACACTCACCAATCGAAGGTCGATCCATTGAGAATGATCGTAGTGGAGGGTTCCATCGAGGTCCGGAGTCAGCTGCGTCGAGTCAACTACTTTGGGAAGTCCTTCCATGCTGATAAGATTTACTTCAAATTTGTACTTGTGGGACCCCAGAGAAGTCCGCTGCTTTTGCCAAAAGTTGTCCGGCTTGATGATGTATGCAGCGTGCACGACGGTGGACATGTGATCGTGAAGAACTTTGAGAATTGGCTTAACACAACCCCACGTCGACCCGGCTCCCCTCATGTCAACGATGACGGTGAAGCCCGTCTCTCGAACTTCGTCCCTGGAAAGAGAAAATCATCGATTAGTCAAGGAAATTTAGCAAACTAGCGCCGAAGTAATTAAGTTGGGTGATCTTGAGGGCATACCCTCCACACAACTGTGAATTCTCGTTGTCTGTTTCCATGATCCTTGGGATATAACCATGTAGATGTGTTACCTTAAGTAGAATGTACTACTTCTATTAACAATTAATTACTAAGTGATTTAATTATGAGATTTGTGACACGTGCGACACATTCATATCCTGCGCGGCAAACCCCGAGTGGTGTACAACTGCTACCATTTTTTCAGCGATTACTGGCCTCGCAAAGCAAGTTGATAACTTTAGTGGCAAGCAGTTCTAGCGAACAGACATCCCAATTAGGCCTGACCTCATCTATTGTTGGCTCCTTTTCAAATCTTTGATTTCTCGCAAAGCTATTGTTTGCACACGAAACGCCTTTGGGCTCTGTCGACCGATCCCAACGAAATGAAATTCGCGAAGGACCTGACCAAAGAGATTGTTACGTTGGAGCCGAGGTCGACTGCTAGAGGGAAACCCTGCTCTGTCACAAGTTGTCGACGACGAGGGTTCGACGTTATCGTTGTCAGAGAAGAGCTGCAGTTGTCAGAAAATGAGAACCCTTCCCGCCCAGTCAAGGCCCATTCATCCAAACGATACCTCATCATCACGAGCACACGTGTGCTCGAAACCCCCTTTTCAAACCACCGCTTTCCATCTAATCTTAACTGCAGCCGCCAACACCAACTGGACCAACGTTAACCCCCTACACGACGAGCCGAACGAGGGGAAATAATCAATAGCCCGCCGCCCGCCCCTGATTTTCTATTCAATATTCGCATGTTTTCTCTATCAATTTGCAAAACGTTTACTCGCGACGGGAAACTGTTCTTTATGAGTTCGCATTGTAGAACCCGAGTAACTCATAACCCGCAAGTGACGATATGAGCATTGATTACCTGTCAATACTGAGATCGTAGTAGCCCTGCAACTGACATTAAATGTAAGACTAAACCCATCTACAAACCGGAGACTTCTCATACTGGGACACATTCTGGACTTCATGACGACGAGCCAAAGACTACAACTTAACTGTAACTTTAAAGATTACAATTAACAGTGGCAGGTCAGCGCTCCACCACTATAGTGTTAATTTGTCCTAACGTAGTATACCATTTTTCGAAGAGGAATATTCACATCGTAAAGGGTTTGTGTTGAAAAAAAATCGTTTCAAGATGCAAATAATTTCAGGACGGGGAAAACCTGGCTCAACACAAAAATCCTTAGTTATTCATTATTCCGGTGATACTGAGACGAGAATATCATTATGATATGAGAGTATCAGAAGCTTATAGCAAAGAGAGTAGAGCGAGAGAGAAGGACAAATGCTCAACCATCGACTACGGCACAATATCGTACGGCACTGTAATGATTTAAAGGCGCATAAGAAATATTATTTGAGGAGAGACTGCCATAGGTTTCCCAGGCGGCTTGAGAGGTTAATCACTGATTGATTAAGGGGGTGAGAGGGAACTCATGGAATAGAAGGAAGAGCTGCATAGTTATGTTACCGGTTGCTAGGGAATAGAGCTTCGAGGGGGTGTGAGCGTGCCCAGCAGAATGTGCGAGCAGAGTTTGTAAACAGATTTGGAAAATACTCACTCTATTAGCTTATTATAGCTATTCGGCCAGCTTTCAGTTTTCCGTGCGAACAGTTGAAAAATTATGTATAATGAGACGGAAATATGGACTCGAGCGACATACAAAACGAAGTGAAGCAGAATCTAAAAGTCAATCATACTGGCAACCCTTGTAGAACTTGCGAAAAGAAATGAAAGGCGTACGGTAAGGAAAAGAATCGATCGATGTTTTGGAGCAGGTGTCGTGCAGTTTGCACGTTTCGTAGCAGTTCCACACCCATCCAAGATCGATGAGCCCCCATCAGTCAGAGGAAAGCCCATGAATTGACAGACGACGGGTAATTGCTAGATTTCGCCCACTTCACGAGAGTATCCGTTACAGAAGAAAGCTCGACATTATTTTTGATCATCGGGGTCGAAGAAACGGAGTTTGAAGCAGTCTGTGATTCGTCTTTGAAATCCTAGTCCCGGGTTACCTTGATCTTCACGTTCATTTGCGCCACATTCAGTACCACGAACCGTTTTCGCTAAACAAGCACCGAAGGAATTTCAAGAGCTACCTTCACAAAATGGGAAAGAAGAAGAAATTCTACTGCAGGTATTGCGAGTAAGTTCCTGTGGACAGCGCTGAGCACTTCTACTTCTGCTTTGCCTGTTACAGATGGGCTGAGCCCCGTCACAGTTAACTATCAGGCTTAACACAGTATGATAATAGCGGGTGACCAACACAATGAGCGCCAAGCAGCGAGATGAACTGTCACATATCAGCATGCACATAGAATTGGGTGACAGCTACAACGACAAACCACTTGAAAGACAACCAAAGAATGTGATGAGCAAGGGACACAGCGTCTGTAAGCGGATGTTCCTGGAGGTATCTAAAAGTTAGCTACAGGATCCTCTCAGAGAGGCTGATGGTAGGGCAGGCCTAAAGGGCATTTGTAGACCCATGGAGACTGGTGCTGAAGTTCATGATAAAGCGGCAACTTGAGCACGGTTCGCAAGCAGCCTGTTTGGCCGGTGAAGGTGTTTTCGTGAGGCTGGAGGGGAGCATGAGGACATAATTGCAAATAGTGGCTCAGTGTACTGTATCTGGAACGTAGGAGGCAGAGCTGCAACTTAGTTTAGAGTGACTTTACTTGAGAAAGTTCAGCCCAACTAAGATCGTTGCAAGTTTCGGTTAATCATCACAACTACGAGAACTGTACAATGCATGGAGCCACAGCCAGCAATGAAGATATCCCGTACAGCCTCCCCTCATTGGCTTTCTTCTCCTCCAGGTATGACACATGTGCTCGTAGGTTGTGCACAATGCTCCAGTAAATGGGTTCAGTTCTGAATCTAGCACCTGCCAACTACCCCGGATGCTAAGGACTTTGAGGTGTTGAAGTGAATGGGTCAATTCTGCCACAGTATCTCACCAGCCAGAGCAAAGCACCAGAACCTAATACGTGCGTACGTTAGTTAGGTACGTTCACTTAAGGTTTTGAGGTAATTAAGGACCGATTGACCGTAAAGCAAGTACAACGCTATTGTAACATTTACCCTGCAAGTTACTATACCTCCAAGATAGTACACGTTAGGTGAGCTTGAACCAATGCCCACAATAAGGCTCAAGAACCAATGGAAGTCGAGTTGAGAACTAGAGATGAGAAACCTTTCCATTTAAATGGGGTTCCGGATAAAGGAAAGAAAAATTAAAGCTCAGCAAAATGGTTATAGGCGAGGTTTCCAAATCAGGATTTGTTCAAAGCAAAGAGACGAATAAAAACGACAAATCTCGACCAAAAGTTTGCCTTCGAAATCGTTTTCGTAGCTCTCTCTCTTCTCCGCCCATTCCTCCTCATTCCTTCACAACCCTCCCATTGTTTGCATTCCTACGGCCCTTGGGTTTTATTCGGAAGTCCACCAGAGAGATTGAACAATGAAACAGGCGGTTTCAAGGAACTGGGAGTCTCACCAGGGAGAGATTCCTCCCTCGAATACAGAGCTGTTGACCTTCAAACAAAAAGGGTAAAGCTGTTCGATAGAACAAGGCATTTGCGATTGCGACTTATCGAAGAAGAATTCAATTCCCAATCGCGCGGATCTAATTGGCGATTGCCTTGACAAATAACGCGTTTTACCGACTTATTCAAAGCAGAATTTCAGTATAATGCATCGTCAAATAGGATTGGCGAATGACTTCATTCACCTCCACCCAAGTTCAAATTGCCACCGAATAGTAAGAGTAAATATCCTACTGTCACTAGGCTATGGCGGAAACAGGCTCCTTCTTGAGAAGCATGTCAAGTACTAAGGCGTCAACATGTGTGAGAGGTGGCGTTGCAGCCATCACCTCCAGTCCATCAAAAGCACTACAATTCCCTAATGACGAGCACTGATGCATGATTGGCTACCGCCTCGTTGTATGGGGGAGAAAACTTACAGCCAATGAAGGAAAGTACTGGCGCAACCCTGCAAAGCTGCACTCCTGTGGATCACCAAGGACTTCACAAGTCTGCATCCAGTGACCTTCACAAGTTATCACTGGCCATTGAGCCGTTGTGTTGGTCATTGAGTGCATGGTGGACAAGTATTAGATAAATGGTAAGCGGGATGGGCATCCTCGTCAAAAGGAGGTAACATGAATTTGTCCTCAACATCAGTGAACGTCTTAGGAGAAGAAGGTTGAGCCAAACTACTGGTCGAGAAGGTTGCTTAAGGGACATACATGGCGACTTCAATTCACAGCTCCACTTCGTTTCTCTCAAAAGACTCACTAATGCACGTCTTGCGCCTCCACTGTGAAGGAAACCACAGGTCAGGGTTCGGTGGATGTTGAGCGAGTGCCCGTGCATACTAGCAAAACAGCACCCTTCCTAACTTTCGACTGATATAACTGTCTTATGAACATTACGGAACAATCATTTTGATAAGGAAACTGACCTGTGCGTGAACAAGTTGGTTTCGGGTTACAGCCTTCAAGTACAAATATCAGGATACTCCGTTTTGGAGACACGCTCTGTCATGTTGGTGGTTTGGGTTGGGGTAGTGACACCAACTAGGAACTAGGACGAAACGAAAGGGAGGGCAGGCAACCACTCACACCCCAGTACAGGTCTGTTTGCTTATCAAAATGTTCCTTAACACTAATAAGGGAGTTATATCAGTCGACACATCAAAGTTGTCAAAGTTGTTCAAAGGGATGAATCAGTGTTACTTCAAAATTCTCGTAGACAATTGTGGAATCAGCCTCAGAACGTACCCTGTATTTACGAGTACAAAAAACCTCAGACTTAGCAAGATAACCCTCATCATTTCATTCTACCGACTAATCCAATATGTTTTTCGCTCATTTATATAAACCTGACTGGAAGTAACTTGACGATTTGTATGAAAACCGGTAGTACTTCAAGCCCTTATTAAATAATAAGTTGCTCCTACTTATGACACGACACAAAAGTCCGTCTCACCAACCAAATTCGAAGTACTTGACTGACAACAACAAAAAATTTGAAGCTTCGTAAAAATTGAATGTTGGTGAAAGCTCAAAGCGACTCTTCGGTGAAAATAACCAACGCCAGATACCGAGAAAAATCCCAACAATAATTCGTTCGCTCTTGTTATTCACTCAAACTTCTGAAAGGTCGACATTGTGGAGAAGATAACAGGAAGTTAAATCATGGAATATCAAAACCACAGGCGAAATCGAGACATTTCCCACAGTAACGCGCCTTCGGAGTAGCTGGTTTAGTTCGTTTCAAAAGAAAGGCAGTTATATATTGAAATCACGAAGAAAACCGAGTCAGATCGTGATTTACCACATGTTGAGGCTGAGCGATAGATAGTTCGCATTCCCGGCAAATGGCGTGCGTTGTGGAGTGAAAGTTGGAGTCAACGGCGGGAGGGGGGAGGGGAGGAATCCTTCCCCATGAAGGTATTATGGTACAGTTTGTTCGTACAAAATCAGGTTGATGCGAAAAGGTATAGGAGCACCCCGCATTGGGAAAAGCCGAAAAAGAAGAAAAACGAGCATCTAGAATAAGGGCCACAGCCCTTTCAGTTTCCAATTTCCTGATGAGACATCATTTAATCTGTCGTTTAAGTGATGGCAAAATCTTTAGTCCTGCCAAGGCAGCATGACGTAAGACGACGGGACAGTTCGAATTACATGAATACACTTGCCATAATTATACACATTCGACTATGGCAATACGACTTTCACATAGAGTACTACACTGATTTTACCTACCGACACCGCTGCACAGGTACTGACCCACAATGCGCCTGACCTTGCTGTTCTTCCAGGCACCAATAAAGCAACTCCCTAATAATTCTACCCCCCCCCCATCATTTAATATGTATATGGCTTGTACGCCAGGGAGGTTAGCTGGAAATAACTCCACATTGGCACTATACAACTTAACGACGTGGACAACCCATGCAGCCCAATCCCAGCATATGCACTGCCTTTAGACACACTGTTATTTCATCACGCTTATGGGACACAGTTAGATCCAACAGGCCTAGAGCGGTCGTGTACAACCAGGTCTGTTTCTTTGTTTGATGACTGTACCTAAACCCTCGACGAGGGTTATATCAGTCATAGAAGTTGCGGTTTCGCTAATATGCAAGAGGCCGGCCCCTGCAGCATCCACCGAACTCAGACCTGTGGAGGTACGGCAGGTATTTGGTCGTTAGCCAGTCTCACCGTAGAGAGCTGTTGCCCGTGTGTTACCGCACGGAGGTGACCACCTGAGGAATCCCGTACCATCTGGGAGTAGTTCATAATCTGGTTCCCTACCTGATCTTAATTTTTACTTGGGTGGCAAGTTTCAAAATTACAGATCAACTATAACCACGTTTCTTAGCCATCACCTTCTTTGCGAACTTTGTAAAATGGTTATCGGCTTCCTTTGTAGCAGTCAAAGCTGCTAAGTTCGTTTGCCCTCCCAACAACCGTCGCTCACTGTTGTAGAAACTACAGTGGAGCAGCACATGGTTTCTTGTTTCCTCCGCACTGGAGGCACAAGACGTGCATAATGGAGAGTCTTTCAGAGAAAAGAAGTGGAGCCGCGCATTGAAGTCACCATGTCCCGTGAGGAACTGGCTCGTCCAGTGGTCTGGCTCAACCCATTTTCTAGAAAGACGTTCACGGATGTTGGGGAAGAACTCATACGTATCACGTCCCTTTGACGAGGATTCCCATCTCGCTTGCCATTTCTCTAGAGCCCATTCATCGATGGCGGCAAGTTTCTGTTCTGTGGTGAGATCCGCACAGAGTTCACCCCAAAGCGGGGAAAGCTCCTGTTTCACTCTCCACTTGTCAATCATGCACTCAACAGCCAAATCAACTGGTAACTGACCAGTGATCACCTGGAGTGCTTCCGTTGATACAGTCTTGTAGGCCTTGGTGATCCACAGGAGCGCAGCTCTCTGGGATTGGGCCAATACTCTCTTTTGATTGACTGTTAGTTTGCTACCCCAGACAACGGGGCAGTAGCCAATCACACCTAGATATATGGCCTTATACATGAGGATAGTGTCTTGGTAACACACACCCCAAGTGGCCTTAGTAATGGCACGCAGTGAGGCAAACCTTGCAATGGTAGTGCCTTTAAGGGACTGGAGGTGTTGGTTGAAACCCCACCTCTCACCTATATTCACTCCTAAATACTTGACGTGTTTTTCAAGAAGGAGCCTGTGGCCGCCAAAGCGTATTGTGGGTGGATTATTCACTTTCCCCTTCAAGAGGATTAGCTGGGTCTTTTCCTCAGCCACCTGCATCTTGACATGCTCGCACCATTGGTTGACAGTGCGGAGCACGTGGTGGGTTTTTTCTTCAATTTGGCGGACTGACTCTGCAAAGATCAGCACAGTCAAGTCATCCACATAGGCGTACGGCTCGCAGTCAGTCTCCATGAGTTTCCTGAGAAGACCTTCCATGAAGGCATTCCAGAGTGCTGGTCCAAGGACCGAGCCCTGTGGGCACCCCTTCTCAATCTTTCTCCGGACGGAGACATGCCTACTTTCGATCGTAGCAGTTCTGTCTGTCAGGTAACTTCTGACGAGCGAGTACAGGTTGCGGGGGATTCCCCTACCTTTCAGCTCATTAAGGAGCACTGGCCACCAAAGGTTGTCAAACGCTCCTCTGATGTCAATCAGAACTGCTACGACGTACTTAGCCGGTGCCAGCAGGGAAACACGCCGAATCTCGACAATGACATCCTGCGTGGACCTTCCTTTGGTACACCCGTATTGCCTGTCTGTGAGGTTGCGGCCAAAGACTCCTTCGAGGGACTGCAACATCAAGATTTCTAGTGTTTTGCCTAATATGGAAAGAAGGCTGAGTGGTCTCCATGATCGCGGGTCTGACTGATTGCGGTCGCCTCCCTTTTGAAGAGTGACAACGCGCGCAGTCTTCCACTGAGTGGGGAACTGTCCGACCTGCAGACAGTCATTAAATAAATTAAGGAGGCTGCTGGAGATTGTCCGCTCAGCCTTCCTTAGCATATTGCTTTCTATTTTATCTGGCCCAGGGGATTTGTTGGGCTTTAAGGTCGCAAGGGCCCTGCCGAGGTCGCTTGTTGTCCACAATGGGATGTCTGGCTCATTCGGAGGGTCCATGATCAGCTCCCTTGCTGCCCTCTGGGCTTCAGTATCTCGAGCTAGTTGGTCATGTGGGAACGCCTTCTCAAGGAGGGTTTCCAGTGAACTTTCGATGCTGCAGGCCCAGCCTGACTCATTTTGCATCGCGGCTAAGACCTGCTCTACATTTGCTTTACCTATGGAGGACTTGTAATGTCTTCCCCAGGGGTTCTCAGAGCTCTCCGCTTCCACAAAATTTCGCCAGCCTTGCCGTTTGGCTCGTTTGATGGCGCGGTGGAAGGCCTTCTTCTCTTGGATGAAGGCAGTTCGGAGTGTTGCTCTGGCATCAGAGTCACGAGTGTTTTGGTACATCCTTCTGGCTCTATTTGCACTTTGCTTGAGGGGATTTAGTTCCTCAGTCCACCATGGGACTTTGATCGCCTTGTGCTTCTGTTGGCCAAGTACAGAGAGCCCAGCAGAGTGCAGTGCTGTGGTAAATATGTCCACTTTGCTGTCCACCTCTTCAGGTGTGTATGCTTGCGCTATTAGGTCGGTGTCCGCGGCATGCAGTTCACCTTCCAGTACCCTACAGAATTGTGGCCAGTCAGCATTTTTTGTGCGGAATCGCTTTTCACGCGTGTCTTTGCAGAAGATGTTGTCATCCGTGATGGCAAAGTCAATAACCATGTGATCGCTCTGCGTTGCACCTGGTACGACTCGCCGACCCTGCAATTTGAGTAGCAGGGTGTGAGACACGGCTGTGACATCTATACACGACCTTCCTCCCGGACCATCATAGGTCGCCTCAGTCATGGGGTCGTTGACAACAATCAAGTTGTACCTGGTGAGCAGCTCTATATACGCCTCGCCCGCCCCATCCAGGGTTGGGGATCCCCACAATGGTGATCTGGCATTTGCATCGGCACAGACTATGCAGGGTCATCCTGATGGGCCTGCTAGAGCCCGCTCGAGTGGTTCAAGACTGTTGGCAACTGGTGCGCCAAATTGCCTGTAAAATGATATTACAACCAGCTCAAAGCCACCGGCTCGGATGAGCACAGCGGCCAAGTGTTGGCTGTTCAGGTGAGTGAGTGCGAGCATGTCAATGGACGGGTCGATGCAGGCCACTGCTGCCTTGGCTCCCGTTCTTGCTCCAGCCACCACTCGTGCCTGCGATCCCAGACCAAGGGTTTTGGATCCTATGTATGGTTCCTGTATGGCGAGAACACTGCAGCGTTTCTTGAGTGCATTTTGCAGCAACTCTGCCATAACTGGGGAACTCTTATTGGTGTTGTGCTGAAGGATTCGAACTGTTTTTGACCTATTCATAATCCACTCGTGACTCCTGGAGGGCTATCGCCGCTGACGAATGGAACAGCGTGCGTCTCGTGTAGAGTGTGCGACCTGTTGGATTTTGCGTTCGACGCAATTGGCACACTTGAGGGGAGCATCACGCTTGCATTCCTTACTCAGATGTGGCAAGGCGCACCAGGCGCAGACAACAGGTCTTGTACAGGCCACTGCCAGGTGGCCATAGCGCTGGCATTTGTAGCACTGAGTGGGGGCTTGGTACTTTCGTATGGCGCACCGCTGCCAGGCTATTTGGAGGTGCCTTGCCCCCTCTAGTTTTTTGTATAGGCTGGGTGATACCTCAATCACCCAATCCTTCTGTCTTCCACGCTTTTTGGTGAAGAGGGGCCTGACATCCTGCGGCTGCAAGCCTAACGCAGGGTTGTGCTCAACAACTTGTTGGGCCAAGTCCTCTTTCTGAAGGTCAGTCCGCACGTCGCACAATAGCAGGCGTGGGAAACGACCCAGGGGGCTGACGCTGAGCTTCAACTCCTTTTTTGTGGAAATGTGGCTCGTGAGCGCCTTGGCCATTTCTGGCGTTTCCGTCACAATGACAGCGCCACCTCCTACTGCGGTGCGGATGTCTAGCACTCGGACGCTTAGAGCTTGGAGGTCCGTAGCAGGGACACCCCGCATCAGCGCTTCCATTGCATCAGGGTTGGAGGGACCAGCCTCTCCTTCTTCACATGTGCGCCTGACCACTACCACGTTTTGTCGTGGGTTTTTAGGGGGGAGTTTGGTTGGCGGTGGAGGCTTTTTATTTTTGTTTTTCTTTTTACTTTTGCCCTTGTTTTTGGGAGGGGGGGAGGAAGGCGCAGTAGCGGCTACTGCCGCATATGAGGGGCCTGGGGTACTACCCTGGCTCATTGAAGCTCCTTGAGTTTGGGGGGCTGGTGGCACTGGCTGCTGGGCAATTGCCCTCCGCAGCTCTTCCCTCACGACACCCGCCACAGTTTCCCGCAGGGGGGGAGTGGCAGGGGGCGATGTCGTTGGGGGGGCATTAGCTTTTATAGCCAGCTTCGAAATTTCGAAGAGGCAACTAGTGACGAGGTCCCGCATAGGTCCTGTCGCGTTGACCCTCATCCGTGCCAGCTGGCCGTGGATGATTTGGACATATGCGCAAATTTGCTCCATGTCCGACAGATTAGGGTCAACGGGATGACGAGTGCTTGTAGTAGCCGGGTTGCCTGGGCTACTAGGGGGAGAAGGGGGAGATGAACGCGGTTTGCCCGGTTCTTTCCGCCCTTGTTTGTTTGGACGACGAGTAGATTGCTCATCGTCCGAAGAGGGAGGGGTCGAGCTTGGCGAGCCCGAGGAAGAGGCGCAGGTGGCGTTTTTATTACCTGCAGAAGATTTAGTTGACTTTGTCATGTTTTTTTACTAATTGGGGGGGGGGGGGAGAAAAAAGAAGCAGGCTGGTGTAGTGTATCCTTGTGAGTTCATTTGTTGTGTGTGTTAGTGGTATGAGCGAGAGGTGCTCGAGGCAGTGTCCTGGAAGCTCCCCCTCAGGCATATTGATTCTAGCCCCTTTCGCTGGTCCGTTGAGGGTCAAAGGGAGGCCCCCACATGCGCCGCAGCTGCCGGACGGATGACGGATTTTTCGGCTGCTGCTCAGAGTCAGCCCTCGGCCACTAGTGATGTGGTGAGCGGGACACACGCTATCAGCCGCCCCAGGAACGCCCCTCCTCATTCCGAAGGCCGCACCTATATAGGGGATCGCTCAAAGGTGTTAGTGAGCTACTTCCAGGACTGTCTTTCGCTCATTATGAGTGTTTTAAGTAATGTGTTCTGCCACGCAAGCCGTTGCAGTGTATTTTGTATCTGGAATATGTTGTGTATGTCAGTGTCGTGAGCTTTAAGCCCCTTTAAGGCCGGATTTAACGGCCACGCAGAGGATACGGCAGGAGAATTCTGTCCCCCTTCCTGCGGGGGGGTGTGTTCTGCGATCCCAGCTAAAGGTAGGAGGTTCCCAGTGTGTCATGTATGTGAATGAAGTGTAAGTTGTGTCCCTTTTAGTCCGGCTTATACGAACACGCAGGGAGTACGGCAGTGGAATTCTGGACCCCCTACTGCAGGGTGAGCACAGTGTGGCGACAGAGTACACTGTGACGCCCAGCCACAGTTAAGCCTCGTTGGATGTAATCCTGCGGGGACCTCGTAGAGGTGAGGTTGTCTTTCAAGCTGGGCCCACCCGGCTGTCCCTTTTAGTCGGCTCATACGACACGCAGGGAATACGTCAGCGGTATTCTGGACCCCCGACTGCAGGGTGAGTCGTGTACAACCCTCTACCACCGCATTACAGCTTGTACAATTCAATTCATTTAGCATATGCTAGCACAGGAGACATGAATGTCAGTTCTGTTTCCTTATCAAAATGACGGTTCATCAACACTTAAAAGATAGAGTGAAAGTGATGGAGGTTGGAGGTTTCACTAGCATGCGAGAGCACAACCACTCGCTCAGCATCCACCGAACCCGAACCTGTGGAGATACAGCCGGCTGTCATTTAGCCAGCCTGCAGGTAGAGAGCTGTTGCCTATGTGTTAGCACTCAGAGGTATGACCCTGGGGTAGCCATACCATCTGAGAGGAATTCTCAATCTAGTTCCCCACCTGATGCCACTATTTACTTGGGAAGCAAGTTTCAAAGTAATAGATGAGCTGTGGCCACGTTTCTTTGTCAAGGATTCGAATTTGCCTAATGGCCATTCATCTAGAGTGGTTAGAGTGGTAAGTGTTTGTTTAGTGGAAAGGTCTATACAGAGTATGGTTCAGGGCTCGGAAAGCTTCCTTTGCACTGCCCACTTGTCCACCATGCACTAATGGCTTTGCACTAATGGCAAACCTAACGGGTAATTGACTAGTGATTACTTGGAGTGCTTCAGGATGCTGCCTTAAATACATTTTTGATCCCCAGGAGCGTAGCTCTATGGAATTAGGTGAGTTTGCTACCCCACACAACGGGGCTGAAGACAACCACGTCTAGGTAAATGCCTGAGTAGCACCCATTCCAAGTCGCGTCGTTGATTACTCGCAGTGAGGCAAACCTTGCGAAGGTAGTGCCTTTGAGTGACTGGGAGTATTGGCTGAAACGCTACTTCTCACCATATTGACTCCTTAGTGCTTGACCAGCTCAAGAAGGAGCCCATGGTCGGAAAAGCGTATTAAAGGTTGGCCTGAGCGTTAGGCCCCAACGTTTACTCAGTCGACAGACCAGGTGTAGATCCGCTGGACTATTCTGACCGTCTTCTTTGAGATGCCCACATAGTTAACATCACCATATGTGCACAGCTGTACCTGAGTGAACGAACAATTTTTCTATCCACGGAAAACCTCAACCACCACCTTATTACTCTCCCTCCAAAAGCGCTTTTGTGATGTACTTTTCCTCTCTGACACACGTATGGATCAGTCGTCCTACTTATAAGGGTCAGAAATATTTTCGATAATTTTGTCGACCCAACTTCCCCTCTGGCCCACGGTCAATGGGTGCTGTTTGAGAATGGAAACGGCACATTTCAATATCTATTTATCAGAAAACATCATGTACTGAGCTCAGGGGTGTTCAAAGACCCCTCAACAAAAGTTAAAGAAGTAAACACTAATTATCCTCCATGTCGCATAACCCATACTGAAATAACTAGCAAACATAACAATAGGAATGACACTGCACGGTAGGTTTTACGAGAAGAACTATTGCTGAGTAGCTGTTATAACCACAAAATAAATTTCGGGTATATTGTGACTCGTGCGACGGCTAGCAAGCTTGTACCTCCATAAAAACCCGTTGCGATAAAAATCTTAATTATGAAACCAAGTGAGACAAGCAAAGCAGATTGGAGGTAGGAGCAATTATAGTACAGTGTTGAGGGAAGCAGTACACTTACGTGGGGATGCTGACGAGATATTTGATGAGGCGGTGGTAGTCGTCAGGTTTAAGGCGGTCTCGTCGCACGGACGTAGGGAACATGAGAAGGGCTCCGCCGCGACGGTCTCGGCCACCAGTCAGCATCGCAACCCGCTCTTCGAGCAGGTGCATCACGTCCCTAACTCCATCCATTCCGCCTCCACCACCTGCCAACACAAAACATAGTGTTAATAAATACCATCCGGCTAAAACGAATGTTGAATATTCTACTCCCGCATGCGGTAGGTTATTCACTTTCGGGAGCACGTTGGTTTCTCAACATCACTCATATCGCATTAAGACCAATATTGCTGAACTGACCAATATAATTTGAGAGAAAAATAAAGACATTAAAATCGCGTATTTATGTGTACATGTAAGATTCATTGCACTTACAATCTAATCTTAACGGTGAATTGTTAATCATTTTAATTTAATTAATAAATCTCATTACATTTCTCACAGGTAAGTTGTACCGTAGAGCTTAGCAGCCGTAGGGCCACTGACCCGTATGTTATTCTTACCCCTAATACCAACATTTTATGGTTACCATTGATATAAGCGTGCACTTACTAAAAAGTTGATAAAGCATAGGACACTACGACGGCGTAAACAATAAATTGCAGGATGTATGTATGTTACTAAACGCGTCAAGGGAAGTAATGTGATACGTTGTTTCATTCTTTAACATTTGGCAAGGCAATGCCACTAAACTTAGCGGAGGAGACGACTGTGACAAAACCGTCTAGGGCTCCACTATTGATTGCAGCTGCTCCCACTTCTTTCATACCACCGCGAGCACTAGGACACTGAGAAAGAATTTTACGTGAGAGAAAGGAATTATTACGAACCTGATCACTCATTCATTGCAAGCGCTTCGAACGCAACTATCGCCAGCTTTTGGAATTCCCGTAAGCCCCAAATTCAACTGAAGATGATAACTGCAGATAGTTTTGGACCGAGTTTCCTCATACTCTTATTTTTTGTCTCCATACAAAATGTATGGAGGTTATGGGGATATGCAGGTTACATACAACATTTAAGCCGGGTCGGTTCGGCAGTTTTCTCACAGTTGCGCCTACAGACACACAAAATTGTGTTTTCCGGACACAGACACCCTTGAAACGTTAAGATCTGAAAAGGACTCAACTTTTTTTCAGCCGATTACATGACTTTTCTTTCCACTTCGTGGAGCTAATGAAAGTTGTAATATTCGAATTAGTATCGTGGAAAGAAGGTTGAAGGACTGAGCTTATGAAACACCAGTTATTAAGCGCAATAACAGCTCAGTAAAATCCCCCTTACTTACGTTCAATGCACCGATACGACTAAAATTCGTCGATTTGACTAGGAAGAAAAGTTGTGTTATCGGCTGAAATTTCTTTGTATTTTTCTTCATAATTTTATGTTTTAAAGGTGTTTTTTACAGGGTCTGAAAACCACCATTTGCGAAAATAGTCTTTATGTCCTTGGTTAGGCCACTTACATAGCGTCCCATGTGCGCACATTCACGTGCGGCATTTCACGATCTGGTTCCGTCTCTCACCGCTGTTCCGTTCTTCCGCCTTAAACGCTTGTTTGATCTGCACTGCAGTTATCCGGCTGATCTCGGATTCGTACAGGATCAGCTGCAGAGGTGTGGCATAAAGCTTCTCAGCCCAGTTAGTCTTCGGTGTTTCAAGCTGCTCTGCATAGGGTCGGTTGATGGATGAGTACTTAGGCAGTATCCTGACTCCCCCTGCTCTACAGTGTGAGCGGAGCGAGCGTCAGGGAAGGCAGAAATAAATGGCACTTCCACTACGTTCATATGGCGTAACTGCCTACAAGAAGCTGGGATCATAACGTTGTGGATGCTCACTGCCCGGCCTGTGTTAATCTATTGGACTCACTGAATCATGTAGTGCAGGCGTAAAGGGCCCACGTTGTACGTTGCTGCTGCCGTACGTTGGTCCCAACCAGTATTCTCCAGCCCATGGAGTGGAGGCAGCTAACGAAGTTGCAGCATTGACCATGTCTTGGCGAGGTGTGTGGTGCACTAAAAGTTCTGAGGAGATGCAGGCATTTTTTAATGTGTTGCTTGGGTAGTCATTCTTCTTATCAGGGGGAAAAAGTGAGTTTGTGTGTGTAAACAAAATTGAGAGTTAATGGCTATCTATCAACTCCCGCGCCAATTCACGCGTATTCTGATTCTCCTTGTGTCACCCTTATATACTCAAACTCCACTAGTCCTCACTCACGCTCACTGAATTTCTTTTCATTTCGAAGGAGTAGGAGCAGCAATTTAGTCTGAAACTTCAAATACCACTAGTTTCTACAACCTCCCTTGCAACCACAGGGAGCACTTGCCCTTCTGCTCCATTAGTAGTCCTATTGAATATGTCACCTCTTCGTACGCACATTCAAAGTCCTTCATACCTGCGAGCGGTAAGGCTTTTGCATACCACTACTATTTCTACCAGGGCGAAGGCAAGCCTCCAAAGAACAGTAACACGCCTAGCTACTGACGCTATGCCAGATCGGAATTTTCAGCTGCCATTCTGAGTCTGCTTTGACTCATGGAAACAGTGGGAGTTAGGACCATTCCCAACGTGGGTCGACCCGCGTTCAATCGCCCGTATTCGAGATGGTTCTGTGATGGATGGCATGGCTGGTCTGGGCAGTTCAGCTTTTCTAAGCCGCTAGGAGAGTGCATCACGATATATCAAGCAGAAATTCTAGCCGTAAACATCTGCGTATAAGTGTAAACGGATCTATACATTGTCAGACAATGCCTTAAATGCCATCTCGGCCAACACATCTAGATCCAGGCAGACATGGCAATGTATTCAGGCGCTCAAACGACTCGGTTTTCTCCTATTGGGATACTGGTTAACAGACGCCATGGAAGCAATGAAAAGGCTGGTTACCTTGCGAAAAGCGGCAGGTGACTCAGTGGGAGACACAAGAAGAACACGCCACTGGCATGGCCATGCACTTCTAAGAAGGCGAGAAGGCTCATAGTGACTTCCTGTTCATGGGCGAAGGCAATGCTGCACTCACCAGATGGAAGTGTAACTCCTTACTAGCTTCCTCGCCAGGCATGGCCCACACAGATATCACCTCAACAAGAAGGGCAAATTAGTTGTGCGGTGAGGGGGACGAAACGGCAGAGCAAATCATATGCAAATGCCCTGTCCTAGCAGCCAGGGGATTCAAACATTTTTCTCAGGGGTCCATTGAATCCTAAACCATATTGGAGTCCGCAGCGAAAGGCAACGTAAAAAAAAATTAAAATTGGCTGACACGTGCGATGTCTTTTATTAGGTAAGCGACATCCTCACAATAGCCCTAACATATGGCTGCAGTGACAAAGGGATTTAGTTTTGCGTCTCCACGGGAGAAAAAAAGAAGTTTCTACGTAGTACGCTCACTTATATTGTACCAAGTTCGTATGAAACAGGTATGATTAACAGTTAGAACGATAAAACCCCGCTAAATGTAGTTGGAGGTGAAGAAAGTTGCAAGATGCGAGGAGCCAGATATTTCGGAAATCAAATGCGCAGAGATAATATCTACCAAACGTCTTAATGCAACGCAATTTGAGGGTTATGCGGAGCTACCGGAGCTCTCCCGAGCCTGCCACTCTACAAATGTGCTCGTAGGTAGAACCTGTTTTAAAAGGTGATTCTCATTCATCGAGCAGGGCGCGGAAGAGGGAAGAGAAGAGACAGCTGTTCAGGTTGCTAGTTGGGAGCACATGGCGGGAACAGAAGGCGGAACACTTTTCCACTTCAACAAATTAACTGATATTGTTCCTTTCAAACTCGAAATCATCACAACGCAGCTTCTCTATAAACCCAATTTATTAGCTCTGTACAAAATCGGAAATATATTGATTATATAGCGTCACTTTTATTATTTTAACTCTCGCATAATTTCCACAAATGGGCAATGATCTTTTCAAATTCTTATTTTAAGCGTCATTAATTGAAGTGTATGGTGCAATGCATCAAACAAATTTCCTCAGCCCCGCGTACATTTAGATATTTCTACTGCTTTAGCAACTAAACCAATATGCTTTTCACTCAGCTTATGTGACCCTGTTAGCGTTGCAACATTTTTTGTGTTGCACCTACTTATGTCACGATCTTTCGCTGATTACACTAAGCTCATACTGGTCGTAAAATGACTGCCGTCAATTTTTAACTCAATATCCTCAGAAGATGTAATTATGTACGATCTATTGTTTCATTTACTTCTGTTATCTGTCACTGCTATGAGAATTATCCCTAGTTTCGCGACTCCACAAGCTACTTTTGACAGCGTATCTTCGTAAAACTTTTATTGGGGCGAACGGGGATATTCCGTATTTAAGTTGGGAGTCTTGGTGAGCCCCTGAATGGTCAGCCAAAATCAGTAGTGCAGCCGGGTCGTGGTGCGCTTGACAACGACGACTTTTGACTCCGTACTGCAGCAGACGTCGACGATGTTTTCTGTGGAGGACCAATAGACGCTAAGGCTTTTGGGATTCCATACCAAAGTCGTTCTACTCATTTTTTCCCCTCGTATCTCTTCTTTTTTTGTATTTTGTAGAGTCTCATGAAATCCTTTTCTTTCTCACAGCTTAGTAGCCTATTAACAAGCACTCGGTCGAACTAGTATATCACACTCGGTACTCTTCACTATCCACGACTCTATCGACACGCATGAAGAAACTTGTAAACCTAATATTATTATTGACTGCATAAGTATACCACAGCCAAAGGAAGTCGAAGACGGTCATCACGTTTCTTCTGAGGAATGTTTGAGCAATTTCTTGTGAATGAATTGTGTTATTCATGTTAAACGTGACACTGCCAAAAACGTCTCGACCGAATTTTCCCCAAGAATTGAGCTGAGAACAGACACAGCCACTCATCGCCATCAGATTCAAGAAACACAACTTTGCACGTGGTTAGAAGGATATAATGACAAAAAAAAACGTCCGAAGTGTGCAGCAAGTGTTTCCTTCCCTCACGTCACATCCATTTGATAACCCAGCTCACTCGTGACAACTTCAATCTTTTCACAAAAGTTTTGAACATTTTTGTCTTTCATTCTTTTAAGCACTGATTTTATCGTTACCTAGTTGTAACGAAATATACAATATTGATCCCTTTCAACTTTCTTTCATTTTTCATTTGTTGAAACAATCCAGGGCAAAATAATTGAGGACAGCCCCAAGTCGAAGTTCTTGACACTTGTCTTTACAAACTCAATAACTTTACTTTTTTTTTTTTTTTTTTCCATTTTAATTTGCTGCTATTGTTAAAAAATAATTTCTTGTCTCGGCAGACCTAATATTTGTGACTACTAAGTGGGCTAATAATAAATTTTGTGAGCACAAACTGAAAACATAACAAATTGCTGAATTTGTTACAAATAGTGGACATTTCGAGTCATTCTCCCTTGGGTGACTTCTATTTAACAAAATAATACGTATGCACTCCTGGGGTTAAGAAAGGGTAAAGGAGCTCCCTTGCACCACGTGTGTCGTGGCCGTATGACCGCCATTTGATGAAGTTTTAATTTTTCTGGTCGTGACACAAAGTTAAAATATTTCAGGAATGTTTCTGCTAAGCTATGCAATAACCGCTATATTCGGCCAGAGTGTCCGATTGCAGCCGACGTTATCGTTGCACATCGAATTCAAGAGTTTGTTTTCACGTCCTGCTTGCCACTTGCCCAAAAAGACTACTCTTTGATCGCCGAGGAGGCTCTTGGCCTTGAGACAAAGCGGTACAGTCCTAATGACCACTCTGAGGGGGTCGCCCACGGTTTCCCCAATTCTCTATGCAAACTCCTCGCAATTTCCCTTGGCTGTCGACACGGTGTCGCAGCGGGGCGGCGGATGGAACTCGAGGCACAGATAGAGAGCCTTGTTTGCGAAATCCCCCGGCTTCTGCGAACAGAACTGCGATCCCCGGAGTCATTCATCATCTCAGCGGGAGAGGAACACAATAATGACGCTAACTACAAGGCATTCCAAACAGTAAACACGCCCTCGCTTCACGGACATTCTATCGCTCTTCTCATTACTTAGCGCTTTGTTAGAATGGCGCCGATCTGACACAGCTCCTTAGGTCGAATCCATAATGAAGTGATAATCTGTCTTCTGATCGATTGATATGCAAACTCTTTTTTGATTCTAGGTGATTCTCAGTGCACAGGGGATTCATGAGACTAACAACATGACTTTTTTTGAGAAGGTTCGAGCTCAGTGTTTTGGCATTAACGGGTAAACATTAATTATAATTATAATGATAATAATGAGATTCCAGAATTTCTAGAATTGCTCCAAACTATATATTAAACGCACATCGTATACTAGTATTATCGGCACGGGATTTATAAGGAAAATATCTGAATCGCAGCAACACACAACCCCCACCCCCGCGTAAATTCGGCGACCTGCCATATACAAACGCACTATCTTCACTCAACGTATTTCTACGAAAACATTTATGCAGAACAATATGTTGGTACTAGTTAGTAGAGTACCCTGTTTTCGGGAAAATTGCGAAAAACCCTATTTTTTGTACATTTCGGTCCCCTACCCCCCCCCCTTTCACATCGGTGGAAATAGCTCATAACCTTATTTTCGCTTCAAAAAATCACGAACGAAAAACAAAAGCGGACAGGACGTACTAAAAATAAAAACTGCAGTAAAATCGATTTTCTTCGATGTTTTTGTAAATTCAAAGTTCTACTCCCGACATTTTCTCGCGGATAAGAATTTTCGAGCAGTCCTTAGATGAAATACATTAAACAAAACTGTTTAGGCCGAGAAAAACGTTTTAGAACACTATAATAACTGTAGTTAGTTTTCAGCCGATTTGGCTCATATTTTGGAGTCCCTTGGTGGTCTACAGATAACTATTACATTTGAGCAGATTTTTTTTAGCTGTTTTATCCCAATTGCGTCCACAGACACACAGACCATGTTCCCAAATGGTGTTTTTAAACGCCATTAAAAACACTTAAAACGTTAACTTCCGTAGAAAAGTGTAAAAACAATTGTCAGCCGATTACTTTTCTTTCAATTTCGAAGAGCTAAGGAAAGTAAAAATTGAATTTTAATCGCAAATGTCAAACTTGACGGTTGTGGGAGAACGAGGAGCAGAAACTGCAAACAGTGATCTTCTTTCATTAGTAACTTCCCAACATGTGTCGAGAAGCTGTTGCAGAGACGTCTCTGTTTGGAGCAACCGTTTTTTCGTCCTTCGCACGGTATTTAATTGAATGTTGATGCACCGAGACGTGACGCTGTCCAGCTGGTTGATTGCCTCTAATTGCTCGCTCGTCCAAAGGCGCCACCTTCTCCTCTTCCGAAAGAGAAAAATGAAATACGAGTCTCTCATTCCGACGGTTCAGCACTGGACGGATATTTACGCAAACGAAACACGTTCCGCCCTTCTGCAGGAGATTGGCGATCCGAGGCCTCCAAACTTTTTCATATTAACCTTCAAATCGATACGCCTCTGAAAACTGTGAAGATGAAGGTCAGATTGCTGGACTTATCCGCCGCATGCTGCTAGAGCTACACGTTCATAAAATTACATTAGACCCTCGTTATTGCTAGAGTATTATGCGAATAAAGGTGGGCGGTTGAAGTTTATTCAGTCATAAACAAAAGGCAAACAAAGAGCGTCAGCGAGGCAAACGATATGAAACAATGGCTATTTGTAATGTACTTGAACCCAGCACAATGCAAAACGAACCGATAAAACAAGCTTCTGTCGAAATTTGGGGACGTTTGCCATAGGAATCTGAACGCTAAATACGTAAAACAAAGTATGCTGTAGTACGTATTCAGTGTACAGTTCCCAATGACGTATTTGACGAATGAAAACGACGCAGGCGAGGAATGAGCAAGTGCGTGTGTGATTATTAATTAAAGTAGGGGTGGTTTGGGAGAGGGGGGCGCAGGGGAGAAAACATGCGCCACTTGTCATGCTCGACCTCAAAGTTTGATGGTATGTCCTCCTACTATATCCTCCTCCCTCCATACGTTTTTTCCACTAGTTTAATTAATTATATTTTCCCGAAACAACTAGCGAACTACGAAATAAATGAACTTATTTAGTTAGGGATTGAGACGAATCTGATCCCAGCAAAACATCGTTGCTCTTCGAGAAATTACTGGCGGGTTGAACATAGCGGTTCACATCAAGGGTATTGTTTAGGCAAATTATTACGGCCGAGGATTATTACTCGCCACAACAAAAGGGGCCTGGAGAGCGATGCTCCCCCATAGAAGGGGTCGTATTGTGCTCGTTTCCAACGGACACCAGCCACGAGGCAAATAATTTGGCTTATAACAAGCCGATACCTCAACTCAGTAACGAACAATAGTTCTTCTGCTCACAAAGTGATGCCGATAATTGGATTTGGATATCAACAATCAGATTTGAGTCTTCAACTGCCGATGAGCTATAAAAAATAGAGGATATGGAAGAATTGGATCGGCTTTTTGCAATCTCAGTAACAAAAATAGTGTAGTAGCAGCCCATTCTATTCATTATCCTTAATACAGGATTGTAAGTTGTAAGACAAAGACACCCCCCTGTGCCGACTAACCTTCTCATCTTTCAGGCGTCTGTTTGTAAAATGGTCTGTATATACCGATGGAATTTCAATGGTTATTACGGCCCTGATCTTGCTTCAGGCCTACACGTTTGATGGATGCCTTAAAGACCGGGGGAAACTACCTAAGTCGTGGAGAGACAGAATTTTGGGAGTTGGAGAGTCTTAATCTTTTGACCGGATAAACTCAGTACCTGACTACCTCATTAGAATAATTTCGAAGGTACGGCAAAAAGTCGCCTGAAAACAATTTGAAGCATGGATTGCAAGTTGAAAGCAGAGTGACAGACCTTTACAGAGCACCTTCGTTTCGCGTGAAATTGGAAGTTTACGAAAAGCCTTTCTGGTTACCCATGAATGCACTCTTCAAAAAGAATGAAAAACATACGGGTTTCCTACAGTTACCAAGGCGCCTAAACGGACTTTAATACGAGAAGATCCAATCTTCCAGTTAAGTCCTTTCTCGCCCCCCCCCCCACCCCTTGTAAATGCAACATGGACTGACAAGTAGCGGACAGGATGCTAATTACCTCTCAAAAGCTCCCGCTGATTTAATCCAGTTACTGAAACATCCAGTTTCTGCAAATTCACCACTCACTGAGGATAACAAAGATTTCCTACCTTCACGCACTACCCCAGCCTGCCGAGCTTAAACAATGTTTCTGCTCAGTACGAGCTGTCCAATATCGGGGTGAGCAACAGTGATCCAAAGGGAGCGGGGCGGTCTTTGGAAGCGAACGATCACAAAAGACGGCTTAAAATTCTAACAAACGTGGAAGTGTAAATCGGCCTACTGAAAGCGATTAGGGCATTCATCGGCGCAACGATGACTTGTTCATTGAAGGGGGGAATATAACTCGGGGGGAAACCAAGGAGCTTAAAAGATTATAATTTGGGGGACCGTAAAGGCGATCCCGTGAATCAGCGTTAACGAGATGAACTCTAGAGAGCTCACGACCCTTTTGATCCCGCATCTACGAAAATGTGGAATGTACGTGACGCATCAAGAGTTGGAAGGGATCAGTGTTCATCACAACCAGACGCAGAAATGGCATATAAGGAAAACCTTATGCTCAATGGTTATTACCAAACCCACTCACAGAAGAGAAATAGACGATTATTCTGCAAATTCACTTACCAACGGTCTTAGTTTTCAATTTCGTGTTATCATTCATTCTGAATAATACACCTATGTTTTGGGTCAGGAAAATGTATTTATACCCCCACACGTTTTGACACGAGGCAGTTGAGTACAAACTGCACAGTGACCTTCCAAGACAATACTTCCTATTAATAAAATCCTACTTTGAAAATACGCATTTCAGGGTGAAACATGAAAACGAATACTCTGGCTTGAAACCCGTAAAAGCAGAGGTCCGGCAAGGGCGTGCACTAGTGCTCTACCTACTGTACACTTGAGACTTACCCCATGAAGAAAATACAACTGTAGCCGCACTTGCAGACGGTACTGCCATCCTCCCCATTGGGGATGACATTCCACTCACAAACTACAGGTATCTGCTAATAAGGTATCGGAATGGACCAAGAAGTGGAGGATGAAGCAAAAGCAAAGCACTGAACTTGCTTGTACTGTGCCAATAATAGCATAACAATCCAATGAAACTCAGTGCTACTTACATTACTATATAAATAATGCTAGGTTTAGATGTAAGCCTTCCTGCAATGTGTTCATTATGACAACGAATACTGCTAGAAGGAATGTACCTAATTTTTCAGGTGCAATAATAAATCACTTTTATTTAAAATGGCACGGGGGTTCCAAATCTGCAATGACCGCCGTCCAGGCCATATGATAAGAAATCCGTTCTATCCCACAAAAATTCCATTTGGGATCTAGTTGTGCCAGCTAACTAGACAATCGGGTCGGACGAAACCCACAGTAGTTATGGGCAGTTTAAAAAATTACACAACGGCTTATTGACAATTATTATTATATTGACCTATCCTGTTCAATCCAACGTCGAAAAATATTCAAAATTGGCTAATTTTGTACACCAATTCTAGCCCTTAAAAAAAGAGATTTTTTATAACACGTTAAAGGTAAAATATGGTCTGGACGGACGCGCACCACGGCGGGCAGTGATAACAGACTTGGCATTCGCATGCCTTGAAACGTAGCGTAGGATTTTGGGTGTGGAAGGGGTGGAGAGTTGTAAAATTTGGCCTAAAACGTAGGTGTATCATTCAGAATAAAAAATAAACCAAAATTAGCAAAACTGTACATTTTGGCAGTTTCATTGCAATTACATTTGGTAGCTTGTTATCGTTTCATAGGTATCTTTGGTTGTCTCAGAAATCTAGGACGGCGTCTACATAGAAAACAGTGAAATTCTACTACTTGAAGGAGTACGCCCTCCGTCTCACTCCAACCTGTCAGTTTGACTCTTCACGTCGTACCATTACCTAGCTTACTCAAAAAAAGTAAATTTTCGTTGCTATCTTGTAGTCAGGATTCATATCGTTTACTAGTATTCGATACTGAATGGAGTGGGATGGCGTTTCGCTCCAAAACCAACTGCAACTAACACACGTCCAAAACACCAATTTCTGATTATCAAAAACTTCATCAGTAAAGATTTTGATTACATCTCAAAGTGCGGACGAGTAGAAGGAACAGAATAGCACAACAAGTTTTATACATGGGAAAATTAAGAGAGCAGTACAACAAATTATGAAATATTTCAACGAACGTCAATCAGTGCACTTTTTCCCTTTTAAATCAGTTGCAGACGAAATAAAAAGGAATTTGATGAGCGTGAGAACCGTATTAGAAGGAGAGAGCAAGCTGTAACTGGGCTGAGAACTGATGGAGGAATGTGTCTGTGTATGAACTGGGAGACAGGAGTGTCTTTCATGAGAGTTCTAAGGTGAATGAGTTTCAAAGGAGCTGTCTGTTGCGGAGAGGAATCTGAAAAACAAGAAGAGGGAAAAGATGGAAAAACCACTTCAGGGAAATCCGTTGCCGTTCGAAATAACTGCGGAGGTGGAATTTCCACAGGTACGAAGGTCTTTGGGGAAACAAAGACTTTGCCATTAAGGGCCACGGAGCCCCCCGTTAGGGCAGGTGCGAGAACTCCTTGGTCAAAAAACTCATAGTGGTTCAGCATTCTCGAAAAAACCAGGGTGTTAGTAAAATTAACTTAGTTTTATCGCTGAATTTACGTTGAGTTGTTGACACGTTGCACCAGATATATTTTTGCCGTTCAACCGAATATTTTTCAGAAAATAACGATAAACTGTATAAGAAAAACCGCCAATCCAAAAGGCATTAATTACGCTCACAATTTCCCTGCGTGTGAAGATGAGGTTGACTTTTATCCTCCCTCAATATTCGATGACAAACACGTATAGTGAAAGGTACTATTTCAGCCAATTCGCTGATATCTATACACAATACTATTAATCTTTGGACTTGGTCGGTAATCTACCTTCTGCTTAGAACCTTTCATCTTAGCATTGCTGTATAGACGCATGATTCGAAGTATTAAGCGAAGAGTGTGTTGTGTGAAATTGTTGAATTTGCCTTGGAAACAAAAGAGACGTCTTTTCAGTTGAAGTGTCGCACAGAAGTTATTATCGTCTTCGAAAATTGATTTGAGGTGGAGGAGCTGTGGAAAATCTTCGATTCTAAAATCGCACACATTAGAGGGGATCTCGGTTGTTTGTCCTAGTTCAGTCAAAGGGTTGAAACGGAAGACCCATCGTTGAAAAGAAGGTTTGCGTAAGTGCTTCCTACGATATTGAAATGCAAAGCACAGCGAAAACAGGCTCAGACGTAATTCGCGCGAGTATTAAGGGTTTCTACCTGAGAGGTTATCGAGGTCGCGTTCCTTGAGCTGGACGTTTGTTAAATCTACATCTACACTTCCACACTATTATAAAGAGGAAAGATTGGTATTTTTATATGTAACGAATAACCGATTTCGAACGACCGATGCCCGTCAGAACGCTACAATATCAATGAGTAGCATAGGATATATTTATTATTAGTAAAAATTACAAATCCTCAGAAATTCTTGCTTAAACCAACCCAAAGTGTAAAAAAATTAGGCTTCAAGTGTCTTTCATCGCATGGGCTGCGGAAAGTATTGATAATAGAACGAACGCATGTTCTAAAATATCGGAGAACGTACGAGTATCTTCACAAAGCTTCATGAGACCATGTGTCCAACTATTGTAGTTGTGTCGCTATAACTACTTTCGTACGTTTTAAAAGTTGATAGAAATTCGTATCAAAATTAGACTGTTATCCCAAGCTTCATATAAATTCAAAAGACATTCTCACATCGAAAATATTACAGAAACCCTGCAAATTATTACACAACGGTTTATTATTCGGATAATCAGCTTGACCTAGCATTAATGCTCCGAGACCCATCCTTTTCGATTCAGCATCGAAAAATATCATAAGGAAAACCAAAAAAAGGTCGAAAAGAACTGAATCGTAATATTAAAATAAACAAAAAACGAAAGTATCTAGAAAAAACTGAATTTTAATATGAAAACATGCACGCTAAATACTAATATCAAAATTTAACCAAAAATCTATGAAAAAAACCAAAATGAGAATGAAACGAAAGAATCTAAAAAAATTGAATCGTATTAAAACCAAAACGTCGGGGAAATTGGAACGGGGGTGCTCGAAGCGAATGACGTAAGGGGAGTCAAGTGGCGCGTCGTTGTTGGGAGGCGATAGGGGAGCCGCCCGCCTGGGAGGGAAACACCGGTTGTTTTTTATTCAGACGGTAGGGAGGGAGGGACGCTGTAGCTCCCGCGTTGTACTGCGTTTCGTTAATTTTTTTAACCGTTTTTTGCCCATTACAACCACGGGCTTCGTCCGATCGGATTGCCGAGATGGCAGGCACAACTAGATACCAAATCGGATTTTTGGGCGAAAGAACGAATTTTTTAGACCACGTTAAAGGCACCAAACGGCCCGGACGGCGAACGGGGGACGGACATTGCAAATTTGGAATCTCCATGTCTTGAAACTTAAAGTATCAAATTTTGAGGGGGGGTTGTAAAAAATTTTTCGTGACCGAAAACATGGGGTTATTATTCAGAATGAATAATAAACCAAAAGAATGAGAGTAAATGAAATGAACAATATGATTTTAAGTGTTATAAATCTGTTGGCACAGTGTGCAACATCGAAGGTAGCATAATAAGAATACCCACAAGAATTTTCGAATTCCCTCAATTCTGCCTGCTTGCCACCCCACGAACTGAAGTTAATTCCTATTATCCAAACTTTCTCGATGGAATGAACTAAAGAAAGAGTTCTCATGAGAGATTGTACGTTGTTCTTTCTCAAGCAGGATCTCTTGGAAATCAATACGTTTTGATGCCATCTACAAATACCACTGCCAACATAGTGTACAGTGATGCTTTATGGTAAAAATGTGAAAACTCAAAATGAAGTAAACGTGCGAACTTAAGTCATTTGAAATTTGCGGTTCCTGGAGTTCGGTTGTTTTCTTTTCTTAGTACGGATAACCGCGACTTTCATTTACCGCCTGCTGAATTCGCCTATTTTTCTGCGGATCTAAGATGTATAAGATCACAACATCGCGAGGCGACGCCAGCACAACCGGCACAGAGATTATTATGAATTAGAGCAGTTCGTAGCCATTTTCATTTCATTATTAGTCCGTTCATGGGGGGGTCCGCCAGTAGGCAAATTATTAAAGTTTACGTATCTGTTAGGTGTCCGTCTATCATCGTCTGGCCGTTAAGTGTCAGTACTGACTTAACGGCCAGACGATGATGTCTTTACATCGAAAGCGCTTGCCCACAGCAACACACCAGCCAGAGGAGACGGACTCACCTTACAGATACGTAAACTTTAATGATTAAACAATTACTTTCGCTGTATATATTGTTCCGCGAGTTGTTTCAATTAGTAGACTTTGGGTCACTAAAATAACTGAGATTTAACTATTTTCTGTCTAGACACAGTAGTACACCTCTTAGAATTGTTTCTTTCGACCCAGCACCTAAAAATACGTAGAAAACGATACCGAACACGGCATATTTGCGATAAACTGCCGAAATTACGTTTACGTTAATTTTGAAACCTTTTTTTGCCAATAACATCCATGGGCTTCGTCCGATCGGATTGCCGAGCAGGCGGGCACAACTACATACCAAATGGGATTTTTGTGCGAAAGAACGGCTTTTTTAGATCACGTTAAAGGCACACACAAAAAATTAGATGGAAGATACATGAAAACAATTGAGTCATGTTGTTATAATAATCGTTATTTATCCCATGTATTTGGAAAAAAGAGCAACCATGCGAAGCCTAGTGAATTGCAATAGCTTAGGGCCAACAATATTTATTCAACTAACATTCGTTAGCAAACTCTCACGTTAACTAATCAGACGTTAACCGATTAGTTACCAACTAAGTCAAATTAGTCGTCTCAATCTTGAATTTGCCAACATCAAAATGGATCCAATGGCTATGGATTGTGTCGAAAATTGTTGACGAAATAACCATTTTCCTGAATTGAAAACGCAGCACCTGTCAAGATACAAACGCGTGGTGACACACGCCCAGCTGACGCATCTCCTTCCGACTATTCTTGGCCTACAAGCGCCAAGGCACAATCCATGCTGCAACACCATGTTATCTGCCTCCACTCTACGAGGTTGCGACCTGCCGTACGCAAATATATTACGTCATCTTCTCGGTTCACCAAGTGAGTACAAAGTTCCGAAGTCCGAGGAGTTCGGAGACTACAAAACAATGCAGAACAGCCGCAAACTTTAACACACACAGAGCACACATATTTAGTATTTTCACTGGTTGTTACAGAATCACTCTTTAGGTCAGGTGAAACATTTTCCTGCGCGTAAATTGAACATTACACGGTAAATGATCGTTTGAATAAACCTACTTTTTTGTTTTCATGGGACGAGATTGGGAGGGCCTAGCGGCCTCATGAATTTACTCCTGCGTGACCAACCCGGAACAGTTTACTACGTTGCGTCAGGTTTGCGTTAACGCGTCATTGCGCTGGCATCTCTTTTTATTCTGGTTCTCTTTACACTCACGAGAATCACGGAGCATACAGTCATTCCATACATTCACTCATACTGCTTAACATGTTGGGATGGTCTTTCATCTTTCGGTCTTCACTCTTCATCCCCAAGAGATACTGACCCTAGATCAGCAAGCTACATCCTCCCAGGAAAATTCAGCAATGCACCTTCAGTTTTCTTCTTCTCTGGTATTTTGCCACTTCCCTAGGGTCACGGTCCCCCTCCTTTTCTTTAGTAGTAATACTCAGGCTGCTCGCTCTTTCCACTTGGTTGCCCGTGAATTAGGGCTTAGACCAACCCTGCTTCTTGAGAAACGATGCAATAGCGCAAGCAATGCGGGGTGTGCACCTTCCCTACATTGCTGCCATCATATTCCGTGCGCCATTGGTTAGCACTATGGTAACCACAGTCTCCGGTTACTGAGCGCGTCAAACTCCATGCCCCAACATAGGGAAGTACGAAGGTGGATCTTGCGATATGCGCCTTACGTGTTACATTAAACTTTAACAATCCAAGCAACCCAGAAGTAATAAAAGAGGGCAACAGTTATATTGTTTCTCACGCCTTTTCTGAATAGTGAACGTTATGTTATAATGTGGAAGTTGCTGCAGTCCCCACGGAGTAGCCGCTGTTCAATTAACATTCAATCGAAGTAATCAAACATTTGCTCGCAGGTCCAGCGAATTCAGTATGACCCGCAGGTATGCAATAATTGACGCAGAATCGCGAGGGCGGTTGCCGAACTTGGTGGAGGCGTTTCGTTTTGTTTCCCACAACTGCGCTCGGGACAATTATCCGGATAATAAATTGAAGGGCCGCCGCAACTCGCGCGCTCCAGTCGCTTTTTCGTTGCAAAATAATTTCCGGTCCCACGCAGTTAAATTGAGCGGTTAACGAGGAGTAATTGGCTTTTGTCGAAGAGAAACATTCGTCAAGACGGAGCTGCAGCGAGCGAATTCGTTAGAATGAAATGCAGTCGTTCGAGTTGTCAAGAGGTTTTGGGAAGTCCAGCGCAGTCGAATCGTCGACAAACAGGAACTGTCAAACCCCAATTTTCTAAAATCCGCCAGAAGGTGCCATTAGAGTTCTCCCATTCAGAGAAAACGTGCAATTAGAAACGGTTCCGTCTCAACACCTGAATTAGGTTAGCCCAAAATCATGTTTGCTCCCTCACTACCAAAGGGAGGGAAGTTGAGAAAAACGTCAAAATACATTTTAATAACCAACGCTTGAAGAAACAAAATGAGAAACACATGTCCGCAAAACAATCACATCCACATTTGGAGCTTCACGACTTCAGTTATATGCAGTCAGCATCCTCGACAGACAGCGACTAAGACAAAACCATCTCCAGATAGCCTTTCATTCTAGAGATGTAGTTTTAAGAATCCCACTCTCATTTTTGGTTCCCTTCCTGTACAGTTCTAATAAGCCCTTTTACACAGAGCTAAAGTTTGGACGGACAGACCCATGTGAAAAGGAGGACAAAAGACGCACATTTTAGCTCCGCGGTCAGGCACGTGTTCTCCAGCTGGGCTGAACCAAGCTCGTATCTGTAATTATGTATCCGTCGATTTATTTGATGTCAACAATCATGCTGGTTGGTTCACTAATTGAACCAGCATTTGCCAAAATATCTAGTATGCCATTTACTTCACAAACTTGGAGTCAATAATTAGTTGCCATAATATGCAAGTCCTCAATATTATTCCCACTATTGTGCACTCTCTAGAGCTACCAATACAGAGACACGGCTTTCCCATAGGTTGCGTCAACCAAACTTCGACTTCTCAATTTCATAGTTTATCGTGCTGATCCTTCAAATCCTCAGTCGGAAGAGTCCTCATAGAGGTATCTAGACGGAGTCCAAAGATTGTTCTCGGCTGACACAGCAGGGAACATGGTTTTACCTGATTCATTCATACAGGGGTAGGCTCATCTGCCGGAAGACCAACTACCACACCCAACCTGCCTCACACTACACTGAAATTGATTCTGTCGTTTGTCCTCTCCCTGAGTTCAAACTTGTTTTGATTGGGGACTACAATATTCTGCCGTTGATTGAAACACTTGGAACAAAGGCTTTAGTTGTCTTCTAATCATTTGAGTTACTCAACCTGAAGCAATCTAACTCCGTATCCAACGTGGATGGGAACTTCCTGGATCCTCCTGCCTTCTACAGCCTTGGCTGCCACCGAAACATAGCTCTCCGATCATCAATGAGGACGTGAGCCATACACCATTAGAAATTCTCATCTCGCCCCCGACCTATCCGTCGTCTGCCCTCAACGATTCATCTACAACTTTCGTAAAAGTACTTTGGTTGTGCAGAGCCTCGTTTTCACTTCTTTGGATTAATGTTTCTGCTCATAGCTAGCATTAGATCTTACGGTCAATCGATTTTATGAATCCATCTCCAAAACTACGTCAATGCACGTACACATGACCCGGTCTGATCACTTCTCATCCTTCAATTGGATACAACTCATATATAATCGCCCTCAAGAAGCAGAAGCACTTTCATCATGCGCGTTATAAGACGACAGCATGCCAGGATTGCAGGCTTTTCTCCTAACTCCGAAGCTGGAATCAATGGTAATTTGGAACTGGAACTTCATTGATTACAAAGACTGTCTGAATCGCCTCCTACCAACCATGTTTCAGGCTCTGTTGTTCTGTTGCTCTATAGGCTAGTTGTTCTTCCAGTCGGCATTGCCAACCTCATATTTCTCTTCTGCTCTTTGTCCCTCCAGCCTATATTACTCCATGATTTCTCTCGGCAGTCTCACTGCCACTGAAGTCCCGATGGTGCTCAGTTTCGGCCAAATTCACCTGGCCCCATGGGCGGCACGTTTGTGTTAAAGGAACCTAATGGCTACGGAGACGAATTTTCTAGTCTGGGCTAAGAGCTGAAGACAGGTTTGTGGCTTGCTATACCGTAGACGCCACGTTCGCTACCTATGGACTAAAATTAGAACACTCAGTGATCGACACTGCATGCCCCCCCCCCACCTTTTCACCGTCGTCTGTCGCAGTACTCCATTTTCTTCTTCGTCCACGATACCACCCGCTTGATATCGAACAACTGTGTCCATCCACATCTTGACATCTTCCTGTTTACGCTCTCTTTTTCTGTTCGAATCTAATATCTCATTGAGGGGTCCTCAGTGCTGTCGGCATTCATTTCCTATTTGTAGTCGTGGAGTTGTAAATGTGGATCTATTTTGGTGATGCTTTCAGAGGTTCAGTAGTTGAATTTTAAGCTGCTCGTCAAGGTTCGGTCGTCTTTGAGGTGGCTGTCTACTTTTGTCCGATCATTCAACGCCACTGCATGTCAAGCTTGGCACACCTTGTTTTAGCGTCGACGAAGACCCCCTGAAACGTTGTTCGAGGAGCCCTATTCTTCACTAATGGGACGGAGTTCCCAATAATCGTAAACTACCCACTTCTTCCTCGTCACACCAAGTCCACAGATTCTAAAGCTGAGTGTTCTAAACGGATTCAAAAGACGCCATAACAAATCCTGCAGTTTCAACGAGGTTCGTTTGTGACTCTTTCAATGAATCTCCTATGAGTGAGAAACATTACAAAGTGAGAATGAGCCCTCGTTTTCTCAATTCCGTCTCCTTAACAGATGTAACTCTCCATCACCCCTCACAAGGTTTGCACGCTCAAGAGTCATCTGCTGCTGCTGTTGTGATTGATGTCAACGACCGAAATTACACCGCAGACGACCTGGGCGTCGACCTACAGTTGTGATTATAGAAACAGATCAATATAGTCCTATTTTTTACAACAGCACTAGAAGCCTACCTGGAGATCTACCAACCACTCAATTCTGCAGTACCTGCCTTCCGTCATACTTCCAACCAGAGATGCCAACCACGAAAATTTACGTACCACCCACCGATTTCGTCATCTGTTCTTCAATAGGACCGTCACAAGCTGCGCGGCGATTACATTACAAATGCCTCTACCCTTAGAATTCTGGATTATTGTACCCTAAGCTTCCAACAACAAAAATCAGTGGTTGTTTGATGAGCACAGATGGTGGTGCCAAAATTGAGGTTTTTGAAGTAAGTGACTAATTGCCAGCCCCTTGACAAGTGAACCATTGAAGAGCTTTTCCGCAGATATTGCCTCCAGTTATTACACAGTGTTCCGTTTTTATGTACGTGATTGAGGGTGAAGGATCATAACTTGCCATCGGGTTAACAGAGAAATTACATCAGACAACGGGTGAACCGGCGTGTGGCGAGTGATACCGCCCCGAGGGCGGGACCTGGTTGGCCACAGGACCCGGCTTTGTTGTGCAACCTGATAGCTGATATTGCAAGCCTCGTTGAGAAGATAATAACAAAGAAGGAAGGGTAAGTGAAAGTCGGTTTGACAGAGCTTTTGCTGCCTGAAGGTCGCATCTGTGTCACCCACCGGGTGACCCTTTCCTCCACACAGCTCGTCTTCCTTTTAAACAGCGTTCCGCTTTTTCAGTCAGTGGTATGTGATGCTGAAAGAAGCGAACGACGCATAGGTCGTTTCTATACCCCTTTGCACTTCATAACACACACTTCACTCAACTCAATTTATCAACCAATCTCGGATTAAGACGAGACAAAGCATCAGGTCTTCCTTTGGCCTTCCTCGAGGTTGTGGAATGATCGAGGCCCGAACTCAGTTATCGCGATCTAAGAGAATTTTTCTCACATCCAACAACCTACGCCGTGGGATTTTCTCACTGTGGGTTGTCAAACCGTTCTGGAGCTTCAATGTCTCGCGGGTATCCTCTTACATCACAAACGAATTGCACAAAAATAATCATATCAGGCGCGAAGCATCACTCAACTTTCCTTACTCTTCTAATGGGTACCCTAGAAAACTGTGGGAATTGCCGTTGTGGCCTATAACTACGACCTGAACCTCACAAAAGCTAGACATTTTATTTCCGAGCGCACTATCCGAGGAGTCGCCTAAGCTGATTTCCCTCTCTGTTACTGTAGCGCAAGGTAGCGCTTATGTTTGGATTATCTTCATTATTACAGCATCATGGCATCAGTGGAGACTTCATAATATAGAGTAGCGAAGCAATGCGCCCTAAATGATGTCTCCCGTCACATCACGTTTCAGCGTTCAATGCAGTTCGTTCCATTTATGATGACCACTCTGGTAAAATACTTTCCAACTTCTCACCTCAGATATTTTCAACTCACATTGCTGAGCTCACCATGCTTCATCAGTGCCCAGTTTCTAACTGCCACAGAAAATGAAAATTTGTTCATGAGAGATGTGTGCTCTTCTCAGACTAACCGCTCCTGAATCCTAAGATCGAAATCTTACAATCCATTATGTGGATT
Source organism: Pachypeltis micranthus (assembly GCA_020466155.1). NCBI lineage: Eukaryota > Metazoa > Arthropoda > Insecta > Hemiptera > Miridae > Pachypeltis > Pachypeltis micranthus. The sequence goes on from CM035775.1 coordinate 21,985,000, forward strand.
ATATCAGTCGTTTCTGAGTATTAGGCGGGTTGCAGATTTCCTACCATGCATGGGCACTCGCTCGACATCCACCGAACAACCAGATTAAGCTTCTAAGTATGGCTCAGAATTCCTCAGTCTTCTATCGGGAGACTGGCTAAATGACACAACTTGTCGTACATCCACATGTCTCGATCTGAGAAGAAAACAGACGTGCGCTTATGGGCATAGCAATGAGACGAGTAGAATCTCCTTAGCAATATATTTGTAAGCGACATCTTCATTCCTTTTGACCAGATTCTTGTGCCAGACGTGGGTTATTGGCATTTGGTGTTCTTAAATGCCGGCCCCAACCTCCCAGGTGGGTTCTTTTCGAAGAGGGCTAGGATGAAGGAAGAGGAAGGGGAAGAACTACTACGAAAGCGCCCCTAAAACCCCTGAGTGTTCATGAGCAGCCGAGGTCTACAAGGCATTGCATTTTGTTAACTCATTGCTTGGGGAGAGCATGAGCTCAGGGGACCATTTGGCAAGGGTGAAAGGTTGTGACGATATTATTCAATGACAACCAGAGGGCCTCTGTTGTTTCCTAGGCTCACCTTCGAGACAATGTAATAGCTCCTCTCTAATCTGGTAGATCTACAACCTCTTCCCAGAATTTTCTATATTTGAATGATTTCAAGACCCTCAAAATGAGAGGAAAATTGGACGCGTTTCGCCGAAACAATTCTCCGCATTAGTGTAGTATCAAGAAGAGTCCAATAGTGATAATGTGGAATTAGTGACGCGATGGAAAAACTAAAACAGTACCATCTTGAAAAGGAAAAAGTTCAATTTTCTAGGGAGAAAGTTGTTGAGGGAGAAGGGCAACAAGAACGTGACCGAGGGCTGAGACGGAGGTGGTGAAATCTCATTAAGATGACACGGAGTAATTCTTCTCGCCAAGGAGAAGGAAGTCACATTTCTCAACCTCGACCCATCATCTCACACTACCATCAAAACAATTATTTTGCGACAATAGGTGAGAAAAGGGCTAGCACCTCTAGACGCTCGAGGACGTATTCAGACTCTGTCTATGACGAACTATAAACACGAGCAACTTGACTTATTCAACCACAAACAATAACCAACTAGGTCTGTACGTTTCGTGGAGCTGCCCGAACACAATGGAAAATAATAGGACTCTCCCAATCAGATGGAAAACTCGTTCATTGACTCCCCTTTAGCGTCTTGTTTCATTCCATCTTTTCATTTTCTTTTGTTAGGGAATATTTTAATAAACAAGAAGACTAGTTATCCAAACACAATTTTCTATATGACGTACTCAACTTGTAACCATCAACAGATTAGTTGAAATCAAATCCCCTATATCCATGTTCCTGACAAACACCGTTGATTATACTGACTGCGATGGGCATTGAGTCACAAGCACCTAAAATATTCCGACGCATAGTTCACATTAGCATACAATGATACAGCGATTTTTTATTGAACACTTGTAAGGCCCTCTCTTGAATGCAGTGGCGCTAGATGTAAGTAGAGACATTAACAGTAATGTGTACACTTGAATGAATGATTATCACGAAGCGATCGAGGAGCAAGAGATTTCGAGAGCCGCGGGCATTGACGAAGGGGAGGTCAAGCATCTTGGATGTTTTGGAACCACGCCACATTACGCGACATGGGAATCTAAATAGGATCTACTTATGTACCCTAATATTTAACTCGGCTCATAGTCATGCCAGAAATGTTACAGTGAAAAATGGGTTCGTCCAGCGATCAGACATCTTCCTCACCTGTAGAGCGGGAATGGGCTAAAACTCACTGGCATATCCACCACTTTGAGTTGTTGAGCAACAACTGTGCTGCTTATTTACGTTCCTTAAGGTCATCCTACAATTCAAACTTGGATATGTGAAATCCCCTTCTCTGTGCAGGTTTTTCGATCTGACAGTTGAAGACTACGTCTGATAGCTGTCGAGGGACCACTTCCAGCACGGCGGTGGGCTCCTAGAAGCAAAATTATAACACTGAGCTACCACTTGCCAACTTTCGGGTTGACAAAATCTGCCCAGGTGCAAGTGTAGCAACCATGCGCATCATACACAAAGAGGTTATCTCCCTGGATAGCATCCCACGTCTGGTTGGTAGTCATGAGAAAAGAGGTACTCGTCAAAAGGACTTTTTTCCAAACATGCATGAACGTCCCCGGGGAAAACTTCAATCAGCCGTTTCACTTCTTTTCTCTTCAATATTTTCCCGTTTGCACGTCATGGACTTATAAATAGGACGATCAAGACATCTGCTTTGTCCCATTGTAATTCCTTCAATAGAGAGCGATAGTTGTTGGATGAGCAGTCTAACCAGTAAGCGCTGATTGCTCCAAACAGATGTAGCGGTGACTACAACATTCATTATAGTTTAAAGTTTCACTTTTTCTAGATATTTACAGTTTCTTAGTAAACGTTTTGTAAACAAAAACGTCTAGGCAGTTCTCGTCGTTTGACTTAGTTGTATAAGTCGTATAATAAGTTGTTAAAGAGAATTTTGTTAGTCTTCCTGAATCACCAACAAGCTTATAAAAGCGAAAAAGATTACGACATAAAAACATAAAACCACATTTCCCTCCCTTTATCACAAGCCACCAAAGTATATAGTTAAACCGTATAAAAATCCAGCGATAGGGCTCCAATGTAATGTAACCTCCGCGTGGCAAAACACGGCAACAGCCTCTTCCCTCGTGGCGACATATACCCCTTCAAAGATCGAAAGATTTCGGTCAAGAATAAGTGTGTCACTGTGAAATGAAAGAGACAACCAGGAAAAAAGCAACGTCTTATCATAATTGTCATGGTCATGACGTCGGATCTGATACGACTCTTTTCAAACTTCTCCTTCGACTTTCTTTTATGCAATTTCCAGCCGGAAACTTGTCCCATGCTCTTGAGCACTCGGTTCTCCCTCCCACAAAAGGCGTCGTTTATCTTTTGAGAATTCGAGGATTCTTCCTTCACGGGATTGTAAATGTTTCTCTTTTTACCAGACAGAAAAAAAAGTGCAGGAAGGGAAAATTCAATTACGCGAATTGCCTTTGGGCCGTTTGGGGGGGTTGGCCGTAACACATTCGCTACTCTTGGGAATTGAGTTACTTATCGTTTGACACTGATCGGAGCAGCTTACAAACTGCTGAGATGGAAGGGTGCGGTTTAAACGTACCCATTCTCATCCTGTGTAGGTTGCAAGCTCCCCAAATAGTAGTTTGCTACAGTTGCATATTACTTCGAAACAAGGTACTTTTTCAATGTTATATTAGCTACAGGGTTTATGATTTTTATAGGTTGATCGATTCCTTTAAAGGCACGTCTGTTTCCTTATCAAAATGACAGTTCCTTAACATTCATAAGATATTTATATCAGTCAGCGCATCCAATCTCCCAGTGGAGAGATGTTGCCCACGCGGAGGTCCCTGGGGAATCCGTACGATCTGAGAGGAGTTCTTAATATGGTTTCGCAGTTTTTGCCATAACCATCTTCGCAAACTAGGCGAAGTAGTTATAAGCTTGCTTAGTAGCAGTCAAAGATGAAAACTAAGAAGCTGCCCTTCTAACAAACGTAGAAACTACGCGTCCCATATGAAACTGGCCCACTTTCCAATAAGACGTTCGCGCGTTATAGGGAAAATACGCCGTGTTTGGTATCGTTTTTAAGGTATTTGTAGGTCTTGGGTCGAATGGAATGAGTATCAGTTGTGTACAACTGCGTATAGTGAAATTACAGTACTTATAGTGAGCTAAATCTACTAACTGAAAGAACTCGCGGGACAATGACTACAGCGAAACTAATCGTTTCATCGTTTGTACAACCTCCCTCCCGTCTCATCAAAACCACCCGCCCGCTCGACTCGCGACGCCGTGCCAATTGCCTACAGGCGCTTACAGGAGCCCAGAATATTTAGTTTTCGTTCGTTTCGCTGTAGTTAGGTCATGTGTCGTGTGGTTTACTGGTATTTTTCGAAGCTGAATCGAGTAGGATAGGTCTCGGAGCTGTAGAGAGAATAATAAACCGTTGTGCAATAATGTACAGGCTTTTTGCTATCATGCACTCATCTCAATGCCCACTGCGCCCAGACCTGCGCAGGCACACCCAGCTTTTGCCGTTCAAACAGGCCACCATGAGAGGTCAAACGTAGTATGTATGAGCAAAATATCTGCCCAAAACTAGTTGATTTTAGTTTTGGCAACAGTTTTGCGAAGCCTCACATGAACGAATGCATCTCAACATTGATGTGTACAATGGAGCAAATAAATTTGGCGTAGATCGCTTATTGAAACTGCAACGACAACTATGAACGCCTTTCGTTCGGCCTCTGTTATACGGGTAGTGACACGTGTGGTGTAATTCTCTCATGCGAGTTAAGGAATAGTCATATTGATAAGGAAACAGACCTGTTCTACGGTTAGTAGGTACCCAAATGTAGTTCAGGGAGCATAAAATCCACCTGCACAGACGCCGACAGGACGCCCATGTATCAACTGCCTGTCCGACTATACATACTTTAAAATATTGATGCCATACAAATACCTAACCACACAGTTCCTCCTCAAGGATCTCTCAAGTGAAGAAATTCTAGTGCACATCGAAGTAGCAGAGGCTTATAGAGTAATGAGATTACCAGTCTTTTGTTATAACGCTCTCTATTAGTGTTGACCAGGTCTATTGTTACCTGTTTATTTATATTCACTAACAAGCACCAACTAACGCTAAAAAATAATTCCACTAAAATAAATAATCTTTTTTTTTATTACTCAGCTATCAACTCTTCGGACACCAGTTGCAAAACGTCCCTAACAGCATTTCACCACAATAGTTCCAGATCGGGAAACTTGGTCATAACGGAGCATGGTCAACGATTTTTTCTGTCTGATTATTTGTCCCTTAGTCGGACTGGGTGTGAGTATTAAACAGGTGGCAGACAACTGGCAGACCTAGCCCAATTTTTTGAACTTGTATAACTGATTTCGTATCAAACAAATCCCAGTTTTTACACGGCATGGACAGTTTTCTCTCATCGTGAACGTTGTTAAACCCACAGACTGGAACCTTGTGCGGTATATCAGGCGCGCTTGCAGGGCACACTAACGAAGGGAACGCTGTTCGAAAAGGACAAATGGTACGGCTGCCGACGACGCTGTAAAAAAGGCTCAGAAGGTCTGTCTGCTCACACCTCCAGCGATGCCTTCCATCGCTATAAAATCCGTATGAGAAGTAAAAAGGAAATAATGTCGCAAGAACCAGGGATTTTGAAAGGCCCGTAGTGAGGACTCAGAGAGAGGACGTGGGCGGTGGTCGTGAAACGAGATACGTTTCAAACTCGTCCCTTTTTTCCTCTTCTTTCCAACTTGGAGACGTCCGCTCATAGAAACGCAGATATCAACTGCGCACTCAATAAAATGCAGCCTCTGACTTCAAACAACAGGGTGGGGCTAAAACACCTGACAGTCTCTTCGGCTTAAAATTTTGCTAACAACATTATTTTACAGAAGAGAGAGCTCTTCACTATCCGACATTCTAACTGCTGCCGATATCATTGTATTCAGAGTTTAGAAAAATGTCCAGACCTCTCTCAGTTCGGACGCTAACACCCTTTTCATTTTTCATTTTAAACGTTCAAGTTTCTTTCACAAGTTTCCGTATAGCAAATTGTAGAGGTGACCAGAATTCTAGCCAAAGTCAACCAGTGTGCTATGTGAGTAACCTTTTTCTTCTTCTTTCTCCTTCTTCTCCTAATCTTTCGCACTATTGTCTTACTACAACTCGACTGCTGGGTGTTACTTTGAACTTCGCTGCCCATGTTCCGGTGCAAAATCGATCTTCCTCAAGTTAGTGTATGAGTGTAACCTGACACTTAGGGAAGATCAGTTGGAAGTTGTACACTTTATATCGTGCAATCGTCGGGATGAACCTAACGATAACAAGTAAGACCCCCATAGACTGAAGGCTGGGGATAGAGAAAGACTAGAGCCGCTTAACGTGATGCTGCTCAAATTGGTGATCCCTTTTTATCTAGAAATTTACAGCTATTAGCGTGATTAAACAAGGGGCTCTGAAAATCATCCCAAGTAAGCTGCATGCGAAACGTCAATCTTTACAAATATACAGGATGGCTCGCAATTAGTTACGAAGGAACTTCCCTTACCTTCCCCTCTAGGGCTGAGAGGCTATAATTGACAGAAAGCCCTTTGCCTTTGTCCCATTCGTAAGTTCAGGTTCAGCTCATTCCCGGCCGAATGCTTCTCATATTTCTTAGCTCAGGATCTTAGCTTCCTCTAAAATACCGTTTAAACCTCAAGGGGCGCTAGAGAGCGAGGCCCGAAATGCCGTTTTGCCGGTTTATGAGCATCGGTGGATGGCAGAACGAAGCGGACATACCTCGTGGATTCCAAAGCACTTTCCTTCCTAAGATATGCTGTTTTCTTCCCTTTTTAAATTAATTTATTATCTCAATAACGATACAAGTTTAACACTAAATGACTTCACAAAACGTTCGAACGGGAATGGTCGAGTCCGCGTTTTGCGTTAGTCTTTCCATGAGCCCGACAGCTGTTAGGAAAATATGGTGGGTGTGGGGGCTTCCCAAGAAACACACAGGAAGTTGGCACAAGTACTCGGTTACTTCAGGGATCGACCATTTTCTTAAATGGTGTTTTTTCGAACTCGAAAGACCTTAACGCGTTGTGAATTGGAGAACCTGAAGTTAAAACCCTGCAAATTATTACACAACGGTTTATTATTCGGATAAACAGCTTGACCTAGCATTAATGCTCCGAGACCCATCCCGTTCGATTCAGCATCGAAAAATATCAAAATGAAACCCAAAAAAAGGTCGAAAAGAACTGAATCGTAATATTAAAATAAACCAAAAAAAACGAAAGTATCTAGAAAAAACTGAATTTTAATATGAAAACAGGCACGCTAAACATTAATATCAAAATGTAACCAAAAATCTACGAAAAAACCAAAATGAGAATGAAACGAAAGAATCTAAAAAAATTGAATCGTATTAAAACCAACCTATTGAAACGAACGAATTTCGTTGAGATCGGTGGGAGGGGTGGGAGTTCAAACGACTTCCGTTGTGTTCCCGCGTTGTACTGCGTTTCGTTAATTTTTTTAATCGTTTTTTGCCCATTACAACCACGGGCTTCGTCCGATCGGATTGCCGAGATGGCGGGCACAACTGATACCAAATTGGATTTTTGGGCGAAAGAACGAATTTTTTAGACCACGTTAAAGGCACAAAACGGCCCGGACGGCGGACGGACATTGCAAATTTGGAATCTCCAAGTCCTGAAACGTAAAGTATCAAATTTTGAGGGGGCGTTGTAAAAAATTTTTCGTGACCGAAAACATAGGGTTATTATTCAGAATGAATAATAAACCAAAAGGCAATCAGAAACTGGAACATCAAAAGCCAAACCTGAAACTAAAAATGGGAAAACTAGTAACGTAATTTCTGATCAACCAACAAAACTATTTGATTTCAACGGGTTAATTTATTAGACACACATAGTTTTAGCATAATTTAGTTCCAGATGTGACACGAGGTTTCTGATATTTCCTTACTTTTGTCTTGTCTGATTTTAACTAAGCTGTCTTTCCGACCTAGTGGGAAAATCCCCACACTGCAGGAAAGTATTAAATAAGGTAGGAGTTGGTAGCTCAATCTTCCTTAGCACACTACTTTACCCTGGAACCATGCTCTCCTGAGGTAGACTGTGCCCAGTGCGACACAGGAATGTGTGGCCTGCCCGGGCACTCCACGTTCAGCGTCTTCACTACCCTCTGTGTTATCGGGTCACCAGGAAACGCCTTCAACGAGCCCTCGAAGCTACAGAATCAGCTTGTGCAGGATCAGACACCAAAAAGGCGTCATAAAAAGTGGACAAATGTCAAGCATACGGTACTAAACGCAAACTGCACGTCCGCCGTCTCACAGCCGAAGCAGACGTACCATTTTAAATTTCCAAAACTTGTGAAAATTGCAATTACTTCAAGAAGCTGAAAACGGTCTGAAAGTTTCTAGAAACGACGTGGACATAGAAAACCCACGTCTGCAAATGGAGATTTTGTGGAACAAAAATTAAATATCTGGTGCGTAGCAACACACTACTTTCCGCCACCCCTTTAAGTTCGAACACCACCTACACATGCGGGCGCTATATCTTCGTTCAACGCATTTTTACAGGAACATTTATACGGAACAAAATGTAGGGACTAGTTAGCTGAGAGCACTCCGAAAGTTTTATCGAAATCGTTGGAGCCGTTTTTGAGAAAATACGAATACCGATAAATTAATATTCGACAAATCTCCTTTTCTGAGTTAACGTGGCTTATATCTCCGTGCAACATATATATACAGAAATAGTTATGGAGAACAAAATGTTGGTATGGGTGACTAAAGACACTTCATTAGGATTTATCACATCTGGTGAAAAATTACCCTGGAACTTTCGGAAATGTTCGAAAAAACGTTATTTTCAACACATTTTCATTTTTATCTCTGCTCAATGGACTTTCAGAGGAACATTTATTGAGAACAATATGTAGGTATTAACTATTCGAAAATATCCTGAGAGTTTGATGATAATCGTTGAAGTCATTTTGCCAAAAGCTTAAAATCCTATTTTTGCTTCATAGGTCATTATCTCCGTTCACCGTATTTTCATGGAGATATGTATAGAGAAGAAAAGTTAGGTATTGATTAGGAGAAGATAATTTGAAAGTTTAATCAAAATCGTTAGAGCCGTTTTCGAGAAAAATGCGAAAAACCCTAGTTTTTGGTACATTTTCGTCCCCCACCCCCCCTTCCCATCGGCCGAAATCGTCCATAACCTTATTTTGGTGTCTTAAAAAATAACGAACAAAAAAAAAAAAAAAACCAGCTAATCGGATAGCCATTTTCCCGCAAATCAAACTACAGACACACACACACACACACATACACACGGACCACGCGACGAAATTAGGTTTTTTAGACTCAGTAGGGTCTGAAACGTAAAGATCTGAAGAAAACTCAAATTTTTTTTTGGGCCGATTACTATACTTTCCTTCCCTTCGGGTAGCGGAAAGTAAAAATTGTTGTGAACTCACGGAATTTCGGCCAATGAAATTACTAGACCTAGGAATTCGACGAACCTAGCCGCTCCACACCCGGTGGAATGTACTGGCAGGCGGCACTTGAAAATCGGTACTCCTCTTGATCTGACGTTTACGTCCTGAAACCCTCGACGTAGGATTAACGTCAAGATGCGTATTAACTTCCCGCCATTCGTAAATCTATAGTCATTGCAATTGTTTTCCTCGTCAACATAATTATCTGTATCAAAAAGATTGATTTCAAGTGCTATTTAGGATGTTTCACGTCATAAACGGCTCGGAGCGCTTCATATTGATTATGTTATTTTCTGAAATCTCACTCTCTAAGGCCCCACATTCTCATGTAACTCCTCGTGAAAACGAAGAACTCTCCTTTTTCGTGTCCATTTTTCTTCTTATTCATCTTCTGGTTCTCCCATCTGCCGCGATAAATTAAGGGGACATTTACCTGTTTCAACTCTCCTCTTTCTCGCATTAAATTCGATTTCTAGCAAACTTGAATCCCAAGTTTCTTCTTTTCTTTTTTTTTTAAAGGAAAGTCAAATCATAATCGTGGCCGAACAAGTCTACAGGTCGGAGGTGGGACGAACGTCCAGAGTCACAACCGGTTCTCAAACTCCCCACCGCCACCAACTCGTCACTGATTTTTTTTTTATCATTGAAATGTTTTGTATGAGGAGCTCTTCGCATTGTGAAAAGGGCTGAGTCTTAGTGTTGTAGTCTGGAGCTTCGTCCGATTTCATCGAGTAGTTATTGATGTCGTGTATCGATTATTGTCTCTCAATCATTCGAACATAAGCCGCATGTAATCTCACACGTTCAGTTCTGAGCTCACCTTGTTCGGCTTTCATTATTGCCTGTATTATTATTTATAGAAATCTAAACAACAAACCCGTGATTCTGTAGTAGAAGAGTAAGTAGAAAAATGTAGAGTTCGTCTAGGTTCATCCGACCCATCAAGAGTGAGGAATTGGCAGGGTTGTTACAGGAATGGAACCGGTGACAGCGGATGCCAAATGTGCTGCGAGTGATAAATTGATTGTGCTTGCACTTTGTCAGCGTTAGTTACCAAGCCCAAGACGGAATTACAATGCCATGGCCACATGGTACAATTTAGCTGAAGGACAGGGTACCCTTTTCGACGAAGAACAAAACAGGAGTCGTATTTCTATATTGCACAATGTTTTTCTCCCTGAGCACGATCCGCGATTCAATACCGCATACCACTTGCATTAACAGGACACGGCGTCTACAACCTGTTAAAAGTTGAAAGACTTCTGGTATCGACGAATTTCTTCAAGACGCGATCCACGGAATTTGTTATGCAACTACTTCACCGTTGAAGGGAACCATGCGAGGATAAAAAACTCAACACCACTCGTTGTTGCTGATTCAGCGTCAGCTCACCCACCACCCATATCAAATTGCTTGGTCTCATTCTCACTCAATATGCCTCTAAAAAGCTTGGTGGTTGTAATTATAAGTAAGGAAATAATTGACTCCTTTTTCACAAAACCTAATCATTGGATTGAACAACAGGCGCGAAGAATAACGAGGGTCAGGCATTTGGTAGTTAATCGAATGAACATCTTCACTAGCACACATGTTCTGCACTGAACAAGTAGGAAAGAGGGAAAAATCCGTCATTTAGATAGAACGAAAATATTAGAGTCAATGAGAACATTTAAGAGATGTAGCCACAACAAATCCCCATGTAGAGCATGTTGTCCACAACGGGATGTCAGACTTGGAGGGTCCATTATCACCTCAATTGGTGCTCTCTGAGCTTCTAAAAGTAGTCCACTGGGGAACACCTCTAGGCTGCATCATAGGTCACCTTAGTCATGAGTTCGTTGGGAACAATAAAATTATTCATGGTGAGCGGCTCCACGTATGCTGTTCTGGCTGGGCAACCCGAAAGCATTCGGAATTTGGCGTTCGCAGCTTGGCAGCACGACGATCGAGTGGTTCGAGGATGTTAAGACGAGGATCGTTAGCACAACAACACATCAGTTAGTAACCATTCCACCAATGCAGTTAGAACATGCAATACCCGCAAAATGTTGTCGATTAGATTAATTCAGCCCTTACAACCATTTGCCCAGTCGATCTTACCTTTGAATCTTTTGGGCCGTCGAGAAGTCGACTGCTTTTGGACGCAGCCCACTTTGAGGGCGTCCATCACTGCAATCTTCACGTCATAACCTGGCACAGCACAGTACAGCGTGAACAAATTGATTTAATGTTTCGTAAACATTCGAGCATCAAAAAACAAATTCAAATGCTAACTTTTTTTAACTCGAAGGAGGGGTGAACGTGGTGGTTTTAGGCGATGCTCAGGGGTTCGTCCATATGTTGTGGGGAGTTGATAACCTTTACCAACACCCCATTCTCGCAGTTGTGTGGCTGTGAGGTACTTTTTAGTATGCTCTTTGTATAAGTATTTGAGTCAACGTCAGCGACGACGTGCCAAATTAGGCTGTAGTCAGGCTACCAACATCTCGTAACCTATACGCGCTCTTCAGAAATTACCTGACCAACTGAACTGCTATAATTGGATGCAGACACATGCAGAATAATTAAGAATGGGTGCTCACAAAATTGAGTCCTCATTTTGGAACGCCTCCAACTGCGAGTCATGCGCTTGTCTGTGTTAGTCTGCCATATCGTGCCGAAAACCCACCAAATGGTCACCCAGTGGTGATAGCACGTGAACTTGAAGGTGGCAGAGAAGAAACCCCAGCCCAACTTATCCTCTTAAAACGAAAACTCGGCTCCTCTTTGCTTCATGTTGGTGGGAGGCGGAGGATTATCATTTACCCAAGCACTTACTGTGACAATGGATGATTATTTTGTTGTACAGCTTGGCGCAGTCTCACACGTTCGAGACCCAACCCATTCGATTCACCACCGAAATATACTAGTAAGCGATACGAAACATGACTCGACTACAAAGGAACGCCGAAAATTGACATTTCCCACGCAATCGGCACAAAGTATCGAGTCGAAGTGACGGGTGCTTGGAGCGGGACGGGAGACAGTAAGAGAAATGAGGGCAGGCCGGGGAGAAACGATAACTTTCGCCTCTTGTCCCACGTGGTCCTTCAAGTAGTAGACTTTGCCTTTGAATTCCTACCAAACCCCTCCAAAATGTGAATCCCGTGCTGATCACCAGTGAGGCCGACCAACGCTGAGGTCTGCCGCGGATCTCCATTCAACTCGTTTTAGTTTGTTGGAGCATGTGAGAAATGAAAGAAGTCGTAAAGTATTTTCATTTAAAGTCGCTCTAAGGCTACAACAACCGCAAGAAGGTTAGCCATCGCACGGCCATCTCTGTATGACTCATTCTGTTCGTTCTTTACACATTTATTTTCGGGTTGAACGAATTCAAGTGAACACTGCCAAACTTGCCAAGTACGAATGAACAAAGACCGATGATTTAAAAAGGAGACGTTGAGAACGATGACCGATGTCACGGTAAGGGGAGCGGGGACTGATCAATAACAGGGTGGAGGGGGGAAAAGACTGGAGGGAAAAGAGAAAAAATCGCGAAACGGCGAATGAAGAAGAGAAGATAATAAAGAGGTTGGGGGGAAGGATCTTCGAATTCTGCTCACCTCATCGTCAATATCTGGAAACCCCCGGCGAAGACTAATTTAATTCCATTCCATCAAGCTTCAACTTCCTGTATGGTTTTCCTAACCCAACCTTCAGCGTCTTCCTTATTAGTTTGTGGATATATCAAACTTCACTACCTTTCATTTAATTTTCAATTGCCCGAAGAACCAAAGGCTATGTATCTGTTAAAAATACAAAACCTTTGAATTGGAACTCTTAGTTCAAATGACATCACTGTACTCTTTACATGCTGTAGTTCCGACTAACCGGCTTTCACATATTTACAACTCACGAGTCGCAAAATAGCACGCAGCTTGGGTTATTTTTTCAGAATAAGTGTTTGGAATTTGACGATCTTTTTTATGTCGAAACTTTTCAGTGATTTCTGCCACCTTTCTACGTGATTAATGCAGTTTTTTCATTATAATTACACTCAAACACAATTATCAGGTTCAATTCTTCGCGACTGCAGGTAGTTTGGTTTCTTCCAACAAACGCATTATATTGGTCCTACCTGTATTCTAAATGACGCTTTGCCCAAGCCACATGAGAGTTTCGACCAACCCTCTGCAACCTAGCCCTTGCCCTACACCATCAAGATAGTTTTAATATCCGACCTCACACGCCTTCTTACACAGCACTCTCCACGTCAGAAACTCTTTCGCTCACTCTCTCCAGGCGTAACAATCTATTCAAGACAAAATCGTCACCAAATGATCAGCCTGTGGCAGCGCAGGGATCTCTAGCCCCTAGACCTTATGGTACCTCGTTCATTCTCTTTGGACTCATCCAACCAGAAAGCTCGCCACCTTGGCTCCCTTTTTCAATTGCTACTAATTACTAATACCCACAGGTAAAGCGTATAATCTGATACAAGTCCATTTCTGTCTACTCGACATTTTCAAACAGTTCCCTCTCTATCGCGTGCAGACCAGAACAATTTCCTATGTTTCCATGGCGACCCTTCCACTTCCTAGTCGAGAGCATCTACATCTACATAATTTAATGGCACACAAAACTCGGCGTCAGAAAAAGACGAAGGGTTCGCATCTAAAACAAGGAGTGTGCCAATTATTTTAGCGCCATTTGTTCTGCGCTCTCGGCCTCTGGGCACCACTTACATATTTATGAAGTGTGAAACGGTTCGAGGGGGCTCAGAAATCGTATCGTCCTCGAAGCCGATTTTCTCCGCTTTGGCTACGAGGCTCTCCTAATCAGAACGTGATGAGGTTACCAGGCTAATTTCTTCGATGTAACGGGAAAAACTAATGAAACGTCTCCCGCACAGTTAACCGTCTGAAACCCGTTTAATCACTATCCATTGAGGACGTCCTAAAACCTTGTATTGTTCGATTGTGACCGGCCCTAGTCGAAATTCTTACCAATTGACGTCAAGTAACACGTACTCGGTCATTTGCGCCTTTCTTGCGCTATTTCGGTCTTTCCTACATTCCCAACGTAAACCATGTTTGCCACGAACGATTTTTACTTTCTTTAGAAGGATTTTTTTTTAGGTTTCTTCACATCGTTACGTTTCAAACGCAAATTTCGAGAGCAGTACAATGAATTAACAACAATTTTAACGAAATAAAACTAACGGATTTAGTGCACTGTTTTCATTACAAATCTTGTGTAAGACTTGCGTTCTAAAAACGCTGCAAATTATTACACAATGGTTTATTATTCTCTTACACAGACTAATTGGGACGTATCCTATTCAGCATCCCCTGTTTCAACCAATGTTGTTCATATGAGCACCTGATGTGTCAATCAATATTTTCAATAATTCCCTGGTTATCCGCCTTGACGAAGTCTCAAACCTTGGCATTTCCTAGACAGGTAGTTGGAGTGAGACGGGAGCAGTACGGGAAATGAGCGCAGGCTGGGGAGAAACGATAACTTCCGCTTCTTTGTCACGCGAGGTCCTTTAAGCAGTCACATTTGCGTTACCTGTATCTGGTTCTCTGGTTTAGTCAGAAACACTGAACCGTTTGTGCAGTATATTAGCGTAACGTTTAGCAATGTGCTACAAGTGTCGAACAGGCAAGGGATTCACGCATATGTCACCCTCATCATCGTCCACTCATCTCGAAAAATACATCATTGTAGGGCTCCTTCAACTTTTAGTAGAGCACCACTCTGGCGTTCCTAGACCCTGAGAATGACACTAACTAAAGACCGAAAGCGTGACACGCTACAATAAGATAATCAACTAATCAAACAGCACAATTAGTACGGCCGATCAAATCATTAGTAAAGAAAGTTTTATACGATTGTGGGGTAGTAACAAATGCAGTAAACAATTTTGGAACCAATTTTCTACTAGCTCCCCACAAATGCCACACAACCATCCTAACAAAAATCGGGTTGATAGTCCAATATGCTATCTTAACTGTTTTACCCGCTTGATGGTGTATCAAACAGTAATGTAAATCTGCCACTACTCTTTCACGATTCTCTCAGTCCCTAGTAACCGTCGCTTACCGTTTCATGCTTAGTCCACAAGTTGAATCTCTTCTAAAATGGTACATTTCAACCGCTGAAATGAATTTTGTTCCGCCCAAAGTACCAGTATTTGTTGCGATACACATCATTTTCTTTCTATTATTCCTCCAGTAACTAATACAGATGAAGAAATTAGTCGAGAGACAAAAGAGATGTGGATTGTCTTTGTGGCCGTTACAGGCTCCAGGAAATATCAAAGTGTTCCTTTTTACGAAAATATTAAGAGGTGAATGATAGGAGATTACATTTGAATGAGCGAATGACCACAAAAACCCGTACCGTTTTGAGTACCGATACCGAACTTTTATCCGCATTTTTATAACTATTGCGCTCCCGTTACGCCAATGGTGCAGTCGTGCAGTCACTTTTGTTCCAATGATGTTAGTTATCTATGTTATTCCTTTCACCGCTCATTCAACTTTCCTTTTTTGTACTGAACAACATTATCTATGTTCTGTTATTTAAATTCAAGTAGACACAATTAAAACATAATAGACTGACCTCAAGATTAGCGATTGGGCCAAAACGCGATTATGGCACTAATAACCATGTTTTCCGCGACATCCTCCGCAGAAATCAGTCACCTGCAACATAAACTGTGTATTAGAAATCGGCAAATTTTGACATTTAACGATAGGATTTTCAAACCACAAACATAACGTGGCTACATTGCTCTTCTAATGATGTACGTTCGGTTCAGCTCATTGCCCTTGGCCCGAATAGGAAAGCACGAGCTAGTGCCTTTCTGAAACATCCAAGTCTAGCCCATCCTGACCTGAGGTCTTTTAAAAGGAAGCCAAGCCGTTCAATCAGCCTCTCGTGCTGATCGAAGGCTGAAGGATTATTTCCGAAGCTAGCAGTCGATTTCCCCCTTTAAAGTTTCCAAAATGTGCAGTTGGTTTTTTCTTCCCTGCCCTCTTCCCACCTCTCACATTACTTTCAGTCGATTCCCAGTTCTGGAGCAGTTACTTCTCGCTTTTCACTCTCATTCCTACACGAGTTCACATATCCAGAGATGTGAATTTTGTGTCTCTCATGCTCCACTTAGTCCTCTACTTCTGTTTCAAAAGTGTAATTACAGTGCCATCTTTCACTCGACTCAATCGCCAACTTTAATTCGCCCACAGCATCTCTCCGATCTCTTGTGGCCCATTCCTATCATTTACATAAATCAATTCATTATAGCGTTAGCCAAGCCGACTAAGCTCTCAGGCTAAGCACCGAATGGAGCTTATGCAGGAATATTGAGTCAGGATTGTAGCCAACAGTGTTGGTTCTGCTAGTTTTGTCATAGTTTACGAACGTCCAATTAATCTAATAAAATCCATCTTCTTCGCCTTTTTAAACGCCTGAAGTACGTAACCAGCACGCTTGAGAGCTGAGTGCAATATACACAAATAGGTTCCTGGCATCATTCATCCCCGCATTAATTCTCACGATCGGTTTTTGTTCTCCGTGTGAGTCGGAACCGCTCAGCATCCACAACGTAACACATTTCATCGCTCCCTTTCTTGCAAGGTTCCCCTTTAATCCAGGAGCTGGGGGATCACAACGTTGAACCATTGCGACATGTAGCCAATCCATTACCTTGCGGTATATGACCAAACCAAAGCCTACAATGGAAATTCTAAACTGAAAAACTCTTTGAGATACCTGACCACTTTTTGCGACTATTGAGCAATTGTAGGGGGAATCCTGAAAAAGTCGCTTTTCGTCAGATTAGTTGATAATTTATTGTGTTGCTTATATAACTTTCGTATAAATGAAAATTAACGGCACCTCAATTGTATTGTATTTTGTATCGCTATACAAAATGTCTAATCAAAATCGTCGTAGCAGCTTTTTCGGAGAAGTATAGTGTTAGAACACTGTAACCAATTTTCAACGAGTTTGCTACAAAACCACATTGTATTCACGTACAGGTGGAATATGAAATTGGAGCAAATTTAGTTCAGCCGTTCCTCCACAGAAATACGTCCCCCACAATGTCTCCGGATAAGGGGACATTAGCACCCAAAATGAAACTAAATAATAACGTCAAGCGTACAAACGTCAAGGATAGAGGAAACGGTGGAACATGGAAATACTTGTGAAGGTGTGGCGGCCTGCTGTAGTGTGAATCAAAGTGGTGACTCTTGGCAGTCTGGACGACTACTTTGTGTAGCCACAATCCTGCATATAATATCGATTGGATATTTGGAGTGTAGGCGCCCATAGCGATCCAGGAGCCAAGGATCCAACACGTTGACCCGTTAGTTGAAAGTTTCTTACTACTTTTCCTATCTACACTGTGTGCAGTATGGACCGTGAAAAACAGCAACTCATCAGTAGCTTATTATATAGACACATATAAAATTAATTAATTAGACGAACAAACACACCTACAGCTCGATGCTACGTCCTCCTCCAGTTGCCCCCCCCCCGCCCTACTTTAATTAATTACATCTTCTCGAAACGAATGACGAACCAAAATGCATACTTCGGTCATACCGAACAAACTTGATCTGGACAGTGACGCGAAACACGCCAGGAAAATAGTCACGTGGGGTCGGGGAATAAGTGATTTGAATACATGAGACGCGTGGGTCTGATGAAGGATCGGCGCGCAAAGCTATAGAAAGGAAGAAGGGAACGGTAAAGAGGCTATAGTGGAGAAGAGGTATGCGAGGCGACATGATTACGAGCGAAGAATATTACACAATCACGAAAGGAAGGCGGTGCCAGGGGAGCTCCCACCACCGGCCCAAGGGACACCGGGTCGTACTCGCTCCCAACGCCGTAGGCTCTTTTGTGTACCGCTAGTCTTTGCACCGCTTCGACTACCAAAAAACCTTGGCCTCGGACACGATTCCCTCCAGCGTTGCTATATTTTCATAGGTTGCCCAACTTACACCGCTGATCTACGAAAATTCGGTCAAACTTTCCTAACCTAACCAGACTAAAAGACGTAACTGTAGATGCTGAAGAGTTTTCGCAGCTACACAGATGGCCACGTCTCTACGAGTTCAAACAGGCATGAAAGGCGAAAGGGCTTAATCACAAAGAGATCTCAACATCTAAGAATCGGACAGCCCGTGTTATCTACGTAATTTCCAACTAGCAAAGCCACTGCAGCAGCTCATTCAATCGAGCTAACAGCCTCACCGATTATCGTAGGTGCAAAGCCGAGAAAAGAAACTCACCACGGGTTGAGATTTGAAAAGTCAAGCGAAATTTCGAAGAATCCAATTCCAAAATACTAAATTGCTCCGTGTAATCATGTTTTGGTTCAAATCCTACAGCATTTTGTTCTGTGTCCCCATGACCTCATTGTTTAAAAAGCAAAATCCATTGGAAAGGACTACGCAGCAGTGGGGGAACATGTGTTTCGTGAAGAAGACACGTGGGAGAGAAGCCCGACAGGTCTCTTCAATACAACATAAGTCTTCAAACAAGAAAGGTCTCAAGGATCACGATCGAACATTGCTAAATTAACTTGGCTTCAACGAGTAAGAAAATTGAGGTTATTTTGATTGTAAATAATATACTGTGATAATCAATTGCTAATTAAACATTAACGCAGATGAATGAAATGATGAAGCCAATTTGGCACGGGGATTCTGTTCTCGGGGGAGCCTGTAACCCTTAGAGAACACATCGCCAGGTGGCGGAGAGAAGAAGGTAATCCAGATATATTCTAAACTATCTAGAGGGAGTCTTCAAGGAAAAAATAACGTCAGGATCACTCTAAGAATCAATCATGGATCAGTATGGGCTTATGGAGCAAAGCCCATCAATCGAGAGGACAACCAGCGGAATCAAGGCAAGATGGAACTAGGAGGCAGCTCGTCGATGGCTTTTGCGAAGTCTGTGAAGATTAGGTCACCTTGGCAACGCTCGCCAAGAGCACAGAGGGTAAAGTGTTGAAAGGACAATAAATTTGTCGACCTGGAACGCCCACGGAGAAAGCCATACTGCTCAGAGGCGACGTGGGGACGGTCGCTTTTCAAATAACTTCGGGATAGTTGATGAAGAGCAGATGAAACGATAATTGCCAATATCGTATTTGTCGCCTTTCTTAATGATTAGAGTGACATATAACAACTTCCAGCCCTGAGGGAAGAGGGCACTAACCTTTTAGAAGTTTACTTTCCTCAGCATTACGAAGTAGAAAGTAAAGTTGTGTTGAATTGTAAAAAGACATGATTAAAAGATAACTACTTGCTCAAATCAGTTTAATATTCATTCAATACTGATCGACGTGGGCCCAAATCTATACAAAACCAACAATGTTGATACGAATTATTGCTTTATTTAATCGTACAAGTTTTATTATAAACCCCGCTCATATGGTACTAGGGTTCTCACAAAATCATGTCGGTAGTGCAAAAAGAGCCTATGACGAGAGCACATTATTTACGGTCACCAAATAATTAGACACCAACCAACTAATTCCGGAATCAAACTGCGGCCGTTTCATCAACTATATTTTTCACAGTTCCCCTGTGAAACTTCCAACTGTAACTGAACACGAACCTTCCCAAAAAAACATCGTGTCGACAATCCTAAGAAATATCTACGCGTTGGTTACAAAATAAAGATAAAGAATAACCTAATAAGTTACGGAGCATTGAACACTACCAGTTAGTGTGCAGAACGTCATGTTCTACTAAGTTCATATTGACTTGGTAGAAAACGGATTGTAGTAGTGGGTAGAGCGACAAAAATCGTCGAACGCACGTGGGGCTGAGGAAAGTTTTGTGATTTGTCACACCAGACATATTTTTCAAAGCAGTTGATTAACCCACTCAGTTGACTGTCGAGAAAGCGAACAAACCGGTTCGAGTCAACGAAAAGGTTTCTTCTCAATCAGTTCCAAACTCAGTGTCACAATGGGACGTTGATTCGGTCCACTAGAAACTCCTACTCAATCGACATAGGGAAATGAAACGGTTGAGTTCAGGAAGAAATGAAAAGACGAAGGTATGCGACCAGAACGGAGCTCAGCAGGAGAGCACGAGGGCTCCTCGAGGAAACTAGCGGCAGCCCCTTCGAAAAGAATGCAATTTCACCAGTAACCAACACAATTGAAGGGGATCGGACAGGAGAAGAGGCGGACGCTGGATAACAGCATTATTCGGCTGAAGCAGACGGTTGCTAACACAGGCTCCAACGACCACCAGCGAATCAAACCTGTACCATCATTCAAAGACATCAAAACAACGAATTATAAGCTACTTCAATCCCCTTCCCTTCACAAATCAACTTGATCCGACGGAATCCGTGTCCTCACTTTGGTTGAATGACACTTCGTATTTTCGAAGTGCGCCATCCGTATATGGTTTGTTTGTACTAACAGTATTGACTAGTATTTATTGACTACCAATGAATGAAAAATGATCCACGTAAACTACCTCTAATCCTTTTCGCTTCCAGAAGATTAGACTAGGTCGTCAACTACCTGATTACACACTGACAACAAATTTGGAGCGGAACTTGCTTGAAAATAAGGATCCTGACGCGATTGTCAAAGTGAAGTAACAGGCTAATTTTTTTTTTTTTTTTTTTCTCGAGGGCATCGGGACAAGTCCCTTTGTCACTGCGGCCACGCGTGGGCCTATTGTGACTCTAGCCCTTCCTTAGTAAAAGGCGTTGTACATACCCGCCCCCTTTATGAAGCCGAGTATGTCCTTCACCGCAGCTTCTGCTATGATGTGGGGCTCAATAATCCCCTGGGCAAAGAATCCAAAGCGTTTCGCTGCTAAGGCAGGGCACTCACATAGGATGTGCTCCGCCGTCTCGTCCTCCTCACCACAGAGTCTGCATTCCACCGCCTCTGAGATGCCCATCTTGTTGAGGTGATACCTGAGTGGGCAGTGTCCGGTGAGGAAGCTGATCAAGACCCTCAAGTCCCTCCTAGAGAGTGTCAGCATCGCCTTTGCCCTTTGACCAGAAGGCGTAACAAGCCTTTTGATTGTCTAAGTCGTGGCTGGCGATGCCAATGGGCGCTATTTTCCTGTGTCTCCCATTGAGCCACCAAACGGTTCAGGTGACTTTTGGTCATACCTACGTGAGGTTCAGGCCCAATGGGTAGGGCTTCTGTGCCCTTCTTCGCAAGGTGGTCAGCCTTTTCATTGCCCTCATGCCCCTTGTGAGCCGGCACCCAGATAAGGGAAAGCCTATTGTGGGCGCCGAGCTGCTTGAGTGCATGAAGGCATTCCCATGCCAGCCTGGACCTAAAACTATAGGCCGCGATGGCCTTTAATGCGGCCTGGCTGTCAGAGAATATGTAGATCCGCTTGCCCTTGAGTCCCTTAGACAGGATCTCTTCCGCGCAGATCTTTATAGCTAGGATTTCAGCTAACAGGCTAATTTGCTTCCATTATATGGGACCGAAGAGTTTTTACGCGAATACTGGATAAGGACGGCGAAACGGGTCTGCAGTATGTACAGTGAGCTGATGTCAGAAGCACCACACTCCGACTCATTTCTCGGCCTCCTATCACAATTACCAGAATATGCTACAGACTTGGCAGCTTTTTGTTTAATAAAGTAAGCAGCATCGAAAGAAGGGATTTTCAGTTTTGCAAAACAGTCTCACCATTCAAAGGTTCACAAACTGTTCCGCTAAACGTTTGCAGTAAATAATTATTCAACACGGTAAAACCTATAGAAGGGTCTTCACTGGTAATCATATTCTTTTCAAGAGCGAATTACAAGGCGCCTCGCCAAGTGCAGGTCTCTTCCGTTCCATTCCAGGCACTGCCCTGCTCGACCACCATTTAGTTGGCTGGCAACGAGACCAGTGTTGCCCTTTTCGGTGGGGCTCCAAGAATGATGAAAAACCGGTCGCCGAAGCCTCAACTTCCCAAACGTATGAGACAAGATGGGTCCGGGGAGCCGACCACCTCAAAAGGGCCAACCGATTTTGTTATCCTCCTATTTATCTCAGTATTGAAAATACTAAACACGTTTAAGCAATTATTTCGATAAGTGCTTCACGCTGTTGTGGACTTCGTAGAGCCACATATCTGTTCTGTAAGCAACAAGCGGCTGCAGGTGGAAGAAAAGCGGTTTTTCACAAATTAGCGTTTAAAAATGAAAGGTTATGACGTCGTTGGCAACTTCAACACAAAATACCACACGATTTTGAAGCTACCGCAGTATTTGACACTTTGTTCGGTCTCAA
This sequence comes from Pachypeltis micranthus, assembly GCA_020466155.1. Lineage (NCBI taxonomy): Eukaryota > Metazoa > Arthropoda > Insecta > Hemiptera > Miridae > Pachypeltis > Pachypeltis micranthus. Next base: position 22,007,423 of record CM035775.1, read on the forward strand.
GTCAGTACAGAACGAACCCAGTTCTTACCTGTCCTTATGTTCAAGGAATGAATATTTGTTTACCTTTCACCTATTTTTATCTCTCCAGTGTTAAGTTACAAATCTATTATACGGCAGCACTGCAAAAACGACACAAACTGTTTGAGTTATTAGTGGTAAAGTGACGTTCCAGGTTATTGGAAACCCCTGACTCCCTCTACAAATCAAAGAACGCTTTACGGCAGCAGGAAGCGGTAGCGCTTACAGTTCCTGAATTTTAGGCATGCTTGTTCTCATTCCCGAACGAGGAACACAATAAAACGTTTGAAGCTCGGTTGAACTAAAAGGCGACAACAGGGCTACACACAAACAAAAGTGCGTTCCGCCTACATTGATGGAAATCTCTTATGAATGACACAGTCACATTCACTATTACTTTGAAACACAGTAGAAAGAATACGTAAATAAAACCAAGCCGAAAAACAAGAAGGAATGGGAGGTAATTATGTGCATCCTCGACGGATGCTATTTTGTTTTTAAAAACATCCTAATAACATTTCAGCGGAGTTTAAAAGAAAAAAAACGCGCTAAAACCGATTTTCGTAGAGTTGTGGGTGAAACAAAGAATATGGACCGACCGCTTGATAATACTACGACTGCATGTATCGATAAGTCGCTTGATAACACTACGACTGCATGTATCGTTATCAATCCGTTAGTTATCTCATATTTATTTCATATACCCATTCTTAATTTCATTGAATTAACTCCTTTTCATAGTCTTTGTACATTTAAAATAATTATATAACGGGGTATTACATAATGAACATTAATTAATTGGCATAATCGTACAGCTGTCGTTATTTCCAATTTCAAACATGGCGAGTCAAGCCTACGATGTCGGGCATATCGATAACCTGACCTCGGTCGTGATACATCGATATATTGCCTTATCAGAGGGAGCGGTCCATATTCTTTGCTTTTCGTCGAAAATTTAGATAATTTATAATACTGCACTCGTCATTTTCCCATGAATGGGAATTCGATGGTATAATTGCCTTATTGAAAGCTATCAATATAACAAATTTAATCAAATTCGTTAGAGCTGTTATTGAGAAAAAAAATATTTGGTGTTTTGATCACTATGATAACTATAGTTAACTTTCGGTGAATTTTGTTCATACCCTTATTTTGGCGTCCCATGGCTGGCTAGATATAAAGTTTAAGCTGATTTGGTACGGTGGTTTTCTCTAAAAATCGTTCACAGACACACACACAGACCATTTTCCCAAATAGTGTTTTTCGGACTCAGGAGGGTCTGAAACGTAAATATCTGAAGAAAACTCAAAAAAAATTGTTCAGCCGATTACATAACTTTCCTTTCTACTTTGTAGAGCCAAGGAAAGTAAAAAGACCTACAAGTTTAAATTTGGTTGCCAACTATACCAGGGTAATACATGGGTTTATACAATTAGTAGCTCTTCAAACAACCGAACTAGGCCGAAACGCTGTCAATCAGGAAACAACGGTTTATTCTCTTACACAGCATAATTGGGACCTATCTTACTCAACCCAACGTCGAAAAACACTAGTGAAGGATGCGAAACAAGACCTGACTACAATGGTAATAAGAAAATTGACGTTTTCTAGGCCACGCCAGCCTATTGGTACTGACGGCTGTTGGAGTGAGACGGGAAATAGTGAGGGAAACTGGCGGTGACCAGGGAGAAATGATAACATCGCTACATTGTTCCGCGAGTTCTTTGAAGTAGTAGAATTTCCTTCACTACATTTACTGCGATTTCACTGTTTTCCATTTAAACGCAGTCCATCTCGGAGACCCGTCCTATTCGACTCGGCATCGAAAAATACCTACGTAGTTGCAATAAAATAGCCAAAATTTAGTTTTTTTAAACTAAACGTTGCCCATAACAACCGTGGGTTTCCTCCGATCGGATTGCCGACTACGCGGGCAATACTAGATCTTAAGTGGAATTTTTCAGCGAAAGAACGGATTTTTTAGGCCACGTTAGAGGCAAAATATGGTCTCTGCGGCGCCTGGATATTGCAGATATGGAATTTCCGTGCCTTAAAACGTAAAGTGTCCAATTTTGAAGGGGCGTGGAAGGGAAGGGGGGTCTTACAAGAAAAATGCTCATGGCCCAAAACATAGGTGAGACAGAGTGAATAATAATCAAACAAAGAATCTCAGCCAAAAACTCAACAACCAGGCAGGGTTAGATGATCTTTACCCCATGGCCATTTTAGACCTCCCAAAAAGTGAAGCCCAATAATTTGATTCCCGGCTACAACAGCAGAATTTTCTGGAACTAGGAGTGAAAACCAAATCCCATTCTTTCCAATGGAAGTTCATCTTGCATTTTGTCAAAATCCATCGGATATACTCTCATAACTTCCATCTCTCTGATCGATCCAAATGAATGGAAACTCCTAATTGAGAGCTCCAAATTCAACCTGAAATCTGTTCCCCTTCACAACAATAATCAACATCTACCCATCCCTGCTTAGTCTGCAATCATTAAAGAAACCTACGAAAATGTGAAAATTGAGTTTGTAAAAACCAAGTATAACAAGCGTAGACGGAGCATTTGGGCAGACCTTCACGTGACAGGACTCCACGGTTTTACAGGAAGTTAAATTCAGTTTATATGAACTTGATAAGACTGAGCTCGATGTTCCGCAATGTGTAAAAAAACTAGTTGCGCTATCAGATTCTATACTCATTGGGTTTACCATATTTATCTTACCACCTTTACTGTCAAGATGATTTTCCTGGAAACGATCTCGTTTAAAATTCTGAAATAATAAGGAGTTGGGCGCAAGAGAGAGACGGATGGAATACAATAGGATCGGAATTGGATGACATGATTGAGAGGGAGGACTGTATTGTACATAAAACACTGGGTGGTTAAATAAGCACAGGTGATTGAAGAGAGAGTTCTTAGTAGCGGAGAAATAACGCACAACGCTTACAAATTTAGATATCCGGACAGTCAAGATGGTGAGATAACACCTCTCTAACAGGAAAACTCACTGAACGATTGAGAAAGCAGATATGTGGGGAAAACATCGTCAGCTCTGAAAATTCTAATTCTGGTGTTCGGTGAGGCCATAGCAATAGTAAAAGAAAGAAGTTGATTGACAGCTGTAGGACCAAACGATTCAGAAAATCTGGATTTCCATTAGCGATAAATGAATAATAAAATTAAAAAACGTTCAAGTTATATAATTGGCTAAAAGAACAAAACGCTTCTGGGATGTAGTGAAGTTTCTCCCTGGCCAACGCTAGTCTGCTACACTGCCTCCCGTCTCACTCCAACATCCGTCAGTGCCAAGCGCCTAGTGTCGCCTGGAGAGTGCCTATTTTTGTTGTACGGTGTAGTCAGGCCATGTTTTGTATCGTTAACTAGTATTTTTCGATGCTGATTCGAATGGAATGGAACTCGGGGGGTGTTACACAAACACTGTCGTTGCAAACGAGTTATCAATTGCCAGATTGTTGGTTGTATCGGTTGTTGATATAGGAATGATACATTCTTCATAGGTTTCGACGTTAGACTGAATAGGATAAGTCACAATCATGTTGTGCAAGAGAAGAATAAACCGTTGTGTAATAATTAGCAACTTTTTACTTTCCGCTACCCGAAGGGAAGGAAAGTACAGTAATCGGCCCAAATTTTTTCTAGCATTTCTGTAAATTTCAGGGTAACTTCTTCACCAGATGTGATAAATCTTAATGCAGTGTCTTTCAGTCACCCATACTAACATTTCGTTCTGTATAATTATTTCTGTATATATATATGTTGAACGGAGATAGAAGCCTAGTTAATTCAGAAAAGGAGATTTGTCGAATATTAATTTATCGGTATTCCAATTTTCTCTAAAACGGCTTGTTGTGTTCGTTATTTTTTGTAGACACCAAAATAAGGTTATGGACGATTTCGGCCGATGGGAAGGGGGGGGGGACGAAAATGTACCAAAAACTAGGGTTTTTCGAATTTTTCTCGAAAACGGCTCTAACGATTTTGATTAAACTTCCAAATTATCTTCTCCTAATTAATACCTAACTTTTCTTCTCCATACATATCTCCATGGAAATACGGTGAACGGAGATATGGGCCCCTGAAGCAAAAATAGTTTTTTTACGCTTTTTGGCAAAACGGCTTCAGCGATTTTCACCAAACTCATAGAATGTTTTCATATAGTTAATACCTACATATTCTTCTCAATAAATGTTCCTGTGACGGTCCATTGAACAGAGATAAAAATCAAAATGTGTCGAAAATAACGTTTTTTCTAACATTTCCGTAAATTTCAGGGTAACTTCTTCACCAGATGTGATAAATCCTAATGCAGTGTCTTTTAGTCACCCATACTAACATTTCGTTCTGTATAATTATTTCTGTATATATATATGTTGAACGGAGATAGAAGCCAAGTTAATTCAGGAAAGGAGATTTGTCGAATATTAATTTATCGGTATTCCAATTTTCTCAAAAACGGCTCTAACGATTTCGATCAAGCTTTCGGAGTACTCTCAGCTAACTAGTCCCTACATTTTGTTCTCCTTAAATGTTTCTGTAAAAATGCGTTGAACGAAGATATAGCGCCCGCCTATGTAGGTGGTGTTCGAACTTAAAGGGGTGGCGGAAAGTTGTGTTGCTACGCACCAGATATTTTGTTTTACTTGCGGTTTTCGAAGGTGCAAAAATAAGGTTATGAACAACTTCCGTTGGTGGGATGAGAATAAAGGAATCAAAGTGTACATTTTCGAAACTTCTAGAGTAAATGCTAAAGTGACTTTGTGAATGAGTTGGTAATGGTTATCGAAAATTGTGTGTTGCTGCTGTATTTTCTCATCTAGTTGGCTCACGGTTATCGTGGAGGATGGGTTCATAGTGGTCATGGCCTTGGTACCGTAACCATTATTATTATATTGCATTCAGCAGTGCAATATAATAATAAACCGTTGCGTACTAATTTGCAGCTTTTTGTTTTCGTACACCTATAAACGCGTTTTCCGCCGTAAACGGTGTTGCGGAAACTGGTTCAGAGTACACCATTTTTGGTTTGTGTATCTCCGTGGATCAGAATTCCTAAGGAGCAAGCTGCGCTGTTCTCGTCTACTGATCTCTATTCCAACTGCTCGTCAATTGTTCCACTGAGGACGTTAGCTCGAGGAGTTGTTCTGTTTCTGCCCTTCAATTCTCCAACTTGGCTTGTCTTTATCCCGTCGAACGAGTTCAAGGAGAAGTCCATTAATAAAGTTAGTCTCTGGGTGGACAAGATGCGTGGAGTGCGATGCTCCTGAGTCCTTCGGCGGTACTTCGTAACTCCCTTAATAAACAATTACGTCGTAACTGAACTGCCGTCATTCCGATGAGTCATTCACTACGCTATGTTCGCATGTTGCTCGATTCTACTTTGTTTCCCCAGCTCACACGGCCTTTGCGTTGGAAACATGGTTTTCCCGATTCTTCGGGTAAAGCAAGAACTTCATCGATCGCCATACGGCTGGAACGTTAATTACTTGTTTGTGGGTTCACACACTTGAGACCGCGAACCCCGGGGTTTTTAACCTTATTTTCATTAAGCGTATTGAAGGGAAGCGGGAAACCAAAGTTAAGAGCTGGGAAAACCCCGTTTCGAATGTTCCTGGAACTAAATTGGTGGACAGGCTAGCTGCGCGCGGATCTAGAAATTCGCGTACTTTTAAAATTTCTTACGCCTGATAGGAATTCTCCACTAAGCTCTCGATGGTTACTCTCAAAGCCCTTTTTTAAAGAGTTAGAAGAGCTTCGTAAAAGCTACTTGCCGCAGGAAACCTACGCACAGCTCCGTACACAGCGACCTATAATTGTACATACGTTCTAACAAAAGGCGTTTGAGTGGCTTACCTTTTTATTAGCATGAGGGATGCTCCTAATTATTTTATAATGGGTATAACACAACCCATGCGTAGGTGACTTGTTGAACTACCGACACAATTTGTTGAGAACGCTTTAACGTAAGTGAAATTTATGCGGAAATTGCCTACCTTTGGCCACCATCTGGCATCCGTGCATGACAAAACCACATTCCTACCTTCATGCTGTTACCTTGATAGGACGGACCAAGAATATCAGGCAAAATTTCTCAGGTTTACACTTACAACTCACACATGCCAGGAAGCTTCATAAACCGGCTCAGGGCGATCTGCATATCCAAGACGGAACCCAACCCTACTTTTTGAGGCAGCTTACCCATTACAAGATAGAATAGAATACGTGATAGAGGTACATCACGTCCCATGATATCTCACCTCTGACTTTGCAACACCATCACACCCTGCATGAGCAGAAAGTTCACATAATCGACTAGTTGATGAGCCCATACCACGGAGGCAAGTGGCCAAGACCTGGTGCCTAACGGTACCAATAACTTTGGCAACATCAGGACAACCTTTTCTTTCCTTGTCAGGGACCGCTCGGTATGAGCGAATTGAAACACCCAGCATTCGTCTGGACGGAGACAATGGCACTAGCCGCTTCTAAGTCAATATCCAGCACCTTTTGGAAGTGCCGCAAAACCTAGATGCGACAAAGACAGATCGGGTGCGCAACAGTCTAACCGACGTTTTCCCACGTGGAGAAGGAGGTTAAGAACCAGCAGCTGAATAGCGTGAGATGAGACGAGGCTGTGAAATGCATCAGTTCACGCATATGCGATCCCTTTCTTTGGGAAAACGCCGTGTCAGGGCAGTCACCTTGCCTAAACTGGAAACCACCCCTGTGTTTCTCCAACTTTACCACATTTTCACGAATATCACTGGCCAACCCGATGTTAATAGTGACATTTCCGTTATTACCGAGTTCCCAAATATTAGCACGTACATGTGATTCATTAAAACAAGCAATATCTCTCTTATTGGGAAGATTGGACCCGATCACCACCCACTTCCCGTTTGAACCGCCAAACGAAAGGGTAGCAGTAAAATTCGCCCGAAACTTACTACAATTATCATAGTGGTCAACACACCAAATATTCTTTCTCAATCAATGTTCTAAGGATTTTGATTAAATTTTCTGTATCAAAAGTTCCAAATAACACGAGAATACCATAAAATTCTCATTTGTGGGAAAATGACCAGAACAATACAATAAAAAATAAAATTTCGACGAAAATCGATTTTAGCGCAGATTTCCTAATAAACTCCGTTCAAATGTTACAGGGACCTTCAGAAAAATTGACGGGGTTGGCCAATCAAGTGTTTGATAACGCTCATAAGATATATAGAAGCTACTCCAGAAATTCCGAAGTTTCAGCCCCCATTGAACCCCCTTTTTTCACAGTTTTACCCGACTATTCCTAAAAAAGTGAACGCTATCTTTCTCAACAAAAAAATTACGTAGATAGTTTCTTAAATCTAACTGACTGCTCAATGATGGTCGTGGCACAAGTAAGAGCAGCACAACAGCTGTCACGTAGAACGTTGTTATAAACAGAATGAAAAAGAGTTTTGATTAGTTGGTAGAGTCAAGAGAATAGCTGAATGCCCGGGAGGCCAAGGAAAGTTGTGTGATGTGTCGCACCAGATATTTTAAAAAGAAATCAGTGAGATACGTAGTGTTGGATACACAGGGAGAAGAAATGTTTCAAATTACGGTTTTCTTCAGCCTAAGAAAATTGAAATACGGAATCCCCCCCGACCTACTCATCTTTTAAACTATTGAGGGATTATTTTATATAGCACTGTGATGCTATACAACGAGAATTGTAACAACCACTACATAACACCTAATTGAACCTCGGGCTGCAACTGTAGTTAATACGGTTATGCAAACGGTAAGTCGTTTTTTATTTTCAGTCAAGACACTGCCCCACCCCACCACTAAGACACAATGGAAACTCCAGAGGACTTCCAACATGTTATTTGTTGGGAGATACCGTTAAGTCTGAGCCGCCACTACATCTAGTACTGAACGTCAGTCTAGTTAATGATACCGCCGACGAGAAAAAATAACCGCACCGCTCTTTGACCAGACTTACCCATCTTCGCGAGCTCTGATTGCCGCTCTATTTCTTCTCTAGCTCGATAAGTGTCTTTAAGAACCAGAAAGAACTCGCCGAGAGAAGCTTTGTGAAGGGCGAAAAGAACTGCGGAGGGTAACGCTGCATAAGTCATGACCAGCGTGAACCCATTCTCTGCTATAACCGTGAGCCAGCTAGATGAGAAAATAAGATGGTAAACATTTTCAACAACCCCGGAATTTATTGCGGTGCTCCTACTTGTGCCACGACCATTATTGGGCAATTAGTACACAGAGAATTAATAAGACAGTGAAAACGTTTTTTGAGAACGATAATAATCGCTTTTCCATGATTATTGGGTAAAAGCCGTGTGAAATAGCAGGGAGGGAAACGGAAATCGTTGAAATTCAGGAATTCCTGGTGTAGCTCCTGTAAGTTACGGGCGTTTTGAAATGCTAATCATACAGGTACTCAATTCGACTACCGCCACCATTCTGAATAAAGACCTTATTTTTTCCGTCAGGAACCTTTTTTAACAAGCCCCGTAAAAATTTGACACAACGTTTCAAAGCATCGGGATTATAAATCTGCAATGTCCGTCCGCCGTCCGGTCCGCATTATGCCCTTGACGTGGCCTAAAAAATCCGTTCTTCCCCATTTGGTATCTAGTTGTGCCTGCCTGCTTGGCAATTCGAACGGACGGAGCCCATGGTCGTTATGGGCAAAATATGGTTAATAAAAACGCAATTTTGGCAGTTTTAACGCGTTTAGTATCATTTTCAAGGTATTTTTAGATGCTGGGTTGAATGGAATGAGTAAGAGGTGTACGACTGCGGACAGATCGAAAACAGTGAAATTACAATGATCGCCTAAAAGCAATGATTATTTTGGTCAAACCGTAAGTATGAGCAACTCAATGGATTGCCAAACCACAAGGGCTATCCGCTTCTCTTGTAAATTTTGAACTACGTTCTACAGAGTTCGTATAAACTGAGTGAAAACGGATTTAATGTATTGCTACAGTGCACCAGTGCTCGCGGAAGAATGATATTTTTCATTGAATTGTCCCCAAAACCTAAGAAGAAAATTAATATTTTGTGCGTGCGCGTGCGATCTCAATATTGTCCTCACTTCTTTGAAGAGGAAAGAAAAAACAGTGAGAAAAATAGGTGAATTTAATGCAGGTTCAATCTTGAATTCGGTAATACACGACACTAAACAAAAATATCTGGTGCGTTGCAACACACAACTTTCCTTAGCTCTACAACAATTTACTTTGTACATGGCTAATTCTATTTAATCAATTCATTTATCACTCAGTTAATTTGAACTTTGTCAAACAACGCTTTACGGCAGCAGGAAGCGGTAGCACTTACAGTTTCAGATTTTATTGTGCTGCTCGTACTCATTGCAGGGCCATTATTGAGCAATTGGTACACAGATCATTGATGAGGCTATAAACACAAATTTTGTGAGAAATAATAGTAATTACTTTTGCAGAGTTATTGGGTAATAACGTTTAGAACTGGTAGTAAGCGAAACGGCAGTAGTTGAAATTCAGGAATTTCTGGAGTGACCCCCATATATCTCATGAGCGTTTTTAAACACTCACCCTATAATTATTGGATTGGACTACAATCGTACCAATTTTTTTTTACATTGTACAAGAATTCCAGCGGAGTTTATAAGGAAAAAACTGCGCTAAAAATGCTTTTCGTCGAAAATTTTGATAATTTATTGTGCTGCTCTCGTCATTTTCCCAAGAATGGGAATTTTATGGTATCATTACCTTATTGAGAGCTATCAATATAATAAATTTAATCAACATCGTTAGAGCCGTTTTTGAGAAAAAAAATATTTGGTGTTTTGATCACTATGATAACTATAGTTAAATTTCGGTGAATTTTGTTCATACCCTTATTTTGGCGTCCCATGGGAACCTGCGGGCGAGATATCAAGTTTGAGCTGATTTGATTCGGTGGTTTTCTCTAAAAATCGTTCACTGACACACACACACACAGACCATTTTCCCAAATAGTGTCTTTCGGCCTCAGGAGGGTCTGAAACGTAATGATCTGAAGAAAACTCAAAAAAAAATTTTCAGCCGATTACATAACTTTCCTTTCTACTTTGTAGAGCCAAGGAAAGTAAAAAACTGACTTCGAAACATACAAACGTGTTTGGGCTTCATAAGGTCGGGAATACTTATTATACGTTGTTAGTTTAGTTGTTTTAATCAACAAATGATGTGAATACACAATTTCGATATTTATTTGATGACTCACTTTACTACGAATTATTACTATAAGCGAGATTAAGTGAAGTATTGACACTTTCGATTGATTTTCGACGAACGCCCTTTGTGGAAATAGGTTTTCTGTCCTAAAACCATAAAACAAAACTACGGTCCGAATTGTTATTAAAAAGAGGTTGAAGGATGACTTTCAATGGTTCCTTGTAAGTACTGAATAAGCTTTTAAATTGCACAAGTTCCTCGTCAGTTGTTCAACTTCTATTTAATTGAGAATAAACCTACTGCGCACAGGTATTGTTGTTGATGCGGTTCACGACAACTTATTACTAATTCAATGGTTTCTGTACGCCGTCACTGTTTAATAGAACAAGATTTATCGATTTGATAATAGAAACGAAGAGTTCAATTTGCCCGACGAAGCAAAACTTAACCAAAAAATGAAATCTTGTTATTCTTAATTAAAAGGCACCTTGAAAAGGCATTAGAATCAAATAACCAGTATTATATGGTTAGCAACTTGACAATCATGCCTTGTGCCCGTTCAAAACATATACGTGCCAAGTAATGTCGATCAAAACAACACGGGTTAAAAATGAATCGATAACAACATTCCGAACAAGAAACTGTGTTTAGTTACGTCTCAAGTCGACATAATACAAATTACGGATAAAGTAGCGGACACGTAGAACGACAGAATAACGCTTATTCGACTCGGAATTGAAGTTCGATACTAGATTTTGGAAGTCAAACATGCACTTAGCAAGTAAGAAACCACAAGGGACTCACAGAAAGAAGTTTTCCTTAGAAGAGGCCGGCGAAAATACTCCACAGGATACAAACACAATTATTTCACTTGAACCACTGACACCAGTCCGTTCGAAAGATTGATATTTCAAAATATCGGGTAACGAAATCACTTTTTGTTGTAAAACAGCGGACGAGTTGAACCGCAAGGTAACCACACGATCGAACAACACAAAACGGCAACTAACAAACTACGAAGAGCTCGCTGAGCCCTCTCCTTGTCGCAACAGCCATTTTCGAGAGGTTTAACGCGCATGCGCCGGCGTCCCGCTCAGTTCGTTTAATTGAAGGGACCGTTTCTAAACGTCTGCAGCGCTAACATCGTTCATAGCTCGTCCCTCAGCTTTCCACTTCAGGTAAATTGGTTGTTATCGTTCTCCCAACCCCCTTGTCACTCTCATGTGAGAAACTGAATGTCAACTGTCCCAAAATTACGAAGCCCTACAGAATTAAAAGGAAAGTTAAGCAATCCGCTGAAAACTTTTTTTGGTGTTCTTTCAACTTTAGGCAGAAAGGGTGAGAAAAATTGGTCGAATACTCACAATAGTACAACGAATTTTTTTTCTTACGGTTTGGATTAGATTTTGTCTATGATCATCTTCATATCTTGTTATTCTAGCCGTGAAAACAGTTAACCGAGCCAGCCACAAACTCCCAAAACGTGCTTCACAATTGTCCACATGGTACCAAAGTTGGAGAATTTGAATAAACCTTCCAACATCTACGCTGGTCAGCTTCACATGCAATGTAAACCTATCACGCCCCATCATTACCATAAAGTGATCCACATTAACCACTGGTCTATGTTTGACTAAAAAACAAGTGACTGTTTTTGACTGGTCTATGTAAAACTTGTGTAGAAAACTCACTGGTCAATGCAACCAATAAAAAAAATGTAGTCTCCACTTCAACCAACTACTGTACTTTGTTCTATGTAATCGGGTCTATTCCCTTATAAAAATGACTGTTCCTTAACACAGTTGAAAGATGGAGGTTGAGGTTTTGCTAGCAGACACCTAACCCAGGCCTGTGGAGGTACAACAGGTTCTCATTTAGCCAGTCTACCAGTAGGAAGCTATCACCCATGTGCATGAAGGTATGACCCTGGAGAATCTGTACAGTCAAAGCGGTGTTACTCAGGTAGCAAGTTTCAGGGGGACGGATCAACTGTGACATTTCTTTGAAAAGTGGGCAAAACCATTAATCTCGCTTAGTAGTAGCCAAAGCTGAAAAGTTTGGCTACTCTTTCACCAATCACAGTGTAGAAGCTCTTATTTCCTCCATACTGCAGGATAAAAAGTCTTTGAGAGGAAAGAAATGGCGCACATTGACGTTGCCATGTCCCACAAGGAACTGGTTCATCCAGGCCCAACCCACTTTCTCCCACGACATTCATGGATGTTGGGGGGGGGGGGGATCACATGTGCCTCGCTGCATGGACGAGAATTCCTGTCTAGCTTGCCATTTTACTAATCTGATTAGTTTTCATTCAGAGGAGAGACCTACATTGAATTCGGTCTGGAACAGGAGAACGTCCCTTTTGGTTTATTATTCATTCTGAATAATAACCCTATGTTTTCGGTCACGAAAAATTTTTTACAACCCCCCCTCAAAATTTGATACTTTACGTTTCATGACATGGAGATTCCAAATTTGCAATGTCCGTCCGCCGTCCCCGTCCCCGTCCCCGTCCCCGTCCGCCGTCCGCCGTCCGGGCCGTTTTGTGCCTTTAACGTGGTCTAAAAAATTCGTTCTTTCGCCCAAAAATCCGATTTGGTATCTAGTTGTGCCCGCCATCTCCGCAATCCGATCGGACGAAGCCCGTGGTTGTAATGGGCAAAAACGGTTAAAAATTAACGAAACGCAGTATAACGCGTTACGTCTTTGAAGTCCCTCGCTCCCGCCCATCAAAAGCGATCGTCACTGGTCCGGCAACACCGCCGCCCGCCACCCCTTTCCACTCGACTCACAGCGTTCGCCCAATTAGCGCCGGGGTTTTTTTTTTTTGTCTTCCTAGGAAGCGCTCGTGTTTCGTATATAACCTTTGGCACTACGATTTGTCTCTTTATCGTCCGATTGCCTTGTTCTCGTCTTCACCTCCACGAATGACTCTTTCTCTCCGTCTCAACGGTAGCAAAATATCTGTTATCTTCGATTGAACTTTTCATTATTCGCTTATTTTTGGTTTATTTATTAATAGTTCGTTCGTTTCATTTTTTTTTTGTTTATTTTAATATTACGATTCAGTTCTTTTCGGCCTTTTTTTGGGTTTCATTATGATATTTTTCGATGCTGAATCGAACAGGATGGGTCTCGGAGCATTAATGCTAGGTCAAGCTGATTATCCGAATAATAAACCGTTGTGTAATAATTTGCAGCGTTTTTATTCTTCCTATTTGTCCACCTAGCAGTTAACAGCCAAGATAGCGGGTAACAGGCTAGTGATCACTTGGAATAATTGAATGGATGTAGTTTTGTAACCTTAGTGGTCCACTTGAAGCTCAGCTCTGTAGGAATGGGACAGTGCTCTCCTTCGATATTTTCTGTGAGTTTGCTACCCCAGACTGTGGTACTGTCCATGTGGCTCCAAGAAGACTGATATAACCCTTGTCGAGGATTCAGGAACAGTTATTTGATAAGGAAACATACCTGCTGGTCCAAGGAATGAGCCCTGTGGGCACTGCTTCACTATCGTTCTTTGAACAGTGGTAGGTCCGCATTCAATTGTAGCAGTTCTATTTGTCACATAAGTTCTGATGTGCAAGTATAGATTACGAGGAACCCTTTGAGCTCATTGAAGAGATGTAAGATCTAAAAAATCACTCATAGCTTCCAATATACTGGAAACAGCTACTGTAACTCACCCTAATTAGACCAATCTGGTTGTCAAATCAAGTGCTGTACTTCACACTCCCAAATAAAAGGAGTCCTAACTGTTCAAAACCGAGCCCACTGTAATAATTGGAGACGCATGGTATGTTAGGAAGTGTGTCCTTCGTACAACCTAAACATTCTAACTGTAGGTGAAGTGCTTTATAATTCCTACTGCAAGATACATTCTAATAGAAATCAGGGTGGTAGTTCAATAAGCTGTCTATACAGCGTGAGTTTATTAAAATTAAACAATTATTAAGAATACTCAAAGTGCTGTCGTTTTGGTTTATTATTCATTCTGAATAATAACCCTATGTTTTCGGTCACGAAAAATTTTTAACAACCCCCCCTCAAAATTTGATACTTTACGTTTCAAGACATGGAGATTCCAAATTTGCAATGTCCGTCTGCCGTCTGGGCCGTTTTGTGCCTTTAACGTGGTCTAAAAAATTCGTTCTTTCGCCCAAAAATCCGATTTGGTATCTAGTTGTGCCCGCCATCTCGGCAATCCGATCGGACGAAGCCCGTGGTTGTAATGGGCAAAAAACGGTTAAAAAAATTAACGAAACGCAGTAAAACGCGGGAGCTACAGCGTTTCGTCGTTTGAACTCTCCCCACCCTGCCCGCCACTTTAAAAAACTCGAGGCGAGCGAGCAGCGCGCCTCCCGCTCGCTTCCCTCCCAACGACTCCGCCTCCCGCTCACAACTCAAATCCCCTTTCGCTTCGAGCGCCCCCGTTGTTTTGGTTTTAATACGATTCAATTTTTTTAGATTCTTTCGTTTCATTCTCATTTTGGTTTTTTTCATAGATTTTTGGTTAAATTTTGATATTAGTATTTAGCGTGCATGTTTTCATATTAAAATTCAGTTTTTTCTAGATACTTTCGTTTTTTTTGTTTATTTTAATATTACGATTCAGTTCTTTTCGACCTTTTTTTGGGTTTAATTATGATATTTTTCGATGCTGAGTCGAACAGGATGGGTCTCAGAGCATTAATGCTAGGTCAAGCTGATTATCCGAATAATAAACCGTTGTGTAATAATTTGCAGGGTTTTTCAACTTTTCCCAGTTTGCTTTCACCATAATTCCAGAACTCTAAACATGAATCATCTACGCACAAGTCACTTAATACAGGTCGTTACGTTAGTAAGGGCAAAGACTTCTGAAGCGTTAAACCATATCAAGTTCCATGTAGGTCATTGAGCTAAGTTCATATAAGCAGAACTCGTCATTTTAGTTTCTACATAACTAATCGTTAAATTTACAAGAGGCTGAAGGAAGTTGTGAAATGCATCGTACCAGATATTTTACTGGCAAGTGACAGCATGAAGATAAGCTAATGTTGTCGAATGAGCATCCTACATAGTGGTCGTTCAATGACAGTTATAAAATAATTGGGGACCTCCCACCAACTTCCAGAGATCCAACTACTGTCGTGTTTATGACTTACGTTTTGTCCTTTGACACCATCCACCACCCACTGGTTGCTTTCAAATGGTCTCTACAGTGTTTACCCCTAATCTTGCTATTGAATTCACGCCACATTACATACTGAACGAAAGGAATAAAAAAATTAATTATATTAGAAGCTTTCCACCTTTTTTGAGAACCAAAAAACTTCCTATTGTATACGGTCCAAGGAATATTAACACACAACAACACAAATACGAATAAATAGCGATACATTTTATTTACAAGTACATAATATTGAACAAGACAGTTAATAAGCTAGTGAAGTAACAAGCTAACCTAATCAGTTCGGTTTCACATCAAAATATAATTGGAATTGTAATGAGATTCATTTAACTAAAAAGTAACATGTAAATAACAGTTCTGAGAGCTTGATGTAAAATAACAACCCAATAAGGTTCAAGTATACAGTTTTCGATAACCAATTCTTTTAGTTATTAGGCTCTTGCGTGTCAACTATATCCATGATCTTGTCACTGGTATGGGAGGCTTATAGTGGCATACACTATAGAACACAGTTGTATCCCCTCCAAGAATGGGTGCACAGGGCACTCTGGTAGACTCCCGGGGGTAAGTGGACTTGCTTGCAGGTGCAAGGCGCTGTGTGGGTTGCCCTTCATGTCTCATAAGAACAAAAGGCCAACACTCTCGAACTCCCTTCTTAGGCTCAGAAGGGCTAGAATTTGGTATGCCTGAGGCTACCTTCAGAGGTCAAAGTGTGGGTTTGTTCATAAACCTCTAAAATACGGACACAACTCGAAGGGCGTGCTCACAGTAAACACTCTGCAAGCTCAGCCTGAACAGTTAGGAACTAGGGGACTCAAAAATGGTTGGGGGACTTTAATCCCTTGTGCCACATCATTAGAGCCAAAGTGTTTTTGTGAAAACCTAACGTGGCCCCTGATAAATTCATCAATAATACTTAGACTTTCCACTGCAGTGTGCAGTCATGACTTGATGATACCAATAAAATCAGAAGCAGTGTGGAATCAGCAGCAAAGCCTGAATTTGAAAACCAGTAGAAGTTGATTTCTGTATGTGCTCATGAGCTTGTGGAGCAGGGAGGCTAGGGCTCCCAAAGAGACTGACTGCAGTGAAGTTCTGAACTGTGCCTGGTGGCTTTAACGAAACTTGTGGTGATTTAAGCTGGGCGTAGAGGTACTGATGACCTAGACAGCGTTTAGAATATTCTGAGCCATTCTAGAAAAGGAAACTGAGGACTACTGGAAAACACGGTTTCATCAACTTGGGGCACCAAGGTAAATTCGGCCAAAACGAAACTGAGGTAACACCTACTTATTTTTCCCATTTTATTTCTTTCCCGTGCCATTCATAAATGAACTCTGCTCCCTGACTTGATGTAATCTGCCTTAGTTTCTTGCTTTTCCCCAAGAACTAGCCATAATCAACTAGTCAACCAACGTTAGCCAACCTCAACAATCGGGATGGTAGGCAAGAAATGCCAAAACTGAAAGACATATAGCAAAAATCAAAGTTTCTACCTTTAGGGGTGTTTTTTGGAAAACTCAAGTTACACATCGAAATATTTTATCAATTGTTGTACAACTATTTTATACATTTTCTTCACATTGTCGCGATTTACTGCACAATTCGGTGCAGGCGGTACTTTTTAATGCGTGAATGGTCAGAAACGACGGAGGGAATGCAGGAGTTACGTTATTTATATTGAAGAAGCGTGGCAAACACATTGAAATAGGAGAGTTGAAACTAAGGCATCGTGTTCACTTTGGGATACGAACCCCCTGTTTCTTCGCTACTCTCATTATACAACCTCAAGCCACTTTAGTTGAGGAAAACAAACTTAATGGCTACGTCAGAGGTATCAGTGCTAACGCAAGTAGATGACGCATTGGCAAGAAGGTTGTGATAGTACCTGCATAAAGGTACAATGAAATAGAACACCATTTACATTACAATGTACGGTGACGTTTCACAAAATTTGTGTTCCAAATGTTGGCTTTACCTAAAAGGGAGAAAACCTTGATTTTAGGCAACTACTATGCAAATCGAAACCAGAAACGTATTGTGGTTGTATAGTGATACTCCAAAATGTTGTGGTAGCTACTCATGAGTTGTGTATGAGTAGTTGTTGTTACGAGTATAAAATGTTGTTGATTTGTAAATCGAACTGTTGTTTTTGGCCCCTATTTTTCTCGTTGTTATTTCTTGATTCTTACAATATTATAAGCCCTTCAGTAGCAAAGTAACTAGTTCATGTACGCATGTGACATCAAAGAGCTTCGCAGACACATCCAAATAGTAGCTATACCAACTTCTTTATTGTCTTAATACTGCTTTCACCCCCCAAATGCGCCAGTTTCTGGTTCCAATTCGAATAGTAATCCGTTAATGCACCCCATTTGATGTCAAATGTTTCACAATAACCAAAAATAGCAGATAATACCAGATTTTCGACAAATGGACGTAAAGTGCTCATTAATTAACATACTCGATGATAGTCCTATTTAGCCTCTCAGAGCTTAAGTATCAAGTATTGGAAGCGTTGATATTCGAATAACACTACAACCCTTACTTCAGTTGGATTACAAAATGTATATCGTTATCAGCGCTAGGAGTTGTCAGTAAATAATAAAAATATAAATTCTTTGGCATCGATTTGTGAACAGTATAACAACAAACTATACACACCGTTAAAGGGATGACGTAAGGTGATAAAAATATCATAAGATCTCGAACCGCTGGGGTGGTGAGAAGTTAAAAGTATCGTAGCCCTGAAATATAATGTTTTACTCTCAATATCGATCCTATTAAGAATACAATCCCACCACCTGGAGAAAATCAAAACATGTTTAAAAAGCAAAGATGAACAGAGCGATGCAACTAGGCTGCATGTGAGGAAGATGCAAAACAATAAGCCAAGGTGGATTAGTGAAATTCGATCAAGGACTACATATATTCGTTCAACTCATTTCTATCGGAATGTTCACGGAAAAAAGGAAGTAAAAATTATTTGACCGCTAATATAAGTTTGATAAAAATCGTTAGAGCTGTTTATTGAGAAAACATGATAAACGATAATCATCAATAAAAATGTTCAGTACACATTATACTCTAATGTCTCTTGTCTTATATCTTATATGATCACGAGAATAGTTGTAGGGAGCATAATAATCGAAGACACTCCATCAGGTTGATCAAATTTAATTAGCTATTCACAATGGCAAATGAACGTTGAAAAGAAACAAATTTTTTTTGGCACACCGATGGTGCTATCTCCGTCCATCGCACTATCAGAGGAGTATTAGTGAGAAGTAAGTATAGTTTGCTTTGTGAGTTCAAAAGATAATGTTCAGCAGAGGATACTTCTAAATTTCAAGTATAATCGCGTCAGCTGGTTTCAAGGAGCCCTAATTTTTGGTCCCCTTTGATTCGATGGAAACTGCTCACTCTTATTTTTGATCCTCGAACAAATTGTAAAAACCACAAAATATCTGGTGCGTCGCATCACACAACTTTCTTTGGTTCTACGTAAATTCATTGTTTTCGTGGCTTTTGCCACTAATTCAATCACTTCATTCGAACTTGGTCAAACATAACTTGATGGTGGTAGAAAGTGACAGCACTTACAGTTCCAGAATTTATCGTGGTGCTCCTACTTGCACCACTACCATGATCAGTACACATACAATCAGTAAGACTCGCAAACACGATTTTTTGAGAACGATAATAATCAAAATTTTTTGAGAAATGATAGTAGGTGAAATGGCGGTCATTGAAATTCCAGAATTTCTGCAGTAGCTCCTTTATATGTCATAAGGGCGTTATGAAATGCACATCGTACAGATTCTTGATTAGACTACCCACGAACTTTTTTGAAGAACCTAGCAACATTTGAGCAGAGTTTGTGAGGCAAAATCTGCACTAAAATCGATTTTCGTCGAAATTTAGTGAATTCTCTCATCATTTTCCCATCATTCGGTGCTGTTGATACAAATAATGTAATCGAGATCGTTAGAGCCGTTTTTGAGAAAAAAAAATTAGTGCTTTGATCACTATGACAACTATGTTTAGTTTGGGGGGGGATTTTGCTGCATACCCATATTTCGGCGTCTCGTGGTAACTGGCGGGCTGGACATGAAGTTTGAGGTGATGTGGTGCACCATAATGACCCGTGGAGTAGCACATACATTGGCATAACTAGCATCGCTTACTTCGGAGCATACAACTGAACTCTTATTGCAATATTACGTGTACACTGCTCCCTAGATTAATTAATTTTGAGTTCTTCTGCCTGATACAGTAAAAAAGTTAAGTAAATTCGATCCTTCTGTCGTTGAGTGAGTACGGAAAACAGCCCAATAAATTTCCGAACTTTACACAATAACTGAATTGCGCCCAACTTTTTTCAAACTACTTTCATCTGCAATGAGTTTGAGTAGATGGCGAAGTGATAAAAATCGTTGAGTTTATACAGGGTTGAGGATGTTTGTGAGACGCGTAGCACCTAATATTTTCATTTATTTAACAAAGAGACATATGAGTTTTCAACAACCACGTTAAGAGGCCAAATAGGTACATAAGCACATTAATAGGAAGACAATAACTGAATTCTAAACATAAACCGACGAGGGAAACAGACATTTAAGTACCTAGTACCACCAAATCACCAGCAAAGCTCATAAATTAGACTTAAACTGAAATATATTCCGAAAGGTATAATACTAATTTCTCAAATGAGGTAGTCAAGGAGCCGAAAGGAAACTTCAAGTGTGGAGTAGTGCGCTAAATAAGCTCATTTTATGGAAGAAGAAGCACTAAAAGCGGATAAATGGAACCAAAGCGAGAGTGTATTTTATACCCGTCTTGTGTGTTGTGTTTCACCTTCACTCTCAATCAGCTCTGTCTCCCAGTCCTCTTCTTCGCCAGGAGCAAAGTTATAGAAGGGCATTAAATGATGTCGCAGCCTGTCAATCCGTCGTTTCCTCTTTATGAGGAGTACAACCTGGAAATTTAAATGGATAAATTGAAACAACAATTTCAGCCACATCAAATACCTCTACTGTTGAGTGTGGAATTTAATTCACAGACGGAAGATTTCCTACTTGAGCCCACGCCACTGAGTACATTCAAGGATTTTTTTTTTTAACCCACGGGTGGTGTAATAAATAGAACGCCTAATAAGGAAATCGCCTGGATTGGATAGGCTTGTGCATCCTCTGCTCAAGGAGTGCCACAGTAAGGATTAGTGCTACTGACACAACTTTTCAACGCAGCCACACACACGACGTATTTTGCAAAGAGTTGGAAAGATGCAAACATTATTACGATTTAAAAAGACGAATAAGCTTAATCCTGATCCAAATAGCTATAGAACAATCAGCTTCCTTCCATTATTTGTAAAAATATTCGAACGTCTTCTATCAAAATGGTATTCATTTCTTCTCTACTGAGTGCTTCTGGTAAAGTATGACTTCTCTGCACGATAAAACGCCACTTACCTGACCTCTTGTACCACACTTACCACTACTATGCTGTCAGTTGTGGTGGTGACTCCAGTTCTGACATGTACAACATACATACAAGTTTCCCAAAGGAACGGTTCTCAGACCTTTCCTGTATTTGGTTTATGTGAGCGATGTTCCATGGCCTACTGGTTAAAAGTATCGCAGTTTGCAAATGATGCAATCTTGATCCAGCTAGACGCTCCTTTGTTGCACGAGATGCCCTTCAGGAATACGTGGACGGGGTTACAGTGTACCCATCGAAGAGTAACTATGAACCCCGATAAGATATGATTCACAATCAATCCCATTTGGTGACCAGCAAATCCCACAGGGAAAGATTGTTAGGTACCTTGGCCTATAGTTGGACAAGAAACTGACACAGCCATTCCACATCCTTCACGCAAATTGCACCAACGCCTCAGGCAACTCAGCTTCTGCTTGTCGTTGTCATTTTCAACAAAACGGTTCAGGTGTCCGTACCTGACACTGCACAGACCGATTTGGTACTGCTTCAGTGGGCTATGGGGATTGGCACCTAACTCTCATATCAGGAAGATACAAACAATACCGAACCGGGTACTCTGACTCATCACCAATGTGCAGCAGTATGTAAGAACATCCATTCTACACAATGACCTCAATATATCATTTGTTCAAGAAGTAAGGGTCTGAATTATAACCAACTCAATGCCCTGATGAGCAAAATACTTCAACGCATCGCGACATCTGGGAAGGCTTAAGCGAAAGCATCCTTCAGACCTCAATAAATAGGTTGATCTATCTAAACCCGTCGCCCTTCTTTGCAAATTGGGCTACATTGTGTTACTTGTGTTTACTAGTGCATATTTACTTGTCTGTTTATTTGAATGTAATTATTAAATATTTATTCAATAACAAGTGTGTGTTACCCACAGTATCTATATCTCAGTAAAATAAGCCCACATGCGAGTTCAGGATACACATCAGGACTGCTGTTGAGCTGTTCTTGCTAAAATTACACGTGAATTAGGAACTTCCTACGATAATAGGCCAATCATCACAACTGTAATGTTTATCACTTGAACAATAAAGTTGAATATTACGAGAGAAAAAAAGAGACGATTTCAAGAGTTCTGTATCTCGTCAACGCTTTTCATAGATTTTTATTCTAATCCCAAAAACTGAATAACTTTTAACTACACAAATAAGTAAATTATATTTAACAGTAAGGCAAATATAACAATACGAAGAAAAAGAAAACTGTAGCGCTGAGGGCAAAGTAAAATGATAGTAAAATTACGCAGTATATTGGAAGAAATTGTGATTAAATAATGAAAAACATTCTTTCATCTCAACTTTCTAATATATATATTTTTCCCTTCTACTTTTCTCGACTACCTAGGCCTAGACAGTTTGCACAGTTCGGTGAATCATATGCTGTTCAGAGTTGCAGATATTTTTCCCATTGTTCGCGTGACTCTGGGATAGTAAGTCCAATGGCGGATGTTTGGATCACTCCCCACTATTCACAAACATGAGCCGGACAAGGCAGACTCGTTCCTTTGCGTTGGAAGCTTTTATTTCAGGTTATTTCACTATCCTTAGTTTAACATCCCTTCAACCTTGATCTTAATCGATTGTAGAAGACCCTTTCTTGACCCGTCAACCAGGTTGGTTGATTTGATTATTTCATAAACAGGTCATCTGGTAATATTATTATTATTGTGGACGCCCGCATGCTTTTCATGTTAAATAGGCCACTTTCGTTTCACCTGATTATTATGTTATTCTGAACAATCCTTCATCTTTCAATATCTTCGCCGCGCTTCGACCTAAATTTTCTTTTCCTTTTCATATACTACCATTACTTGCATTAACCTAATAGGGCTGCTACATTTGTGTAGAGAAGTTTGCTGTTATTATTTGGCATTAGAATAGTTTGCGTCCCTGAATGAATTCTAGAGAACATACTAACACCCTAAATGTTTGCCTGCAGCATAAGCAGGCGCTTGCAGCTCAAGAAATACAGCAGACTGACTTTCATCCCTCAGATGTGACTTTATCCTCTATGTGTGCTTTGCTAGGGGCCTACCCAAGTTGTGGACAGCAGAGAGAACAGAGGGCCAAGAATTAAGAGCTTTACCATGGCTGCTAGTCAAAAACCGAATGATTGTAGGCTTTCCGTTGAAGACTCAGGAATAAGGAGGCGGGAGTGATGCCACATCTTGAGAATATGTGTAGAGTGGAATGGGGATTTCTCAATGATGACCCCCTCAACGATCTTTATTCAGTAACCTCATCATTATGCCACCCAGCGGGGATGGCGAGCTCTTGTTAGCCTGCTCAATAGACTACGCCCATCTACAGCCCTGATGGGCACTTGGAGCAGAAAGGCAAGAACAATCCCTACTTTTTTTGTTAGTTTCCTAGGTCAGTATCGATTCCAAGAATAAAAACAGTGCAGAGCAGAAGAGCCCGCTGCCATCTCTCATTCCGAGGCGATCATGTACTGCGGTACAAAGAACCCACATGATCAACAAATCAAGTAGGAGCCCGGGAAAAATGTATGTTCAAGCAAACACAGATACCACAATTGATTCAGAAATGATGAGACATTACATTTTCCATCAACTTCCACCCTCCCTGGGGCAGCAAGGAATTAAAACTAGAATTTTGAAAACACCAACCACGTGCAAATCGTTTTAGAAGGTATTACATTGTTAACTGCAATAATATGAGAATGACGTGCTATGTACTTACAGTGACAGTAAGAATGCCAATAACCACAAGTGAGCAAATTGGGACAAAGATATAACTTAAGCTTTGCCCATCATTTTCCAACATGTCTATTCGAGCAGATGGAGTTGTGAGCCTCGAAGTGACTTCTGTGGACAAAGTCGATATATCTTCCTCTGTGCTTAGCATGGCTGTTAGGCAGACCTGGAATATGAAATTGAAGGACTGTAACAATAAGCAACGCAGGCGCGTTTTTTAAAATAGCTGAATGACACAAGCAGTATTTAGGGGCACAGCCCAAGACTCTCCATTTCCAACCAATTGGCTGGTTTCTATCACGTAATCTCACAACATATAAAGTAATACACACTGCGAAATAATGAGTGGGGAGGGGTATCATGTTTTTGCACCACCATGATGGTTAGGATGCCAGGCTAATCATTAAACTAGCAAGGTCCCTTGTTGAGGTAGGATAGTAATGTTTCAAGTATAAACAGCACGACACCACCCAAGTATACTTATTGAAGTTGTGGCGAGTAGCATAGAAGGCATCTAAAGTGTTAGATGAGAGCATTGAAGTCACAAACCGACTTCTCCCTCGTTCCACTGTGAAGACTTTCTTTCAATTCATGAAGTTGACTGAAATGGCTGGTTCCTAAGATGATTGTGGGGGGACACGTAGAAATGACTCCATATAGCCTAGCATCTTCCTAAGCGAGTTATATTTTTTATTCAATTTGAAATCACGCCTCGTGGATTTCCTGTTTAAATCCTTCGTTTGCATAAACTTCTCATTAGAGGATTTCGAGCGTCATCGCTGTTTACATTTCCTTCACGTCACTTTTGGACACGGTCATTGTTTATATTCCCTTTTATGGCCAAACTTCAATCGAACGGTTACTGTTAACCTGTTACCAAAGAACATCGTATCTTATCAAACCGTGCGACGTCAGGGTCCATACATTGAGATATTATTGCTACGTAATGGCATATATCACAACCGCTATAATACTTAATCGCCTCATGTAACGTTGTATATAATTTGCAGAGAAGACGAGGACGCTGTCATACTATGGAAATGCAGGTATTGCTTCTTGCTAATTCCTACGCTAAGGGGAGAAATAAGCCCAGTTTCCTGAAAGTCCCTGTTGGAGCAACGACTATTGAAGAGGGGAGACTAGCACTAGCTGCCATATTCATGTGGTGTGCCTACCAATTAACTAAATAATGATAGCTAAGCATCGAAAGTAAATCTAAGCCGACCTAAACACAAGACTTGACGCGATGGCCTTAGCAATCACCATCGGTTTCGTCAACCTACCCGTTATTGTACCAGCCAAGGATTAGTTATCCGTTCGCCGAGAATCGTAATGAACGTAAATAGTTACTAACCAAAGGACAAAATGCCACAACCGGCCTCAAGTTCAAACAAAATGGTCAAGTCTTTTCGACGGATCGGTTTGCCGGTGAGAACTCGGCGACGACACAGACGTCCATTCGGAAAATTCGCTATATTTGAACTAAAATATCTAAAACGCGTTCGTTTGTGGCGCCAACAACTGTCAAATCGTAAGATCAAACTCAGGTCCTTTCCGCAGATTACGTTTGATGTAACAATTCGGGAGAGGTAAAAGTCACGCAAACTGGCAGTGTTGCCAGGATCTATGAGTAGTTTTAGAAGCCAGTCAGCTGATATTGCCTGAATGTGACTGAATCTGTGTCAAGTATAAATATTAACGAGAGCTACACGCCAAACTCTAGCTTCGTACAATCCCCAGGCTGGGTGTGGCCTATTCTGCGTCAATTCCTAAGGGGGGGGGGGTACATGCCAAATTACAGCATCATACAACAAATAACACAGCTTTAGGAATCACTCACTGAATGTAGTTAATTCTGTGTTAAGTACAACGGGGTGCACATGAAAATTATAGTTCCACACAATAAATAGCATAGAAACGAGATTCTTTGTTTCCTATATACTGGTGGCAACCGAAAAACCACCCAGGCCTTGGAAAGAGCCATTGTGTCTCATGCCTTCTAAGTTCCCTTGAAGTTGGTGTTCCCTGATGCAACGTCCACACCTTTCTCGCTTGAAACACAAGACAGCCTCGAGGCCCATCCTTAGCAACGTCATCCGGCCACCACTGAGGCACCCTTAGCACTCTGACGCGTGCTGCAGCCAGACCCTCACAAGTACATCGTACATGTTTCTCTGACTGCAGCCGCTTATATAATCTTCACCTCTGACTGATCAGTCATGGTCAAGTGGTACCTTAGTCGGCAGCTCCCTGCAAACAAGCCACATACCATGTGTTTACTTTCTTTCTCAAGACTGAGGATCTGTGTTGATCACTCACTGGAAAGTTTATACTCGACTGCCTTCGACGAGGCACATCCTGCCAATCACACGCCTCCACTTCTTTTCCCCTAAACACGCATTAATGCTAATAGCTCCGTAGGGAAAATTGTTGCCCAAGGGTATCACACCAGGATCTCTAGCCCACAAACTCCTACACCAGCTAGGCCACCTCTTACTGATCTGTTCCAGCTTCAATTGTGGAACTACCCTTCCCACCTGGAACTTTCGTGAATAAATGTCCTGAAGGGCAGTTTGATGTACTTCATTTTGTACCTGGGCCCGTGACACGCTTTGAATATTCTTCAGCTGATCCTGACTGAATGTGGCTACACTTCAAGACTTTACCACAACAGGTCGTGGCCCAAAAAACTTCACAATTTTCTGTAACACTCAAATTATGGGATGACCCCCAACCATAAGCCACAATTACGTCAAAACAGAAAGAAGTCCAAGTAGCGCAGAGGATTTTGACCCAAATGGTTGACAGTATTTCCGTCAGAGTTCGTTAAATACGCTTTTGGGTTGAAGCCTACTGAATGCATTCCATTGGATCAAAACATCATTCAAATTGTGTCGTTCCCGTCCTTTCGTAGTACACTGAACAAATATATTCGTGTGGATATGTAAATCGTTTTAAAAAACTAACAGGATGATTTTGAATGTCGCTAGACCTTTGAAATGCAAGCTTTAGTTTGCGTTGTAAAATTAAATACCGAACTTCTGTTAAGAAAGAAAAGGAGGTAAGGCCTGAGGTCCTAGAGATAATTCAAGGACAACTATCACTGCGTTCACAGCCTTTTAAATCGCCAATTGATTATAGTTCTCACATTTTCCTGAGTATGTTGACGTGTCATAATTTATGTTTATGCAATGGAGCATTTTACAGGTCAATAAACTGTTTGGCTTTATTAAGAAGAAGGAATTTAGATCAGATTTGTGAAAGGAGAGGAAAGCGAGAGATTCAAGTGGCAGTGCAATGGCGGAGGAATGTGTTTGTGTAGAAGCCTCTGTAGTGGGGAGGGGAATTGTGATGCCGTCTTGCGTTCCAACAACTCTCCAACAATGGTGCGGATTACCAACAATTCTCTGTTCATATGTTGAAGAATCGCGTTTAACTTCGTGATACTCTTATCATTTTTTTTTATCTTACGCGTTTTTACCGTTTTCGGACGCAATAGAAGCACAAACGGCGGCATTTCCTTTCAATCAATCTCTTTGGTATAGTTCTGAAGTGATTAGAGCAAAGCTGTTGACATGGGGACGGTGCCCGAGAAGTTCTACGAGCTCTGTCGCCTTTGTTTATCTCGCGACGGTGCCAAGTTGTCGATATTCGACGAAGAGGGAACTCGTCGACATTTGGAAAAGAAAATCGCCTCCTGTCTCCCAATTTTGGTGAGTAATTCGTTTTCTAGGCACTAACTCCGAAATTGAAAACGGCTCCTTTCCGCCCCCCTGTAATATCAGTTTCCGATGAGATTATCAACGCCACGGCCTATTTTCTCAGATAGATAAGATTAATTGATAAGGGTTCGAGGAATGTTAACACTTATTGTTATTTACGTGTTATTTGGGGTTAATTGTCGTTAAACGAGAGTTTTGCAGCGTCAGGGGGTGCTCGCGTGAGCGTTGTCCTGAAATAGAGTGTAAATGTAATAATGGCTACCGCCAGTAGGTCCTCCATACGCCACACGCCATAAATATTCCGAGCAACTTCGTTTTTATCACCTTTTTTATTATCCGTTATCACTTCGACGGTAACATCAACTTATTGTTTCAAATAGTTTGGTTGTGTTCTGGGGTTTTGGTTCCCGAAGTTTTTTTTAATCAATCGTGGTTTTTACCGAACGCCCCGCTATTCTTATCTGCCTTATCGCCCCGCGATATCAGCTTTTAATATTTTAGCTGACAAAGCCACTTTTCGAGATCAGAAACGGTCGTCACTTTGTCGTTTTCTGCCTGTTGGGGTCTTCTTTCGTTATATTCTCACGTTTCTTCACCAAACCTAACCCCATTCCCCTCCCGGTCAAGTCTCGTTTGACAAAGCGTTGTTCTCGGAAGTGACCTTGGCTAGTTGTGTCTCCGGAGGGGAGTTCTTAAGAGTACACGAACTTTGATCGTGTTTTTTTACTTTACTTTACTCGAAGGGTAATGAAAGTATTACGATAGTGTCTAACAATATTTGGTTCGACGCATCACATAACTTTCCTTGGCACGTGCTTTCAGCGAGTCTCTTAACTTTAGAAACTAATTATATATGTTTTTCATTCTGTTTATACGTACCATCTACGTGACAGCGGGAGGCGTTTACTGCTCTGGAATTTACTGTGGTGCTCCCACAATAAATTTTCCCACAAATGAGAAATTTATGGTGTTATTGCATCAATTTCATGGCGATTAAATATTTATTGTTTTGATAACAGTGGTTAGTTTTGGTCAAATTTTGCTCGTACCCGTATTTTGGCGTTCCATGGTGACCAGCGGGCCAAATATTAAGTTTGAGCTGATTTGGTTTAACAGTTTTCTATCAACCGACTTACTTCACAGAGACACGCAGACCATTTCCCCGAATAGTGTCTTTCGGACTCAGTAGGGTCTGAAAAGTAAAGATCCGAAGAGAGAAAAATTTTTCAACCGTTTACAGAGCCAAGGAAAGTAAAAAGTTGTGTTTTCTTTATTTGTTCTAGTATTGAGGCCAACGAATCCAAAAACTCTAATTTCTGCGAGTGGCCCGAGTGTGTGTGTGTGTGTGCGCCTGAAGTTCCATTTGGAGGGGGGACGGACGGCTGAACTAATCAAGCTGATTCTTTTTTAGTTTCTTTTGTGATTTTTCGACATGAACATGAGCAATTAAAAAAATTTTGATTAAAAACCCAATAACTCTGGAAAACTAATTATTATCCTTCTTTAAAAAATCACCTCTCATGAATGCCCAGTGCACTAATTGCTTAATAATGGTCATGGCGCAAGTGGGAGCACTAAAGCACAGTAAATGCCGGAACCTCGAACGCCACCAAGTTTCGTGTAGAAAGTCGTTATAACACAGTGAAAAACAAATTTAATTAGTTACTAAAGTTAAGAGAATCGCTGAATGCACGCGAGGCCGAGGAAAGTTTGTGATGCGTCGCACAACATATTATTCTACTTTTTCGCTAAATGGCTACAACGGTTGTCAACAAACTCACAGGATGTGTTCAAATAATTAATTTTACTAAAGGTTCCTCTGACAGTACGTTGAACCGAGATAAAAATGTTTCGAAAATATTGTTTTTTTAAACATGAACCTGATTTTCAGAGTAACTGCTTCACTACGTTTGATGAATTTTACGCAATGTCTTCCAGCAACCTATAGCCCTCTCCAAAACTATTTCAGTACCTATCTGGTGAACGGAAAGACAAGCCATGAAAGCTCAGAAAACGATATTTGCTGAATATTAATTTATCGTTTACGGCTCCAACGATTAACTAACTTAACAACTACTTGATTTTTTGTTGTTGACCCGAGGGCACACGGACGCCTACAACAATACCTACATTTTATTTTCTATATACTTTGTCGTGGAAATGCGTTGAGCAAGACAGTGCTTATACGTACAGCAGGTTGCCGAATTTACGGGGGGTATGGCAAATTGTATATTGCTGCGCACCAGATATGTTTCAATCAATTTAGTTGTGTGCGCCGGGTTTATGCTTTTACTGACAAATTTATGCTAGGCTTTTGGTTGAGCGTCTATTTGTCGAGGTTTAGTCAATTAGGAGGAAATTTCTGGTGTCGAGTGATCCGTTAATGACGTGGAGTGAGGAAAGTCGTCGATTGCCCTGGTAAGCGAAGTTTAAGAGTGACGTCGAAGACGCTGATAAAACTAGATGTTTCTCTTGGTGTTAGGTCAGTTTCACAATTCAAAAAACAGTTCAGTCGTTTCCAAAAACAAACAATCCAATTTGGGTTGATGACAAACAAGTAGTGATCAAAGTTGGTTCATTATTTAATGAGCAAAACTTGAAAATGTTTGAAAACATAACATTCCTTTCTAGTTAGTAGAGCCAAGGAAAGTAAACACTCATTTTCGTATCTCCGTTTGGTGGATTGCTAGATAGCGATACATGTATTGAGCAGCTGAAGTTGTTGAGGTCGTTGTAGCTGTTCTTGTAAATTGTATAAAGCGTTTGCATTTTGCGTTTTAGACCTCTCCATTTAGTGTTAATACGGAAAGGGATAAAAAGCATTGTCCAGACCTTCTGGTTCAGGGGATTGACCAAATGTAAACATATATGTTAAATTTAAAGTAACACTCCTCATTGTTTCTAGGGCTCCGAAATGTGAAGAGAGTAGGCCGTTTTGATGGCATTCAAAAAGGAAGCCATAATATTTGGCGATGACTTGGGTTTCGGTTGTGCAAATGGCTTTTTATCCCCCCTGTTATGACGTTTCCTGCATTTAGGGTGTAAATACTTGTCAGGGATCAAACTTGCATTCATACACCACTGCAGATCATCTCGCTTTGCATCATCAATGGCTAAATCCAAACCAGCGAAATATGGGGATATGCGAATTCATGGCTTGTTAAAAAATCACTAAAAACAACGCAGGAACAGCGGAGGAGGTGACACTATCGCACAAAAAACACTCAGGCGAACACCTTAGAGACAACTCGAGAACTACAGTTGCAACGCTTATTTGATTCACATGGGTTGATTCCATATTCGGAATGTTTGATTCCCTAGTGCAAAAGTTCTGCAGCGATTCATTTCAACTTTGAAACGACACAAAATGAACTGGTTGAGGAACATATGAAAGTAACAGTTCTCGACCAGTGAAGTCTGGTCCAAAGTGTACAATTTTTTAGTTTGCTAGGGTCGTCGACTCCCTCCCATAAGCTATAGAAATGTCCCTCGACCTTACATTCGCGTTTTGAACAATAAGCAAGAAAATGAAGTAAGGAGGAACTCGATTGGTTGGAACATTCTCCTGTCACACTTATTTCCGCTCTAAGAGGACAGATGCTTTGTTGGTTAGAACTGTTCAAATGACTACCTGTCTCCAATGATGGGAAAGGAAAGTAGGGCAAGGGAAAGTTCTGCAATTGAATTTGAGATGACACGAAGCTTGAGTAGTAGTGCTGTGGAAAATGCATACTTACTCAGCATCTCGTCTGCACATTCATTGTGCTCTAGTCTGCAGTCTGTTGTCTCTGTGGATCAAGTATCTATCCTGTCATGTTTAGGCTGACAAGTGAGATCAAGATACATCAGAGACTTCCTGTACATCTTGGAAGATTGCAGCAGGTCAGTTCGGATTATGTTGGGTCTCAGTTCTCCAGAAACAACTTGATAATGCTGCTCTATTCCTACACCGACCTTCAACTGACATGTGACACTCATCAACTGATCAATGGAAAGTCAAGGAGGATGTGAGCAAGATGCCAGTTGTCCGAGATTAGCCCAGTGCTCTTCTTTGATTGTCTTTGAGTTTGCTACCCCCAGACAATGGGACAACCGGAGGAGTTGGCAGAAACGCCAGTTCACACGTGTATTAACGCCTAAGTACTTGATTTGCTTCTCAAGAGGAAGCATGTGACCCCCTAAACATGATGACGATTGGCTATTTAATTTTCCCTTTAAGACGATGTGCTGGTTTTTTTTCCTCAGCCACCAACACCTTGACATGCTCAGGTGATGATTTGGAGCACTTGATGGGCTTTGCCTCAATTTAGCAGATTCACTCAGCACGTCAGGTCGTCCATGTAGGTGTATGGCTCGCAGGTCAGTCTCCATGAGGCTTTTGACAAGACTTTCAACAGGGCGTCACAAAGGCTGATCAAAGGACAGAGCCCTGTGTGCACGCTTCTTCATTCTCTATCTCTCCCAGGACTGAGACATGTCTGCATTTGATCGTAGCACTTCTATTTGTCAGATAATTTCTAACCTGACTGGAACGATACAAAGAGCCACTAAGTCTATTGCCACAACTGGGTCTTGTGCAAGGGCAGGTGAGGTGGGACACAGGAGTGACTGGGAATCACCTTCACTCCATCCTGCCCTCCCTGGAGCATGATCATTGCATCATGATGAAGTGGAGGCCCTTTCCAGTCACGACTTCTCTCAGGCCTTGGACACCTCCTGTTCTTCAGGCATTGCGCATTTGACGCGTGCCCTTGTGCAGCAGTAGTGGCTTAGAATACCTCGCTTGTCAAATTCTCCTGCTCATTATATGGGGGCATTCGAATGTAGGCCAATCAGCCGGGAGAAGATGCTGTGGGCTATGCAGAAAGCCATTCGCCCCTTTTATCATGTTTGCCCAAGCCTGGACAAACAGACGCTGCAGTCTGGAGGAGTGGGAGTCCCACACGTCGAACACACAATCAGTCAGCTCCAATGAAAAACTGCATGTTTTCGCGTCCCCATACAAAAGTGATGTGACATGCTAGTCAAAGTTTTCAAGCAAAGTGGCCCAGTAGACCACCAAAAGGCCTGGCTCATTTCACCCTCTAAGTTATTTCATACGAGCAAGTATAGGTTACGAAGAATCCTTCAATCTTCTAACTCATTGAGAAGCGCTGGCCTCTATAGGTTGACGACGCTCCTCTGCTACAACCTAATCTGAATGAGCCTTTAAGAAAACATTGGGAATTTCAACACTGACGTCCTGCGTGGACTTTCCTTTAGTACACCCATTTCTAAAATACAGTCAGTTCTACAAGATCGAATATTTCGGTCATTTCCGCGATATCTAGTTTCCCTGCTTCAGGTTGAGAGGCTCCTGATTGGTTACAGGATAAATGTAGCTTTAAAATTAGCTTTCGTCTCGCCCACGCTTTCCTGCCATTGTCGTTCAAATGGGAATCGAATCCAGCCAAAACGAGCTCGAAAAAGAATATATTTTTGTTGAGACTGACTTCTGAAAATAGGTCGATACCTAATGTGTTTATTGATTTGAAGCGAGATGTTAAGAAATCGTTGACTTCTTATCGGTCGGAAAAGGCACTCTGAGGAGTTAACAAGGACGAACGATCTGAAGAAAATAGAATTTGCCGTTTCGAATATTAGTAATTTGTTTCGTATCCATTACTATAACGTTTCCTCGCTTTCAATATGTAATTCCTAGTTTCCTGGAATTTGCCACTGGAGCTGTAGTTCATTAAACACGTTATTTCCATTTTCGCAATTTTCAACTCATCCGCTAACTACTTATTCGTTGAGACAGTTCAAATCATGAGCTTCAAATACAAACGCACAGAAAAGTCACGAGTTTCGCAAAGCGAGTAAGTGGACATCTGATGTAAAGTCCGTATATCTACCGAACCAATTCTGAATCTTTCACACATACATGCATAACACGGTAACACCTTGGCACGTTTTTTATTTTTCAGCACTTAGCAGAAGATGACGGGCTTCCGAGTGTAATCTGCGAGGTCTGCAACAATAAATTGGACGCTCTCCACAATTTTCGAGAAGTGGCTTCGAAATCTGAGAGGGCTTTGAAAAAATTCATCGAGTTACCTGATGAACTACCAGAAGATGCTGATGTGAGTTGATTTCCACGTTTACTTTCGAATAAAAAAACGAGTTTCCTACCAGTTTCGGGAAAATCGTTTTATTGTCGCGTTACTTTAGACGCTATTGTGTATGTATTTGATGAATTGCTGCTGTTATTATGATTGTGGTGCTATAGCTGGAAAGGATTAGGTCACGATATTGCAATCGCGTTAGAAAGAGAAGTTGAATTTCCTTCAGATCTTTACGTTTTATGGCCACTTTTATTGCGTTTTATGGTCTTCTGGAGCGATTTCTGCGGCGTGGAAGACTTTTTCCATGACACCCACCTCAAAGAAGGGCGATAAATAAAAAATTGACGAGTCTGTTCTTTGTCCCCTGTCTTCAAAATTCTGGAGAAGCTCGTTGTGTGAAGGGCTATGCCATTGGTCGGTAATCATATGTTTCAACACCAACAGTTTCATGGTTATTCGTCACTTTGCTATTAAGTGTTATCTGCTTTTAAATCGATCCAGTTGAGCCCTTTGCGGGATATGGGGGTCTCGAGTTTTCTCTAAAACGGCCCAACCGATGAATTTTACACAAACAACAATTGGTTTCGACGAATGTGATACTTTTGTTTGCAGCGGAATCTGATCTCGTACATTTTGGAGGTTTACTTAGCAGTTTGATGCGCCAATGCTATTCTAATTTCTACAGTACGTTTAGAACAATTTCTTTTGATAATCGGTTCTGCATCCAGACATCTGTAGCGTCTAAATTGTCGTCAGAACTCTCATGTATCCATCTGGGGCGCCGAGTGAGACGTGTAATAGTTAATCATCATCATAATCGAAATACAACTGCAAATAACTGCACACGTGTAGACGGCATCTTTGTTTATTATTATTCCAAAAAATAAATAATTCAGATAAATAATTCAGTTGGTTCATCAAAATAATAATCGAGCTAATAATAGAAGAGAATAATCTAGAAAGCACATACATGATGAGAAAAGATATGACCTAATCATTTTGGTGGAGTCAAGGTGTTAGGACTAGTTAAGGAAATTTTCTTTTTCTTCGAGTTTATTTTTCATCCGTTCGCCAATTCAAAACGTTAGGCTATTTCCAACTTGGCATGCAGGTGTGAATTAAGGGAGTTCTAGCCGTTTTAGTGTGATATCAAAGTATAAAAAAATCTTGAATCGTCCAAAAGTCGGATTTTAAGAGAAGTAAAAAATAAATGTTACAGGGCAACTTCGAACCGAAATTAGCTGCAGAACCAGTTCTCTGCCTGTAATCATTACCAAATTTAACATGCAGCATAGCAGTCTTTCAAATTCACGAGTGTTGTGGAAAGTTGTGGTTTGCTAAGCACTGCATTTTTGGTTGTCACCAGACAAGATTTGTTATTTCGCGCAAGTCTGTAGTAGGTATGTTGTGCTCTAAAACAGCGAAAGTGTGTAGGCGAGAGTGCGATGTGCCGCTAGGAGCTCTCACAAGGGTTATCCTTTTTCGGATCAGATTAGTCAATATATTTGATTTACTTGGAGGCAAAATGTACACTTCGTTACTTTCCGAGTTACATAAATTGTTTATCCTATAACGTTTGCGTTTTATTTGCTGCAGGATCATCTCAAAAGCATCCACATAAATATCAAAGGATGGAGAAAGGCCGAAGAGGAAGAGGAATTTCAAGAGGAGGGTTTTGAGAACCTTGAAGTGGGGAAAGAAGAGTGCGTCGTTTCGACAGAGCATGTGGCCTCTTATGATTACGAAGGGATTGGAGTCGGCGATCTCAATGGCGGAGACGAGGATTCGGATTGTGATAGGTTAGTTGCAAAAAACAACGAATCGCAGTCCTTCCTCCCACCTTCTGTAAACCAGCAGAGCCCCGAATCACCGACAAGGAGGCACCAAGAGTTTCTGAGACATGTTGTTGAGCTGAATACTTCCAGAGTGTACGTATCACACCCTTGATTTTTCTTTTCAGTTTTTCATTTTTTTATTTTGCTCGACGTAAGAGAAAACCGAAAAACGTTATTTTCTTCAACAGAATTATTTTTGAATTCTACTTTTGAAGTGACGTCAAACAACGTAGTTTTGAGTAATTTATTAACTCTTCAGTTCAGTAATTAGGTCTGTTAGTTTTGCCAGTCACTGTTCTGTCTAGTGGGCAAAAGTGGGCTGCTACTCCTTCTGTAACTTTCGACTTGTTATGAATGTGGTTTTTGGAAGCTTCAAATTCTTATTACAACGTTTCAATGGCAGTTGTCGAACAGCTCCTCACTAGAACAAAATGAATTTTTTGTGTTCAACTTCATCCTCCTCATGTTTAATTTTGGCAGCCCTCATCGTTGTTCGAACCAGGATGCTCCATAGTCTTTGGGAGGATTGTATTTTCCTTCATCATTTCTCAGTAATGATGGAACATTAGCCAGTACACTTTACTCTTACACATACCTTTACCAACGTCACTCCTATTGGGGGGAGGGGGCTTTTGAATTGTATCCAGTTTTTTACTTTCCTTGCTTTGGTTTTGAAGTAGTCGGTCGTCTGTTTTGAAGCAGCCATCCCCCCCCCCCCCCCCAAATAAAACTTACAGTGGTTGTAAAGCCAGAAGAGCCTGTTAGGTGAGTCCGTCTCCTCTGGCTGGTGAGTTACTGTGGGCAAGATGTAAAGTAAGTGTACTGACTTAATGGCCAGACTATGATGTCTTTACATCGAAAGCGCTCGCCTATAGTAACTCACCAGCCAGAGGAGACAGACTCGCCTAACAGGTACGTTAACTTTAGTAATTTGCCTACTGGCGGACCTAACCCAATTGTTTTAATGCCAGAAGAGCCCCAGAGTAGTATAAGACCCTCCAATGGTGTGTATCAAAAAGCTCTGCAAGATTCTGACTTCTAAGTTGATCTTTGCATTATTTAGCTGATAGCTGGGATTTAATCAGTGTACTAACTACCCTGTACTCAAGAGGGGGTTAGAGCAATGGAAGGCTCTCTGCCGGCCTTGAAAGCTGTCCACAGGTCATCACAGTCTAACATGGTCAATGGTACCAAGAGATGATCCCTGATTGAAACATCGGAAATGCTAATTGTCAACTGGGAAACCCCTGAGCTGATTATAAGCGTGGAATTACTGGGCTTACCTAGTCAACTCTGAGCATCTAGAGTGTCATTGTTGGGTTGTCTGGGAAAGGGATGAGGTGACATTCAGTGCGAGTCAACAGTAGTCTGTTGGAATCAACATCCTGTACGTTCTTAGCAAGAAAAGGAGCTGACAAAATATAATATGGTAGTGTTGAAAGCAAGGAATGGCACGGATTCTCGAAGGTCATACCACTGTGTGGCAACACATGGGGAACAGCTGTCTACTGGGAGGCTGTTTAAATGGCAACTTGCTGTAACTCCATGTCTGGGCTCGGTGGGTACTGAGTGTTAACAAAATTGCAACCT
This sequence comes from Pachypeltis micranthus, assembly GCA_020466155.1. Lineage (NCBI taxonomy): Eukaryota > Metazoa > Arthropoda > Insecta > Hemiptera > Miridae > Pachypeltis > Pachypeltis micranthus. Next base: position 22,044,326 of record CM035775.1, read on the forward strand.
CCATGATTAATATCACTATAATACGTATCAAGGAACAATAATGCAGGAGCTTATGTGCGAGTTGTAAGGTAGGAAACGTGCTGCTGGTTAGTTGGATTAGTAATTCTTCGTGGGTTCTTCACCTTCGTATTAATGCGTCCATGAACTTCTTATCCTTCCTTCTTCATTCCCTCGGCTGGCGTTGGACCCCCCACCTCCACCCTACTGCTTGTTTTCTGCTTATTTATTTACCCTTGGGAAAAAGAAAATACACCTAAATCTCAAGTAATGAAAAACTAGCGAGATAGTGCTACAATTCCAACAGATATAGTGACCTCAATGGACGAAACAGTAACAAAACCGAGTTATTAGTAGAACGTTAGATCATCGTTTGTAACAAGTTATAGCTATTTAGTTGCGATATTGTAACTCAACTTGTGGGAAACAAGCCAGTGGTTTTGGTAATGAATCAGTCTGTCGTAATGCTTTTGACTGCGATAACACGTGGTTTCTTATCTTCAAAGTGTCTGTCCACTGCCCAAAAATTCTTGGGTTGTGCCCCTTTTAGTGTTTTCTCAAGACGAGGTGCACACACCAGAGGAACTAGGTAGGGTTCCTATGAGGGCGATGAGAGGAGCTACTTTCCAAAATACACCAACATTGGCTTGTACGTCCCCTCACTCTGTTACCCAATTCCTGTATTGAATTGTAAGCTTGCTTGCATTGGAGTGCTCCCTTGCAACACCATCTCTCTCTAAGCCCTGTAAGCCGTTTGGGTTGGTAGCTGCTCAGTGTGGTTTGTTCGGAAGGAAGGATCTTCCTGTTATCTTTTTCCTCCCTCAAGTTCCCAATCTTTCTCTTCGTAGAGCTGGAGTTAGTATGCTGTCCACATCTATTGTGAGGTTTGGGTGGGAAACAAAAAAGTCCGGTCGCCAAAGAATTATTTACTAAAGATAAGGTATGCAATGGCTCATTGTCGTGCTGCAGGACAGCGTTTAAACTTGTACTGTTCTGTCAATCATTTTCAGTAACATTCCCTTGACTTTTTTGACCGAGTGGCCATGGGGTTTCCATTCTTGAAAAATCTTCATCGGAATTGTGTAAATGTTTCATTTTGGCTCATAACTAGTTTCTGATTCGAGTGACTTTTCTTTATTGTCATGCGAAGACTCAACGACTTGAACAATAATTATGAATGTTTTTGTTGCCGCTTAATCAATTTAATAACGAAACAAAATCGTGGCCCCTTCAGAATTCGTGTCCATTATGAAATGCACAGCATCTCGTTGTTTCTTGAGAACTATCTCTTGTTTGCTTTCAAACAGAAACGGCTCTTTGAGATTTTGACGGGTGATGGAGAAATGCATGGTTCCACTGCTGTAAGGGAAGTCTGCTATATTGTTTTCGTTTTTAGCAGGCCCAGGAACGTTTTGAGTATACCGGAAACCTAACTTCTGAAAGTTTGATCGACTGATGACTTGAATTTCTAAGATCGTAGGCGAGCTAAATATGAGGATTGTTGGTTTGTGTTAGTAACTTGGAACTAGAAGACTCTTTATACGCCGAATTTATTCGGTTTGACACCAGAGTGAATATCTAGGTTTAGTTATCTATACTTATTTTTAAGATAACCGTTTATATACAATCCCTTCCTTGCTGTTAAAATTAGAATGAGAACACCTTTGTCATTGTGGATAGTATCGTAACTTCTCTCAGACGTTCCTTTGCACCGCCCAATTCAGACTGATCTTGAAGGCCTTGTTTTAGACCCCAAACCAGTCAACAGAACATAACAATTAGTTGAGCTTGTTTCATGCTTCCTCTCTTGTTCTAATTTTTAATTCTTTTCTCCACTCTTCGATTCCTTATAAAATAGGGCTTCACTGTAAGCTTTTGACGTCGAAACAAGGCTAATAGCTTCTCATGTTCATTGTGAATCGAATGGGAGTTGATTGCCCCCCCCCATCACATCATAACTTCAAACAGTGGGACCCTAGGTGGTGATGCCGAGTAGTATGAAGGAGTTTTTGAATATATAGTGGTAACGCTTATTAGCCCCTAATATTGCATGTGGAAAGGTTTCTTAAATTTTGATTGCCTCACAATGTGTCGTTCTTTATCTATCTTTCATAACGGCTTCTTTGTGTTAGCTGGTTGTCTTCTCAATTGTTGGGTTTACTCTTCCTTAACTGCTCTTTATTCATGCTAATAATTGATTGGCTATTGTTGTGTTTCTGGGCGTATTACATTAGAGTTTATACTTTATGAAGGTTTGGCTCTTTCGTATTGAATTTTGGTGGTTTTGGTGTTTGATTGTGCAGAACTTGGTTTGTTGATCGATGAACAGTCACTTGGTTTTTTATTGATCTTACCTCGCAAATTTGAATAGTTGAGTGCGAGAATAGGTGGTACATAACGCTGCTTTTCTAAGTGCCTGCAGTTTTGCGGTGGCAAGTTCTCAATTTACGGCGCAACGTCATTTAAGGATAATTAAAGGAGGTACTGTAGACGCTATCAGAGCTCCCAATTTAAGTCCATCAGGTTCCACACAACAGAACTGCTATGATCGAATGGGGCACGTCTTCATCTAAAAGAACAATTAACAAATGTGCCCGCATGGCTTTGTGCTGGAACCAACCGTTTGGAACGTCCTTTTTGAACCACTAACACCTCCAGTCCCTAATAGGCGCTACCCTTGCGAGGTTTGCCTCATTGGGAGCAGTTAGTAAGGCTACCTGGGGATCCTCATGTACAAGGAGTGATAGCTACTGCCTGATAGCTGTCTTCGGTTGGAAACTTATACTTAATCAAAAGAAATCCAGTCCCAAAGAACTCACCACAGTCTACAAAGCAGTCTCTTCCTAATGACTCCAAGTGATCAGTGTCCCATCGACTTAGCAGTTAAAAGCCTGGGGAAAAACAAATTAGGAATGCCAGCAGGATTATGCTGTGAGAATATGCTTTCAATATGGTAATAAGTATATGCGGAAGGGTTTCCACCTTTATGTCGTGTTATTTGTTCTTTGATGATTTGACTTGACATTCTTTTCACTCTCATAACACTGGTTTTCCCGACATGCTCAATTATTTGATGGGAGAGACCCATCAGTATACATTCATAATACGCACAGAAAAGTTTCCCAGGCAGTTTGCTTTCTGCGTTATTTGCACCTAGGAAGTTGTGTGTTGCTCCAGGACCAGGTGGTTCCACTCCGAAATTTCTACAGTTCGAAGTTATTCTTAAATGTTTGTTTTTAGCATTAAAAATGCTATCTAGTTATCAATTTACAGCTAAATTCAAAATTATGGTGTTACATGAAACGTCAAAATCCAAGTTGAGAACTGTACTACGCTGTGAGAGGTAGAGAAATGTATGTAACACCTCTCACTGGTCGTTATTTTATAATAAATTTGAATGTAAACATCGGCAGACGGAGTTTATAGGGAATTGAAGGAAGATTGAGATGTGTTTGTCGCTCGACTTTCCACCTCATCTTTATCTGCTTGAGGCCATTATTCGTTTATCTCTTCTCGTTATTGGTTGATAACTTATCACCCTTCTAAATGCTCAGGTACACGACGTTTCTAAACCCAGAAAAAACGTTTGAAATAAAACTCAGAAGTCTGGTTTTAAATTTGTTTCAATCGTTTGTTGAATAATAAATTGCCTTTTTATTCTCTTGACTATTAAACGTTTGGAAATATAGCTTCCTCGCAGTTCTCGACTGTCTTAATGGTCTGAGCCAATTAGACTTGATTAATAAATAAATGTTTCACAGGTGTTAGGTTTGTGCATGCTCTTGTATGCTGATGATAGTAATTGAGGACCAACTAGGGTGTCTCAATGCGCAGTTCGCGTAATTCCCATAAGTTTTGACAGTTGAGTGAATGTCACGTGCGTCGCCATCACAAAGCACACGCGTCAGTTGGATTGTGACACTCACGGTTCCTTCAGAACGTTTAATCATACGTATCGCCAAACACGTCAAAATGAGTTTGTTAATCTAAATTTTACCAAAACTGTGCGATGTTTGAGTATTTCTGCGTTTGCTCTTATGAAGTGGTGAGTGGATCTTCAACTGCGTTACAGATTTAGGGAAATAGGTGCTCTGTGAACAGCGTGAAATTGATTTTTTGTAAAGTTCTGTACATGAGCGTTGAGTTTCATGTTTAACATTTTTCGGAAGTCGTGGAAGACCACGTATTTCCTACTGATTTCAACAAAATCGTATTAAAATGGCGGAAGCCGATCTTATTGCAGAATATGACACTTGTGCATGCGTAGACATCAAAGTCCATGTGTGGAACTTTGTGGGCTGTAACCCTCGTAATTCCTAACAACCTTGACAAAGCCAGATGGAACGGTTGAAGTCATGAACGTGCATGCACAGGCGCTATCAATCATACTGTAGGGCTCATTAGGCTGATCAGGTTGACACTTCGTCAATATTTGATCATAATAGTGGCCATTCCCACAGTTATCCCGATTTTTTTGTTTCACGGTGGAAAATACTCAAGGATCATTTATTGTGCATATTTTATAAACATTTAAACAAATCAGGTGAAAGCTGTGAAGGCCAAGCAATTCCACATACGCACAAAAGTTATTCTTGTTGCTTTGAAATGAGAATTTTCACATGTAGGTGACATTTTGTTTGATATTCTCTTAATTTTTGGTTGAGAAAAAACGTTTTTAGACTTGGGGCCCCTGGTGTAACTGTAACTACGTGAGTTTGTAGAAACAAGTCAAGACCTAACTCCTCCCGTTTTGTCCAATAATGTTGACCAGCTTCCATAGGTCCGTTTAAAAAGTATCGCGAATTTTGTGTTTTACCAGAAAGTATTTATTCATTAATATTATTTTGGCCTTCAAAGTAATAAGTCCCCCCCCCCCTTCAATCAACCATGTAATACATTTACGTATTCGAACTTTTTTTTTTGCAATCCTCAAAGCACTAAACAAAATCGTTTTATGTTACCTAGTTCAGCAGTGTGTTGATAGGAGACGAAACGCAAAATGGAGTTTTTCTCAATGTCGAATTTTGACTGAAAGCGCTTGAGCTGATTTGAATAGGTCTGAGGAGGTGTAGAGAAAAGATTTCTTCTGATGTTAGGCATTTTTTACCCAAAGGGGGGGGGGGGGTAAGGAAAGTATTGCGATCGTATAAATTTAAGTTGAGTTTTCTTCAGATCTTCGCGGTTTGAGAACTACTGAATCAAAAAAATTCAGCCCGCATAGCCCGTGAGTGTGGGGGGCTGTAGTTCACTTTACGGATGGAACCGATTTAGATGGTTCTTTTTTTGTTTTCGTTGAGGACGCGTAAATAATGTTATGAACGATTTCCACCGACGGGAAACGGGGGATGGGGGACTGAAATGTACCAAAAACTACGGTTTTTTGCATAGTTCTCAAAAACGGTTCTAAGCGGTTTTGATTAAACTTTCAAATTATCTTGTACCAGTTAGTGCCTAACTTTTCTTCTCGGCCTATGAAGCAAAATAGATTTTTTCACTTTTTGGCAACGATTTTTACCTAATCCACGGGAATGCCTTCAAATAATTAATACTTATATATTGTTCTATATAAATGTTCTTCTGACGGTCCATTGAACAGATATAAAAACCAAAATATGTCGAAAATGATGATTTTTTGAACATTTTCCAAAGTAACTGTTTCATTGAGTTGATCTATCTTACGAACTGTCCTTGAGTGACCTTAACTCATCTTTTGATCTCCGCAATTTTTGTATTTATCTGTTGAACTGAGAAACAAGCTTTGAAAGCTCGGTAAACGATAATGGTCTAATATTCATTTATCGTTTTTCCAATTTTCTCAAAAATCGCTCTAACAATTTCGATCAAACTACAGGGTACTCTCAACTAACTAGTACCTACAGTTTGTTCTGTATAAATGTTTCCTTAGAAATGCGTTGAATGAAGATACAGCTCCCATCCAGCGTTTTATCGAATTTACGGGGGTTGCGGAAAGTTGTGTGTTGCTACGCACCAGATATTTTAAACTAAATTATGCATAGTTCTTATGACGGCCTTGTGCCAATAGGTCAACAATTAAGTGTATCTCATTAGGGCTTCCACAATCTGGAAATCAAGGATTCTGTATCGAATTCCAAGAGTTAGGTTTTTGGGCAAAAACGTTTCGAAAATGAGGCCTTTTTACTCGACGCAATAGCTTAGTTTTTGAAGGGACGTTTTTTAAAATGAGATTCTTAAAATTTTTAAATTTCTTTTCGATAGTTTCTTCGAAGGTCTCTATGACGAATTTGTTTACTGTTTACGCGTGCAGGGTGTTTACCATTTGTTCTGTATAAATCGTATGCAGGCAGTGTTGAATTATTGGCTTGCCAGAAAAGTCGTATAATTCAGTCGGGGGGAGACAAGTTGTGTTATATTTCATCCAATTTTATTATTATTACTTTTTTCGTTCATTAGTCATTATTATGGTTTTATATCGAGGCTCATGGCTGACAAGGTTAGTGAATTTCTAGAAAACTAGGGCTGCTGACAGGCGGGGGGGGGGGGGCTGTCTGAGTGACTTGAGACGATGGTTTGGTCAGCATCTTCTTCTCCTTTCTCTGAGTTGGTTCTTTCGTTCTGTACCTTCTGTTGGTCGTCTTTCAGAAAGAACCTGCGCCTAGCTTTGACAGTGTTGTCTTTAAGAGACTTGGTATTGCAAGACCTTGAACCCATCAACGTATCTTCTCTGCTCTGATTTTAAGCAACCTTAAAATTAACATCCCGACCAATACTGAACCATAGGGCTAACCCGCAGTCACATCACCCTTTTGAGAAACATTTGAAATGCGCTGGCTAGAATATTTTGTTGCCTTATAATTTTATAACAGAAGTAAGCGTCTAGGCCCTTACTCTTATTATCATTTTATTTGGTTTGGTCTGATCTCTTCCATTTGCCACTGATCCCGCCTGTGATCTCAACTAATCTGTGAGTAAATCAACGAATTTCGCCTACATATGTGTTTTTGAAATGTTTCTGTGGATTAGCATCGTCCGCATGTTCCGCATGATTCTTTAAATACCTTTTGATGTGTTATTGCTTCTTTATGGGTGAAACAAGAATAACGATAGCTGCTATTTCCTTTTGTAACTAACACCTCCCTACAATTTCCTTTGGTGCTTTGAATATCCTATGTGTACTTTTTTATGTTCACAATTTATGTTAGTGATGCAATTTGTACTTTTAAAAGTAAGTAGTTCAGTTCAAACTTATTATAGTCGAGAAAAGGAGGCATGCACATGGATTTAAAACTGTTTAGTTTTAGGGGTGTATTCATGAACGTTTCTTTGAAGTATGTAAACCTCGTTGATGGATTTCCAATTGATTGAAAAATGTTGATTGTTAGTTTTAAAAACAAAAACAACCCTTTGGATCGAGCGACTGCGCATTGGTGCAGCAACGAGATGACTTTTGCAATAGTTTGTGGTTAGTTCTATGCTTGTGAGACATGAACAACAGGAATGGAATGGTGGGGGGGGGGGGATTGTCGGGGAACTTGCTAGTGATGCCACAATATTTCTGCACCCACAAGGTGCTTCAAATCATCTTATTATTTAGAACTGAAAGAGGTAAGAGAAAAACTAATCCTCTGTCATGAGAAAAGCAGTCCCCGCCACTCTTGTCTTTCTCCTCTTTTTCTAGACCTACAACAGAAAAGCTACTTAGTTCTTGTCAACCTAATTTATTTTGCAAGGGTATTTCATGATTAAGCTGTGAGATCCCTGAATTTGTTCACATCAAGACATCTACGTAGTTAGCTAGCCTGTCAATGCAGATATGATAGCAATGAAAAGAAGAAGAAGCAATTGGTGCATAATGACCTAGGAATATGTCCACTCCACAACAGTTCTGGTTCCTATCATCTTTCCAGTTTTTATAATCTTAGTTGTATTACCATTTTGAAGTTCATTGCCAGGTCCTATTCCTCATATATTGGTCTACCTAGCATTAATTGGCTTGGGGTACCTTGGAGGTTTACTTTGGGAGTACTGTAGTATGGGAGTAGCGTAGTTAGGTAAAATGTTTGAGGGTTTCGCATTTACATAGAATGATCTTAATTATTGTATCTGCAGTTTCAATGTATGCCTACAATTTGAGCTGCTTGTAGTGGAATGAATCCCACTTTATGTTATACTGGTCTTGTATTGGTCAAGGCTTTATTCTGTCACTTCATTATGTCGTCCAACATCTTCAAAAAAATTAGGTTTCCCCATTTCCCTTACTCCGAGGTGTCCATTCTAATTTCCCTTAATGAAATTTTGTCGCAGAATGGAATACTTCTTCCTTGCAACTGAGGTGGGATAGACACAGTCATTTCCCTCTCTAACGGAGAATTCGATGCTTACAATTCTCCTTTGTATACTTCCTAATGATATTAAAGAAATTGGGTTATATCCGCCAGTAGGCAAATTACTAAAGTTAACGTACCTGTTAGGTGAGTCCGTCTCCTCTGGCTTGTGAGTTACTGTGGGCAAGCGCTTTCGATGTAAAGACATCATCGTCTGGCCGTTAAGTCAGTATTGGAGTCAGTCAGTTGGTCGTGGTCTTTATATACAAAGAGAAAGGTGAAAGGGGTGATGGAGCGTCGGGGAAGGGGCGGGGAGAGGAGGTCATGTAGCTCAGGGAAACCCTAGAGATAAATGGAACGTGTTGGATGGTCTGTCAATTGTGAATTTAAGTCTTTTTGTGTAGGGTGGTCTGTAAATCCGTCAGTTGGTTGTTTTCGTTTGTGTAGTGTTTTGAGTGGTGTGAATATGGTGTCGCATTTTGTGTTGATTTGTTCATTTATGATCTGTCCATTGAAGTTTTTTTGTTTATAAATTTCCATGTTTTCTAATATGTTCAGTTTTCGTCCTTTGTATTGTTTGTGTAGTAAGGTGGTACAGTCCTGTATTTTTGTGGGTTCATGTCCAGTTGTTTTGAGGTGGTTGGCAAAGTTTGAATCGTCTTTGTTCCTACCAAGAGATTTAATGTGTTCTGAGTATCTGGTCCGTATTTTTTCGTCCTGTCTGTCCTATGTATGCGTTTTTACAAGTACAAGTTATTTTATACACCCCACTTTGGTCGAGTGGGTCTGTATTTTCAGTCTTTGCAGTTAGTTTGGTTCTAAGTGTGTTGTCCGTACGTAATGCAATTTGTATACCTTCCTTTCGGAGGATATTAGTTATTCCGTATATTTGTGGTCCTGTGTACGTGAATGTGCAGCGTCTTGTTAAAGTCTGTGTATTTTCTGTTTTTGAGTCGTTTGTTTTGGAGTCATATTGTCTTAGTAATTTGTTTATTGTTTTTTTAGAGTAACCGTTATTTTCTGCGATAGTATTTATAATATCAAGTTCTTTTTTGTAATTTTGTTCGGATAGTGGGATCGTTGTTAATCTCCGTATCATGTGTCTGAACCCCAAAACCACCACTACTCAAAGGACAACCAAAAATTCACAAAAAGGATACACCCATCAGACCAGTCATAAACTTCACATCTGCACCAGCATATAAACTCTCAAAATATTTGACAACAATGCTAAAAAGTACCATTACATTACCAAACAGATATACGATACGCAACACAGAAGAACTCACCACTAGATTAAAAGACGTAACCATAACTCCAAACACTAGATTGGTATCATTTGATATAAAAAACTTATATCCCTCCATACCAATAAAAGAAACCATTGACATACTACAAACCAAACTAAGGCAAATAGACACGACAACCACTAGAAACGTCACCAACCTCACCAAATTGACACTCGGACAAAATTACTTTCAATTTAACAATAGCATATACAGGCCAAAAGATGGATTAGGTATAGGAAAACCCTACTTCCATATTAACTGAAATATTTCTGCAGCATTACGAAGAAACTCACATCCAGACCTTAATGACAAAACACGATATCAAACACTACGCCAGATATGTAGATGATATCATCTGCATATTAGGCCGTGATAACACTGACGATATACTAAAGGACTTAAACAATATCCACCATAACATCCAATATGACATGGACAAAGAACAAAATAAAACTCTTAATTACTTGGACCTAAAAATCACACTGTTGGACAACTAACTACAATACGACATTTTTAGAAAACCTACCGCTACTGACACGACCATACATTTTACATCAAACCACCCACAACAACATAAACTAAGTGCATTCAGACACATGATACGGAGATTAACAACGATCCCACTATCCGAACAAAATTACAAAAAAGAACTTGATATTATAAATACTATCGCAGAAAATAACGGTTACTCTAAAAACAATAAACAAATTACTAAGACAATATGACTCCAAAACAAACGACTCAAAAACAGAAAATACACAGACTTTAACAAGACGCTGCACATTCACGTACACAGGACCACAAATATACGGAATAACTAATATCCTCCGAAAGGAAGGTATACAAATTGAAATTGGGTTGTGTCCGCCAGTAGGCAAATTACTAAAGTTAACGTACCTGTTAGGTGAGTCCGTCTCCTCTGGCATTACGTACGGACAACACACTTAGAACCAAACTAACTGCAAAGACTGAAAAGACAGACCCACTCGACCAAAGTGGGGTATATAAAATAACTTGCACTTGTACAAACGCATACATAGGACAGACAGGACGAAAAATACGGACCAGATACTCAGAACACATTAAATCTCTTAGTAGGAACAAAGACGATTCAAACTTTGCCAACCACCTCAAAACAACTGGACATGAACCCACCAAAATACAGGACTGTACCACCATACTACACAAACAATACAAAGGACGAAAACTGAACATATTAGAAAACATGGAAATTTATAAACAAAAAAACTTCAATGGACAGATCATAAATGAACAAATCAACACAAAATGCGACACCATATTCACACCACTCAAAAACACTACACAAACGAAAACAACCAACTGACGGATTTACAGACCACCCTACACAAAAAGACTTAAATTCCACAATTGACAGACCATCCAACACGTTCCATTTATCTCTAGGGGGTTTCCCCGAGCTACATGACCTCCTCTCCCGCCCCTTCCCCGACGCTCCATCACCCCTTTCACCTTTCTCTTTGTATATAAAGACCACGACCAACTGACTGACTCCAGTACTGACTTAACGGCCAGACGATGATGTCTTTACATCGAAAGCGCTTGCCCACAGTAACTCACAAGCCAGAGGAGACGGACTCACCTAACAGGTACGTTAACTTCCTAATGATGATTCCACTATCAGTTGCCCAGATCTGTGCTTGGGCATACCCGCTGCCTTGAAAATCAATGCCAAGACTCGAAGGTAGACGCTTGTTGCTTCCTTTGACCTTGAATCCTCTGTACAAGCAGATCCCCTTTTCCACTGTCCAGCACCTATTAGTAATCTGACAATCGTACATGTGCTGTAGATTTGAACTCTCCTTTCTCCCCAAATCCTTACTGTATCTTCAATCATAAAATGGAAACAAACTCTGTCCAGGACTTTGTAAAAGTGATACAAGTAGTCTACATGCACCTCCAGAGAGAACGTATATGAAGGACTTCAAAATTAATGGAGCAATTTGGTGTTTAGCATAACTCAATTTTCGTTGGTAAACCAACTGGTTAGCTTTTTTCAAAGTTTTCTGCGTAGTGGTCCCATGAATTTACTCCTGCGTATTGAGAGCCAACCCAGAACTAGTGCATTGCACGCCTCTCTACGATAACAGCTCTTCTTTCTTGTCCTCTTAACCTTACAAGAATCCTGCACCATCCCGCCATTCCTATACATCCTCCCATACTATCCAGCAGTTTGGCAGATTTAGGAGTGGTCTTCCCTCCATGTCTTCATTATGCATCCCTGCAAGATACTGCCCTCAGATCAGCAAGCTCCATCCTTTTATGGCTAAGTACTGCCCTGGCAAATTGAGCAATGCACCTCTTGTTTTCCTCAAAATTCAACATGGAGCGGTCAAATGCCTCTGGCATGACTGTGTCTTCCACCAGCCTGTCTACCTTTGACACAAGATGGCTTGAGAAGGATCATCCTACAGTGCAGGCAGTTTTGGTTCTCCTCCCACTTCATTGGCAAATTTTAGAATGCTGGCTTCAGTAGAACACTGTCCTTTTCATGATCTTCATTGCGCAGACAGTATAAATTTAATATCCAACTTGGCCTTCGGCTCTTTATGAAACTAGTGTCGATACTAGAGAAATTGGGTTATATCCGCCAGTAGGCAAATTACTAAAGTTAACGTACCTGTTAGGTGAGTCCGTCTCCTCTGGCTTGTGAGTTACTGTGGGCAAGCGCTTTCGATGTAAAGACATCATCGTCTGGCCGTTAAGTCAGTACTCGTCTTAACGGACTCACCTAACAGGTACGTTAACTTTAGTAGTGTCGATACAGTTCTGTGGTGTCGTCTTCATTCAAGCCTGTGTAGAATATTTGTTTTTAATTCACAATCCCCAGTTTGTGATTTCGATGAACCAGTTTGTACTGATAACAATATCGAACGTTTTAAAGCTAGCCTGGTGGATGAAAGTGCATTCTAAACAGCAAATTAGTTGAAATCGGAGTTTGGTGAATTATGGGTGAAACCCCCTTTCTGACAACAGCACTTCCCCAAAATATCAGCAAGTAGAGAGATGTGGTATTTTAGTGGAATATTTATGTTTTCCGCAAAGATTGTGATCTGTTAATGCAAACTTGATGACTTTAAAGGTATTGAAGTATCCAACACACCAAATTCGAAGGTAAGAGGAAGCCTTTGAGGTGAATCTATCTCAGCAGTGCTAAATTACTGACCTTGGGTTAGGAGAATTGCGTGTATGAACAGCAGTTGAGGTGTGCAATCCTTTGTGTTACCACTTCCTGTTAACAAGGACTGGTTAGGGGGCGTTGGGAGTACTGAACAGCTTACTGTCTTTAGGGGGGGATATGGATAGTGCATCTGAAGAACAAAGAACGCTTCAAAGGAGTTTAGTGTAAGGAGTGGCTTAGTCGTCTGTACTTATATGCACTAGACCTGAAGACAGATGTCCGAAGCGTTTAATAAATGTAAAGGTTTGATAACGCGTTTTAATCTGACGTAGTTGTCATAAACAACTGCCTAGTACAACTTGGTTCATAAGATTGGATAAAGTTCAAAAAGGGATGGACTGTGGGAATAATCCAAATATTGCAGTGAGCGTAACTCAGGATTGTTACCACTAATTCAATAGTTCAGAAAGTGGTCACAATTCTTGATAGACTGTCTGACGTACTCAACGCGTGTTGTGTTTTCCAACACGCCTATTCATTTTGCAAATGAGAAACTTTCTTTCAACTCAATCATAATTTTTCGTAGTAAGTGCTTTCAATACAAGAGTTCGGTAACTCGTGTGTACCGTTTCAAGAAGTATAATATGTCTCAAGTATTCCAAGAGTGTAAATACATTCTGTAAGATAAACTACAACAAGCAATTTATTTTACTTGTTTAGTTTATTAAACTAGTGTAGCGATTTGCTGGTAGGTTTGGATTCATTATGTATAATCCGTTATTAATGTATAGTTTGAGTAACATACATAGAGATATTGATTGTATACATTGTTGCTTACTTTTTTTGCTGCTCATTTTTCAGGTCGGATGCCAACAGTTTGCTTCGCTCCCTCATGTCTACCCCACAGAGTTGCCAAGGTCGTCCGGTGATTTTGATGAGGGAGGAAGTCAGGTGGCCTCCTCCAGTCACCCCTCCGCATGGCGAAGTGTTAACTAATCGTACCAATATACCCAGCTCTAAAGGGGTGAGTCATTCCAACAAAATTTAATTAAGATCACTTGACTCATTAGGTACTAAATGTAGCCATGGGTTCTGTCACAAAACTTTATACTTTGCTTAACCCCACGAAGTTGGAAGGAAAATCAAAGGTCCGACAACTTTGATTAATTATTTTGAGTCGGCAGTAATGTAAAACAGGAACGGTAATATAACCTTTGGGTTCGTTCCGGCTTGCTAACGACTTTAAAAATACTTTTATTTACACAATGAACAACTGGTGGTGCAGGATAATTAGGATGTACGTGTGTTGGTTCTATTCACCATCGTGCGCAATATTACAATGTGAGAACTCCTGATTGATGGGGATCCGACACGAAGTTAAGTGAAATACTTGGATACATGGGAGTCTTCCCAGATAGGAAGCTCGTTCAGGTTACACACGTGAGGAAGACCATATATATAAGCTCAGGAATGGTGTCTTTTCAATTATAAATATCTGATGCTCTTCGCTTCCATAATATGCAACGTGTATGTGCCCTATATCTTCGGTCAATGCTTTTTTATGGAACAAAATTTTACATGCAAAGCCGTCGACGCCGTTTTTTATTACGAAACCGGAGAAACGATTGTTTAATGTTCGGCAAATCCGATTTTCCAACGGATGGTTAAAGATATAGTTGTTAAGAACAAAATGCTAGAAAATACTCCTCCAGGTCGGTTAAAGAACTTATGGCTAGTTTAGGTTCGTGGATTAATCATTATAGAATTGCTCATCACACTTATGAAGTTGGTGTCCGATTTAATGTTACGTTTTTAATGATTGCAGGAAGTTGTAGTTGACACTCGGGTGACCCCGGCTGGTCGTCGAAAACAGAGTTGCCCTCTCAGAGCCACTGACACAGCTTACGTTACTCAATCCTTCAATCAGTCTGGTTCTCAACCCGAGTCCCGCTATTACAAACGTGGTACGGAAGCCATATCTCGCCTTTTGGAAGCTGCAAATTACACTGCAGGAAGTGACGATGTTGAAGGCAATGAGCAAGATTCTGATGAGCCCAACAACTCTTGGTGTGGCTCAGTGGACAATATCCTTAGGAACAACAGGGTGAGCTTTCGTCATCCTCTTTCTTTACTGATTATTCTTATCATTTGTTCATCAGTTAACTGAAAATAACACAATTTTCTTAAGTTTTCAAGTGCTTTTAATCTCTAAGTGGTTTGCCAATGTTTATCATTTTAACTCGAACTGTGCGCTTGAAGTGAATTCTGATCACTTCCTCTTAAGTTCAGATTTAGTATTCAGGCTTGTGTGCTAAAGGCATCTTGAAATACTTACTTCATGCTTCAGAAATCCTAGACTAATAAAAAGCCAATTTAAATATTAATGTCAGTACCATAAATATGGTCTGCCAAGTGGGCCGTCTTTGCCCCATGGTTTGGGATTGTAGTGTGTGACAGGATAATCTTCAAATGTCAGGGTCTGAAGCTCAGTGTCGTTAGTAATTTTTCACTGACTGCGAGCCGTTCACCTATGTGGACGATCTGACTGTGCTGATCTGTTCACAGTCGATCCACCAAATTGAGGCAAAAACCCATCGAGGGCTCAAAATTGTCACCAAATAGTGCGAGCTAGTCAAGCTGCAGGACTTAGGGAAAAACTAGTTAATCCTCGTAAAGCAAAAATTAAATAGCTAACTGTCAGTACGTTTTGGCGGCTGGAGGCAAGCAGACGAGTAAGGACTCCGATGAGAAGCAAGTGGGGACTTATAGGTGAGTGGAGGCGTTCCAGCCAACACCTTCAGTCTCTCAAAGGAACCACCCTCACAAGGTTTGCCTCATTAATAGTAATTAGTAAGGCCACTTGGGAGGTGTGTTACCATGACGCAATCCTAATTTACAAGGCCATCTCTATCTTGACGTGATTAGATACTGCCCCATTGTCTGAGCAAACTAACAGTCAACCACAGGTGAGTGCTGACCCAATTGTAGAGATCTTCTTTGCTCGTCGCTGAACTCAGTATAGATCTCTCTAATCGTTTGGCTCAGTTTGCAAAGAAGGTTATGACAAAAAAAAAAAAAAAAAAAAAAACCGTGGTGGCAGTTGATGTCTCACTTAGAAACTTGCCACCTAAGTAAAGGCAAGTAGTTAGATCTGGAGGGATAGCAGATTAAGAACTCCCCAATGGTTCAGAACTCTAGCGTCATAACTCCGTGCCTTTAATGCATGGGCAACTGCTTTCTGCCAGAATGCTGGAAATTACCACCTCCCATAAATCCACTGGTCTGGGTTTGGCTGATGCTGAGTGATTGGCCGGGCTCTTGTATGAAACCACAACTTTCATGACATGTAACTGATATACATCTCTTAAGAGGGTTCAGGAAGTCATTTTGATAAAGCAACAGACATATATGGAATTTGCTGGGGCGTGTCAATAGACGTTCCTGTAGTATCACCACCCGTGTATTTGTGGAACAGTTTAATTTCCTAAGGATGTAATGAGCTTGTCCCCACTTCTCTTGTTTCGATTTATTTATTTTTATTGGATGTAAAGTGGTGTGTAGCCCTCCAATATTTCAAATTCTCAGGACCCCTCCCTCATTTAACTTTGGATTAAATAATATAACTATCGTAACTTATTTGTGTTTCGTTTAATATCATCGTCATTACCGTTGACCCAGGTTCCTAAACGAGTTCAAGTAGCCTGCTCCAATTGCGGCACCCGAACTACCACAATATGGCGTCGAAACCCCAATGGAGAAATGGTTTGCAATGCTTGCGGCCTCTATTACAAGCTCCACCACGTTAACAGGCCCGCTACAATGAGGAGGGATACCATCCATACCAGGCGCAGGAGACCAAAGTCTGACAACCCTCGGTCCAAGAGCACAAGTAAGTTGTATGTATCTGATTTACAATTTAAAAATCGACAATACCTCTGCACCTTCATGTCAGTTGTTCCACCCTGCGTGTCCCTGCCCTGCTTGATTGTCTTGCTTCATGTACGTGTTGTAGGTAGCCTCTTGTTACGCTTGACAAGCACTGACGACTAAAGAAACAAACTGACTTAATTTTGAGCAATCGCATTGCATTTCTGTTGTTGCTGTTGAGGGCTTATTTAAAAAAAGTACCATTTATAGTTGTGTTCTACACCAACGTGACCAGTTTTTCTTTGCAAACAGTTGACTTGCCCACAACTTGTGACAAATTTCTCCTAACTCGGCAAAGACCGAACACGTTAGAATAACGAGTTAGTTATTTTCAAAATGAGGTTCTAGAATCGTCTAAAAGAATTGTAGAATTGTTGAGTATCTTTTAGATGACAAAGGGCTGCAGGATGGGAATCAGCTGGGGTGCGATATTTGTCTTTTTAAGCACTGGCAGTAGCCACCAGTTCTTAATTTTGTGGGGAAGGGAATATGTACTGTCGTACGTATACGTAGAAGTAGGTATGTGATGTGTGCGCAGCGTAACAGTCCCATAAAGACTGAGGAAGAAAGTGCTAGTGCATAAGGTGAGCTATGAATTGCCTTAGACGATCTCGTGCTGCGCTGACAGCATCATTACGCCCCCTCCTCCCCCCTTCACCATAAAACAAATGATAAAAGGTATAGAAGCTAATATGGGGGTTGGAGTTTTATCTGTTTTCAACTAAATTTGTATATGAGCATACACTTGAGAGAAATAGTGGTAAACATTGCCAGTGTTGGGATGGAGGCAGTTGAGATTAAGAGTAGAACCACACAGCCACAGGTATGGATTGAGAATGATTGAAGGCACTGAGCACAATGGAATTGACTTCAAGAAGTTCTAGCGGTAAAGTGCACTATTAACATCTGAGGAAAGAGTTCACGAGAGACGACCAGTTTTCTTAACAAGACGGTAAAAGCTGAGCTTACAGCCCAGCCTTGCTCAACCATTATCACGTTGAAAACAGTCAGGCAGCTCATCTATTCAGCTCTGCAAGTGAACTGGTTTCCTAAACTTTCAATCAATGTTTGGTTATTAACCCGAAGATTTCAGTTGTCAAATGGCAGTTCCAATTTTCACTCGTGTCGTTTAAAATAAATCGATAATTTGACAGAATAAATCGATTATTAACATTAATAAGCCAATCTTGGGAGGTCAATGCCGCCATTCACTCCTTCTATACGCCATTTTCTGTTGGCATTCGTTAATATCTTTGTGCATGAGGGTGTGAACCATTTATCTATACTATTCTTCATTCAATTATTCATGTCTATTCTGGCACCCACACACATGAGCCAAAGTGTACTATACGGTGGAACCACCATCCAGAAATTAAAAAAAAGTTATTGGGAAAAGAAACAATTAATTAGGCAAAAAACTTTCAACTTCTATTGAGTGATAATGAAAATAAATATGTACATGAAACTGGGGTATCCCTTAATTAAATAAAAGAAAAAGTGCTTGATATAATGAATAATGAAAGCAAAAGAATGAGGGAACTAATTGTCGATAACTCGATTTAAAATAATGTTCGTGATTTCCCGATTTATTGATGAAGAACGGGAGAGGCAAATATGTCAACTTGAGTAAGACAAGGGTAGAAGCAGTATTCCAGAGAACAAGTTGGTCAACATGTGGAAGGCGAGTTATGGGTTCGGGAATGAGAAGTGAACTGGGCTAATTGGCTTACTGACCTGCAAAGCTGTACCAATGATGGAGTACCTTCAGTTGTCGATAGACGAAGGGGCTCTTCAAACATATAAATAGTGCCGTCGGAATGGTTGGGCGCTCGAAATGTGTAGAAGTGAGCACGTAGTTGGTCGGAGCTATGAAGCAAATAGCAGATCTGCGGATTACGCACTGGCTTGAAAGTCTTTAATGAAGTCGAGCAAATTACTGCTTTCGCTTCGCAGTTAGTTAAGTCACGATTTGAAGCAAAGTGAACACATGACTGACACATTGCCGTTGCTATTGTTGTCGCCCGAATAAATGATGGAAGAAATGAGAAAACAAACGCTAAATGAAATTGAACATATCTGGGGCGTGAACATACAGGATGAACATCCGTTTGTTGTTTAGTATCCTTGCAGTACCAGAGGCAAGTAAAAAGCGCGCACCCACACTCTCCCAGAGCATCCTTGTGGAGTGCATTCGCCAAAGTTTGACAAAGGAAAAACACGCACTCAGGTGTACACAGTCTCGTGCAATTGTTCCTCGTGATTCTTTGAATGTGGTGAAGCAAGAAGAGGGCGAGCGAGGAACCCTGAGCAATCCCTTCCATATTCTTTCTCCTTGCCATGTAGCGAAGTCAGTCAGAGTGAGGCGAGGATGATCAGGGAGGGCTGCGGAACCTCACTCGAGCTACTGAAAGGGCCTTTGGAGGGCGAGATTGACGAAGGTGAGAGCTGATGAGAGAAATAGAAGGCTCCGAGCTCGGTAAAATAGTTTCATCTCGAGAGCTTTCAAAAACGGTTTAATCGTTGACTACGTTGGTGAAACTCGTTTGTGCTAATCAACTATTTAAATCACCGATTAGGTCAAATGTCGGTAGTGTCCATTTAGTAGAACTAGTCCTAAAGAATGACAGTGCTTCAAATTAAGGTCTGAAGAGTTTATTCTTGTTCCGTTTTGTACAAAGGGATCTCTTCAACAGCCAAGGGAGCTTCCACGGTTGATGTGTGGCAGTTCTTATGGCCACACATTGGAAAACTCTGTCCCCAATCCAACTGTGTGTTTATTTCATATTTAGGACCACCTAAGCGTGCCATAGTTCTCATCGATCTGTAAGCCTTGTCAGATGTATCGTGCACACCAACTTGGTTAGCTGAAGTGCATCAAGGGTGGATCTAGTGTCGCACATCGAGCTACTTGGTGTAAACTGTAGTACTGCCTGTGTTAAGCATGCAAACATGTAGCGTTACTGTGATGGAATCTGTGTACTGTCTTGGGGTTATTAATGCATGGTTTAATCTGTGTTATGTTCTTGTTGAGATTTGTACTCTCATTGGCATTGCAGGTCGTTGAGTCAATTTTACGGTAAAGTTTATTATTGTGAGGATTAATGAATACGCTGCATGGTAACAACTGCTGCCCGCCCCATTCAAATTAGTCGTAATAATAATTCGTTTCGAGATGGCGACATTTTCGTCATATTGACTAGAATGTACTCAACTGTGGTCATCCATTGTGTAAAACAAGCTATGATGGTTTTAGGACAGTGTGAAGTAAGATGTGTACCGTTATAACACGTTGACCCTTGCAGTGTGTTCACTTCACACGTACTAATGTAAAAAGCCCCCGTCTCTTGATTTGCAATATCTGACAACTCCCGTGATCATCTGGTCATCCAGGCTCAGTACAGGCTGGTTGGTACCAACAGCAATGCCTACCTTTACTCGACAAAAGAAGGACAACTGTTCTATAGCGACCTCTTTTTGTTTATTATTCAATCTGAATAATAACCCTAAGTTTTCGTTCAGGAATTTATTCTTTCACACAAAAATCCCATTTGGTATCTGGTTGTGCCCGCCTCTTAGCTATCCAACAGTCGAAGCCCATGGTTGTTATGGGCAAAAAACCGTTAAAAAAATTAACAAAAACGCAGTTTAATCGCAAATACGCCGTGTTTGGTATAGTTTTCAAGGTATTTTAGATGCTGGGTTGAATGGAATGAGTATCAGACATCTAGAACAGCTTATAGTCAGCCAAAGTCTACTTATTGAAAGAACAGCGAATCGTTTCATCGTTTGTACTGCTCCCCCCCCCCCCATCTTATTAAAACCACCCGCCAGCTCGACTTGCAACATCATGCCAATTGCCTTCAGGGGCTTACGGGCGCTTGGAATTCGTAATTTTTGTCGTTTCGTAGTAGTTAGGTAGTGTTTCGTATAGTTTACTGGTATTTTTCGATGCTAAATCGAATGGGATGGGTCTCGGCGCTGTCAGATTCCGTCTAGCTGTACAAGAGAATAATAAACCGTTGCGTAATGATTTGCAGGGCTTCACCTTGCAATGGCCAACAAACTGCCAGAAAATTGTAGCACGCCCTTTGATTTGGCTTTCAAGAGTACTAGGGTATACTGCAAATCAGCGATTCAATATTTAAAAAGGCGTTTCCACAGGGTCATCCATGAGTAGGGCTGACGCCTACTCCACTCATACTAAGAGTGGTTGGAAAAGTCAGAAGCAGCAACAAACTCAAACATTTTTCTGGGCTTTTTGAGAAACGGTGTTGCCTCATGACAGAGCTGCAGATGCTCTTCTACGAGTTTAAGGGGTGCTCACAGTTTCACATCGTCCTAGATAGATACCTGTCGAGTTGTGGCGAGGAAAGACCACCTCCAGGCCTCACATTGGATTGGTGCTCAAATTTAAGCCCAAAGGATTCTTACGGGTCCACGTATGCATTATAGAGCAAGCCATTCTGTTGCTAATTACAAGCTCCCTCACCATCGCCAACTTGAGCGTTCAGATCGTTCTTGAACTTCAGATCTAGTGAATGAGCGTCAGCCTGCAGTTGCAGCTCTAGACTTTTGCTGCCACATTCCTTGCATGTGTGTTAGTGCCATACTTGAAGGAAAACATAATGTGCGCATATTCTAATGTGGACAACCTATTTTGGTACTTCCTCCTTGAAGTTGTGTCTGCAGATCACAATCCCTGGCAGATTAGGGGGCAAATTCTCCTCTCCGTAGGTGCCTGTGTTATAGGTGCACTTGCACTTGGTTGTACTCGGCACTGACATTTCCACCATACTCCAGACACTGTGCTGCAGCATTGTGTGTTGTAGAACGCGTTGGTTCAAACACACTCATAATGAGTGGAAAAGAGTGCTAGGGGTAGCAGCTCTCTAACATCTAACCCCCTTGAGTGATCCCCTGTTTAGGTCAGCCGTTAAAATGAGGAGAGGGAAACCTTTCTCACAGTAGCTACCTAGTGAGTTTAGTCCTGGTGGATGTCTAGAATGGTAGCTGTGGGACATCCCTTTCACCATCTCCAAACCAGCAAACGGAGCCATCATCAATATTCTGTGGGCTATTTGAACTCACAAGTCCACACTACGCCTATCCGCTTCTCTCTAAATCCAAACTACAATAAAAACATGACTAGGGCCTTGAAACCAATAGCACAAACGAAAACCACCGTGTCTCATTTGCGGGTTTGCTATATGAAGACTGACTGCGAGTCGTATTCCTGTGGACTGTGCTGATTTGTGCTCAATCGGTTCCTAAGATTACAGGTGGCAGAGTAAGAAACTCATCATATTAAACGCCAACCATCACTCTATTTTGGCGGCTACTAGATCCGTTGTGAGAAGCAGGTCAATAACATGAATATAATTATAGGCGAAATGTGGCATTTCAGTCAACACCTCCAGTCTATCAAAGGCACTACCCTCGTGTGGATCACTGGTTGCAGATCACCGTGGGATGCCAAAATAATGAGTGAAATCGGTCCAAAACTAACTACAAGGTCTGTTCAAAACTATCACGAATTCCTCTTTTCTGTGGACTACGCATGTTTCATTTTTTTGTGGCATTATGTAATTACTAGTGTCCTCCATTTATACTGACGAGTTTGGCCGTTTTGAATGTTTACTTCATTGTTCACAGCTTTTTTGTTTGGGCGCGTTTTGGGCTTGTTTTCGAGTTTTGTCAATGCCAATGAGTTTTTATCACAGTTAGTGCGGAAAACGAAATCAAATGCTCTGAACCATGTCAAATGTTGATTGTAACATGTGGTGGAGCCATTTGGATAAAATGTTCTCAGAGAGCTAAGAAGATGTGTACGACGATCAGCATGCTGGAGGCACATCAACATCTATTTTCACATGAATTGGTGAAACTAGAATTGAGCAATTGTGGAATCACAGAGAAGTTGATGGAGGACCTAAACACATCGATTGGCTCGTGACAGTAGACTTTTACCAAAGATTTGAGCATGAGATATATCGCCGCAAAATTTGTCTTAAAATGTCTCAAATTTTACCAAAATGTGTTGCATTAAGGTTAGTTGTCAATAAGGAATATTTTTGGCAGTTCGAGAAGCGATTTTTCCGAACCACTCCGAATTCACAGAAGGAAAAAAACAGGTTTTGCGCCATGGTTACACCCATCCTCGCCCATCGTTGCTTGTGTACGAATTATGGCCATAAACAACTCTAATGATGCTACAAATTCCCCAAATCTGTGAGTTCCTGCACTTGGAAGAAGTCCATGAAAGGACGACGCTGTGCAAAAGTGATTCAACGATGGAGGAAAGCATTGTTGACATTTCTCAGGGATTCAGTCGTTTAGTCATTCCGGCCGCGGTCATTTAGCTACACTATGGCCGTTCCTGAGGGACACGTTTGATAAATCTCGGTTGTGCGCCCTCACACCAGTTTTGTTCTCGACTCGAACAAATGCAGTGCGGTTCAATTTGCCGGTGAGGATTTTCATAACCCCAACTCTATCCACACGCTCAGCAAAGTCTCAGAATCTCACACCCTCAAAAGGGACATCGAGCAGAGGCCAATCATCCAGAGGATGCTAACCCACGTCTTCAATCGAAGAGCCTGGCCGAGCCAAGACGCTATTTGTGGAGGTTTGACCCATTACGAGCTGCCTGTGTTCAGCCTTATGGCACAGGTCGGTTGTAATGGCTGCTCCAGTACTGGAGGGCATACTCCCTCTCTCGCAGCCTTCGCTTCACCAACTGCATTATATTCGAGGGAAATCACTTTGCCAGAAACAAAATAGATGTTAATGAATAAATGAAATAATGCTAAATTCGTGATATTTGTTCAACAGACCTCGTAATGGAATGACAATATTTGTGAAAATTGCCTCTTGGTCCCAATATAAATATAACGTTAACCACTTTTATTGATTTGCCTATGGCCCATAATTGTTAATTCAACTTTTTTTTCTCGATGAATTTACAGAATCGCCAACGGATTGTGCGAGTAGCGGTGGGAATTCGGGGAGTGAGGAATGTGACGACATGTTGGCAGCTCTGCGGCGTCAAATCCAACCGACCATCATGATGGCTGCTCTTCAACAGCGTGTTTCCTCCCCAGTGTCGACACCCAATCAGGACAAGCCTCTTAATTTGGTCGCTGGATCCCACTGAAAAGTGATCAAAAACAAACACATTTCTTTTAAATTTTTCTTTAGTGTTTGGTGAGACGGGAAGTTTTATCTGGCACAACTTTATTTTTAATTTTAGTTGAAAAAAAAATTTTTTTTTATTTGGTATATTTACAGTTTAGGATCATCCTTTAAAAAAAAAGAAAAAACAAAAAAAAACGACAAACATGTAGATAGGTGAGCTTTGTAACATAATTATGATGAGTTGATAAGACAGTGGGTTCCGTAGGGTAATTTTTGTTATATTCAACTTTCATAACTGGTTGACGTCAGTCATGTACGCGATTCAGTTTGTGAAGAGCGCTCTCTTTTCCGAACTACTGGACAGTTGCATAATTACAGCGATTATATTTGATAGATAGGTACGAGTTACCTAACACAACCAAACTATTAAGTTCTCTTACTTCCTCTTTTAGTTGCTCCTGCCTAACTTATGTAATGCAACTTAGTTTTAATTTCGTCATTATAATTTTAAAAAACGAACCTTGCAACTTTGATGTTTGTGTGTAGGGAACAAAGTTCCACGTGCACGGTTTTATTTTCAATAAATCTGTCGAGCACCTATAAAAAGTAACAAAAACATTTGATTCCAATTTTTGTAATTTACTTTCACAGTGACGTCAAACGAATGTTCGTTATTAGTTGGTTTATTTCGACACAAGCCTCTCTCTTTCTCCCTCTATCTAACCAACCTCACTCTACGATTCCTATAAAAACAACTGTCTTCCTTCGTTCGAAATTCGGTTGTTTCCCCAATGATCCTTTCAGCGTTTTTTGTTTTAAATTTTTCTTTTTACATTTTTTGTACTTGAATTTTGTGTGAAACGGTATCACCGCAGCGCCTTAAATCTTCCGTTCCTTTTATCGTGCATTTCTCATTATTTTAATTTCTAAGTGCTTCGACCTCTTTCCCTTGATAGATCGTTTTTAATGGAAAACAAATTTGAAAAAAAAAAAAAGTTTTAAATTGTGTAAGAATGCGTTCTAAATGTGTAGGGTGAATTGGATTGTGTTGAGTACGAAACAGGCTAAGTGATGCTTTTCGTTGAATTTGAGAAACATTTATTGCCACCTCAGTGTCTAAGGGAGTGTCTCATGTACTGTATTGAGCACGTTCACTATTTAATCGTTAGTCGTCATAGTTGGCCTGAAATGAACTGCTTTCATATTTTCTCAACTGTGCTGGGTTTTACGTACAACCTAACGATTTATTTACTCATTTTAAATCCTGCAAAGAGTTGTTGCGGACCACTATATAAAAGGTACCAGGCTTAAAGGTTGGCGAGCAAAGAGGGAACTTCGAATTCACATTCCCAAGATCCATCATGTTCTTTGTATCTGCCACTGCCCTTTCTGTGTATCTACCATCACCACCAGTTACGCCCCTTTTCACAAAAATCTATTTCAGTTTTCTTAAACCGACGTAGGGAACTTATTATAAACAATATCAGCCCGATTTTGGATTCCCCTCGACGGAACTCATGACGACGGCTCTGAGGAGGATGGAAACAGCTCTTGGGCTGCCACTCTTCAAAAAAAGAAATTCTAATTTGCACCAACTACCTGGATTAGCTGTTCAAGTTGGTTCTTAGCCATTTTGTGCTTAGCATTATCCAAATTCGCTGTAATTTACGTCAAGAGCGTACAATTCTAGTTAGTTTATGGATACTGGCATAGTATTTCAATATCTAATTACGGCAATTAAATAAACGATAATTAATTTTGAAAGTGTCGTTTTCTAAACAAAAGTTTGACACTTAGCAATATGAAAATTTACACATTCACATTTTTGACGTCCAAAGGTTGTGCTTTATTTTACGTTGTAGTAGGTTCTTTTGCACTTTTGACCAGCGTGCGTTTTTTTCATTAGAGAAGGACGATGAGGGGGGGGGGGTATTTTTAACAGCATGAATCTCACCATCAACCTGCCCTTGATTCTTGTTTCGCCTTTTGAAAATTACGCGTGTACAATATGAAGTGTATAATCTTTTGCGAGATCCACTGCAAACTTCGCCTGTAATTTACCTCTTAGCTCCCATAATGTTAACCGTGAAAAAAAAAAAAAAAAAATGAAATACTAAAATATTTTCTTATACGGGATTTTCTATGAAACTACTTTTTTCCCCTCGGCTTTTAAAAAAAAAATTAATTTGATTGTAATTTATTCTGGTTGTAAATATGTCAATATACCACAGAACGAAATAACTAATTTGTAGAAGATGTTATTTTGGATGTTGGGAGGATGTACGACTCTGCCAGACGCACTGTGTGCGCAATTATTTTATGTGGGACGAAATCGGAAGGTGAAAACTGGAGATTTTTTTTTTTTACGATCCTAGAAATCTATTCTAAATGAATAAGTTATGTTAAAAAAGTGAAAGCAATTTATTACGAAAAATAAAAAACTTAGTGTGCCTACACTCTATGTAGTAATCGTCGCTTAGGTAATCAGTTCTGTGGTGGAAACGTCATCTTGTATTATGATTTAGGTTGCAGGTGCATTGATTGATGGGGAAGTGTAGACTTTATTGCCTTGGTTGAGCTCAGTGGACTAGAGCATCAAATTTTAAAAGTAGTGAAACTTACACTGCATGGGCTAGAGATCCGCACATGCGTTTTGAGTATTGCCGTTTAAAGCTGGCACCGTTTTGGGTCGTTCCTTCGAATGTATTTGGATTTTTTTATAAATAGCGCTTGACGCCACGTATTTTGAATAAAAAATATTATTACGCAATGAAGAAGAGGATACTATTTGAAAAATGACCAATTATACGCCATCGGTCAAGTAAACTATGTTTATATAGAACATAAATAAGGAATACAACATGATATATTTTTGGGGCACTCCTATTACAATCACTATCGTGTTAAAAAATGAAACACAACATAATCAGTGTTGAATTGAAGGACGATGTTCACAAATAGTTCTGGTCTTAGTTGAAAGCGTGATTGTAGGCATGAGACGACAGAATTGATCAAATGTTTACAAAGCAGGTGTTAAGATGATGGGTATGATTATTAGAGGTGAGGACGAGGTCCTGGAGTTTGGAAGTGGTGAAGTTTTATGTGAAAACTTGGAAATTGCCCTCCCGAACGAAAGTACATACGAAGGAATGCCCTCAGTCGGAAAAAGGGCCCAGAATTTTCACGCAGTATGAGAACCCCAAGAACGGACGCTTTTCATCATCAAGTTAGATTATTGCCTTGTTTGATACAATTCAATTATGAAAGTGTGTTTGAGTGAGTTGTATTTTCTTATTGACCTTTGACTTGGCGGGTAAAGACACTGCCAAGGGAACAATGCAAACACCAAACTAAGTTCGTCTCTTCCACAAAAAGTACGAGTTGATAACCTCACCCCCGCCATTCAAGGCAGCAAACCTGGAATAATATGATTTTCAGTGGTCTTAAGCGATAATTGTGACTGATTGTCTGGTGGGACTAACATCCCCCACCTCACACACCTCCACCATTAACAACTCTGGATCCATGTACTGCAGAATAAATAGCAAAGAAAAATTGAAATAGGGAGGAGGACACCTTGACGTTATAATCCATCATTTAGGATTCACACCAAAAGATTCTGAAACCTGCTCATGAGCGTTACTATTTCGCCGCTATTTAGCAGATTTCCACCAGAAACTGAGGCTACCTCACGGTATAAAAGCGTCAACTGGCCATTCAGAAAAAGGGGCTGCACATCATAGTTTCATTGGGTTATAATCCCACACATTGTATTTACCTGATGGTTGACGCTAATCATCTTCAATGACCAATCTGTCTTATATCACAGCTCTGTCGCTGATTCTGGCCTTTGGAATATTTTACGCCACCTTCTCGACGGTGTTTCAGAAATTCGATCTGAAGCCCTGACTACCAAATCTAAACAGTTGGCTTTCTGGCGCAAAAACACCGTTTGAGAAAACTGTCTGTGAACGCAGTGAGAGAGAACGACTGCATCAAATCAGCTGACGTCAATTTGTCACTCAAATAAAATTATGGGCAAAATCATTAACACTAACTCTTATCATTGTGACCAACATGCTAACTATTTTTTTCTTTGAAAACAGTGCTAATGGGTTTTGCTTGAATTTTTTGTGTGGGCGTGTTTTAAATACCCATAATTAGAAAACGTGGGTGGGGGCAGTCAGCAGTGGACATAGCAGTTGGAACTCGTTTGGCTGGAGTAAGGACCAGGGTTAAGTCTGGCATAGACCTTCCCTTTTCTTGTTCGGGTAGCTTCTCCGTGTGAGGTACTTTGTACCTGCCGAGGCATTGCTAAATAAATTGGAGAGGGTTTATCCCACCCTTATTCTAGGAAAACATATTTGTTTCATTGCCAGTGACGGAAACGAGAAGAAACTCATCGTAAGAAGTGGGAAGGTGTCAATTACTTCTATCGAGTTATTGGGTTTGGGTTGACAGTACTAGTTGCTTGATGAGTGCGTCTCTGAAGTCATGATAATTTTTAAGGCTTTAGGTATCAGAAGTTGTGGTCGATTCGAGGTCAATTCCATTGTGTGTCTTGCCATTACGCTATGGCAAGAACAGTTTGGGAGCAACCGCAGTTAGATTGATTAGTTGATACAGGAAACCTCTGCTCTTCTCACAACCCTGCGCACTCACTCCAACATCTGCATTCCAGACTAGTACACTCTCCGATGTTTTCCTCCAAATAACAAGGAATTCTTAATTTGATAGAGTTCAGATACAATGCAGAGCAACTACTTGGGGTGTGATTGAGAGTGCGAATAGAGCGCAGATTTAGGTGGGCCTCCTAGGCAGGGAATGCTATTGGTGGTTTGCTTAGATGAACAGGTTGCCCAGCATTCTGCAGGATTTGAATCTCGGGTATACTCATCTTGCTGAGTTAGTGCTGCACAGTACCAGTGAGAGAATCGATACAAAGGTTATTGTGTCTCATTTGTGGTAGGGAGTTTATATCTTTGAGCTTTTAGGTATTTCAACGTATCGATGACATTCTTACTAGCTTCTTCCTTATTGTGTAGTTGCACCAGGTCTCAAACTCCATTTTGTCGTCCTGCGTATTCTGTAACATTACTAAACTGGCAACCTCTTGTGTGGTTCTTATCTGTAGGCTACAGTCAAACCCCTTAGGTTATTCTTGTTGCACCTTCACCCAGAATCATATGGAGGGGGTGGGGGCGATGAGTGGAACTAGTTATGAAGGTCAAAGGGATACTCTGAGGTGAGTGTGCAATGCTTGATCAGTGAAGGGCTATGGTCTGTTCCTGCCTTGTAAAAACGAGTTTATTGTTATGTGCGTTGAGGTTGTATTCTTGATAATTTCTACTTTATTACATTTATACCTGCTTATGATTTTTAGGTTTTGAGTTATTTTGTTACTTATATCATTACTTAACAATATAACTCGTTTTTACGTTGTTTCTCTCCCTTTTTTTTGTTCTTTTTCACACCCCTACCTCGTTCAACGATGTCAAGAACAAGTATTTGATCTAACCTAAATGAAACCTCTGTATTGTATTATAAACGAAGCCATACCACAATAATTTGAGGGAAGTGGCAGGTTCAGGATATAAAAGTGATGGAAAATAATGTTGAGGGCAGTGAGGCATGGAACGTTGGCTTTTTCCGTATTTTAGAAGGGTAGGAGAAGACGAAGGTCCTGATCCACATTGAGAGCCCGGTGCTGAATACGAGATGCATTTTGTACTGTACCGAATATTGCAGTCTTCCAGCTCAACCACCACTTTCAGAGCCTGTGAGAACTTGTGCTTGTTTTTGAAAATACATTTGAACAAGCGGCGTGGAATCGTATAAATAAATCAGGCCTTTGGAAACTGATGTGGGGCGATGTCGGAGTCTTCAAGGGCTTAGCAGAGTCGAAAGCTTTCAGAAGATGGAGGTTGATTGGTTTGCCAGTAGCTCGCAGTAACTGAACCCTTATTGTTTTAATTCGTGACCAGGAGCTAAGTACGAAATGTCCTCGTTCACTGAATTAGATACTTTTAACTCAAAATACCTCTAATATCTGACTCATAGTGGGCGTATTTGAAAAACAAAATGCAGTGTGTGATTCTTTGGGACCTGAAGATGCCCAAGTTACCAGACTGGGCAGATTCAGTCGATTTCGTTCCCTTCAGCTCTTAAGGGGGGTCTGCCAGAGCCATTGTGAAAGATCTTATATATTTAGAGATGCAACTGTTCGAGGCGCCTGCAGGACTGGACAACTTTCATTTGTTTGGGTTGAATGGGAAACCAACATGCATATACTAGGCTTTGTTGAAAATACGCTAAAAAGTAGTAGAATATCGGCAAATTCCATTGGTAAGCTGGTGCAACCCCACTTCTGATGTTAGAGTCGTTTGAAGAGCAGAAAACGTAATCTACATTTTTCTTGAGCTATGGTTAGTATATGCAGAGCTGTATAGCAGCTTTGTACTAAATACGTACCTGGCAATAAGGACATTGCTTTGGTCGCTTCAACCAGCTTAAAGACCCAATCACAGTTCAGAGTTGTCAGGTTCCTAGGGTCAATGAGCACTTCTAACTTAGCGTTATATTCAACTTCAGGGAGGCACTTTGATGGTTAATACTTTTTTCTTTCCAGCTACGTTTGTCCTTCTGGAGGTCCTATCTTCTCATTGCTGCTCCTCATATCAGCTTACTACATTCAATGACTTTTTTTTCTTCGGAAATAATTTTTTTTCTCCACTGTTTTTACAATCTGCGAGTCTTCAATACGGCTTTTGATGCCACCCTAAGGTTCTCAGTCTATTTCCTAAAATTAGGTGTATCCAGCAGC
The DNA here is from genome assembly GCA_020466155.1 of Pachypeltis micranthus. Taxonomy (NCBI): domain Eukaryota; kingdom Metazoa; phylum Arthropoda; class Insecta; order Hemiptera; family Miridae; genus Pachypeltis; species Pachypeltis micranthus. The sequence goes on from CM035775.1 coordinate 22,074,959, forward strand.
TTTCATCAACTTTCAACTTTGGCCAATCCACCCCTGACGTTGAATTATCTGTTGTGCTATTGATTGGCATATCAATGGTTCAGTTTCAGTACCTTGGCGCATGCTAGGCTTGTCTTGAAGCACATGAAGTGGTTTATCTTCTTACTGCGTTGAAAGCATCTGTGGCTTGTGATTGGCCGTCAGTTGGTACTCTCTTTCCTTACAAATGGTTGGAAATGATGTGCAGCTTCTAAAAATATAATTAGATCCCCTACCTGCGCTCTAGGCTCAACATTTTGTCGTACTTTCACCTATTTAAGGAACTCTACTTTCAGGGCGTAATTTGGCATTGCCAATATTTCACGCGCTTCCTTCTCTCCACAAACCCTTGTACAGTCCCTTCAGTCAGTGCACCCCTAAAAGTGAGTGAGCACTTAGCATTGGCTGGTTGTCTGTGTTGTCGAGTGCAATCTACATGGTACTAAATTACAAGTTCTGTTTTGCCAAGTGTTGGTGATGATTGAGCATCTGAAACTAGCAGCTAGTACTTCGGTGGAAATATACTTGGCGTGTTTCCTGTATCTAGGTACTTCGACATTTCGTTATGAGATTTAGTTCCGTTTCACACTTGCTCAAAAACCAACGAATGCTTGCAGTTTGGTCTTGCGTTATTTGTAGTGTATGTTATGAGAGTAAGAGCAAAATAAGTTGTATAGTTTGCAACAGGATCTAACACATTGCGGAGGCCATGGGATCTAGGCATACTATGCTTTCCTTGACATATTGGGTTCGCCTTGTTTCATTGGGCTCAGACTCGCCTTTTTGTGAGACTTTGTCGCTGTGTAGTTTGTTCAGTGGACCAATGAGATTTTGGTTACTGCTGGGTTAGTTAGTCTGTGTTGTGGCGTGTTGAATATCTCATTGTTTTCTTTGATGAAGGCAGCTGTGAATCGATCTCTTTCTTCGTGGAACGCATTCCTGTGCATGTTAACCAAGGTCTGGGTGTAGATCCACAATGAATACTGTTCACATTTTTTCTTGCGTGAAAATGTATATCTGTGAAACGTGGTTTTCTTAATGTCGCCTTTTGTAGCCCTTCGCGAAGGAAAGGATTAGAACTGGTGGGAAACAGAATAGGTTAAGAGTCTCACTTCCGCACCATAAGGGAACCTTCTACCGCATTACTAGCTGTGGAGCATCTTTAGAAAGCGCAACTCAAAGGTGTTGGTTGGGAAGTCTGCGGGAGACCATAGCTGCGTCCATTTGTCACGCTTTGTTACGTAACAACATTTAATATTTTTATCACTTAAACGCAGACACCTTTCCATTGCTCATCGTAAGATCGATCATATTTACCATCATGGAACAACCACAATCTGACAGGGGGGATAGCAGCATATTCAAGTGTAGACAGAGGCCACCGAGAAACAGAAATAGCTTCTTTTTTGTTTGTTTGTTGGTTCTATGATTTCCAGATTGAAAGGAGCAACTTTTTTATGAACTAAGCTTTGCAAGACTATTCTGTTTTACCTACTTTGGGGTGTAGTAGCTTTCAATCCTTTCAAGTGCCGGGCAGTTACATTCTTTGGCTTTCCTGTGACAAAATGTTGCTTCCGAAGGTGAATGGACTCCAGAAATCTTTCTCGACCAATCTGAGTCAGGCAAATGCACTTCTCCCTTGGTATAATCAATTTTTATCACTTTTTCGTTCTTCTTCATTTTGTGAGGTAAATTGAAGTCTATCCGCCACAACCTGGTTGAAGTTCAATAATAGATGGAAGATGCTACTTTTCTGTTGAGCTCTAAACCGAAAGCATCTTCCACATTCAGATTTGACTCTTCGGATGTAGCAGTCAGTGCTATTTTGGAGCAAGAGGTCAATTGTTTACCTCCTACATGGAACCATTTTCTGAGCCCCACATTCTTTTCATGTAGTTCCGGTGTTGCTATTACAGGAGGTTAATGCTTGAGAGTAATCAACTAGACGAGACATTCCCATGCTTTGATTGGTGGTTTTTAGATGACAACAGTATGAATGCTAACGTTCTATCAACACTACCCTTCTCTTCCTTGGTTCAAAGGCTGCTACTTGGAGAACTTGTGAGTGTTCTGGATGTACGTATTATTCAGTAGGACAGCGGGAGAGTGTTATTTTTCCCTCATCGGGACCTGTAAAATTAAACTGTTCTTCAGTTCAGAGATTATTCCTTTGCACAATCTATGCACGCTAGATCCTTCGCACTCAACATTTGATTCAGCTTTGGGTTGTTTGACTGGGTCAGCTTTTTATCTGAACGAATTCCCTGTAGTTTGCTACTTCTGTAGGCATTGAACCGCCACTGTACTAAATGATGTATATAATTTGTGTTTATCATCATCTCACTGATACCAGACTAGTGTTTGGGATGTAAAAGAACGCCATAGCGCTCTCGAGTGCTTAAATTAATCAGTCACATACTGCGTTGTGGAGTCCTACTGAATTCATTGGAGTGGGTTACTTAGGCTTTCGTTAGACAGAGATCTCGAGCAGTACCTCAAAAACTTCCACTACGTGTTCTATTTTTATTATTTGTGATTAAATTGCGAGTGAAATATTCTTTCTTTGGATTCAGAGGAAGTGGATGCAAAGACATCAACCGGTGCATCGCTTGTTGGTGTTCTTGTTTATGTTTTTTTACCCAAGGGCCCTCGGGGCTAAACCCCTTTGTCACTGCAGCTGCACATTGGGCCTAATGCGACGATATCCCTTACCTAATAAAAGACGTAAATACCAGCCCCTTTTAAGAAGCTGCAGACTCTGCTATGGTTTTGTGCTATTAGGTCTTATAGTCAACGCCCCTGGGAAAAGTGTTGAAGCACCAGGCTGTTGAGACAGGGTGCGCGTGCTTAGGATTTGCTCTGATGTTTCATCACCCTCTCTCTGGATTCAACTGCCTCTCATTTAACCATCTTGTTGAGCCACTATCTAAATAAGGGAAAGCCTATTATGAGCACTGAGTCGTTTGAGCACTTGAAGACATTTCCGTGTCATCCTGGAACTGAAGGTGTAGGCCTATAAGGTGGTCTGAGAATACATAAATCCACTTACCTTCCAGTCATTTTGCAAGGATCTTTTGTGCGCAGATGTGTATGCCTATAATTTCTGCTTGAAATACCATGGCGAAAGTTAGGCCCTGCAATGCCCAGACCAGTATCACAGAACCATCAGTTGAGAATGGCTTATCTCCCACTGACCCTGTGAAAATGCTTCCACGCTGGCATAACGTCAGTAGTAAGTGCTGCTTCCTCTTCTATGTCTAATTGTTTGACGGTTCCTTAGAGACTTGCCCTTGCCTTGGTAGAAGTAGTACAGCAAAAGCCTTTCTGTTTCCAGGGTTGCGGTGTTTAGAACTTGTATTTGGATGGGTGAGATATTCAATTGAACTTCCATTGCAGCAGAGAGCAAGTGTTCATGGCTGCTGTTATTGCAAAGCAAACCTTTCTGCTGTTTTTGGAGCTTTTCTTCAACTAAACGATGGCTTGTCCCCTTCCATTTAACCTTTTTTGTTATATAGTGGTTGTGAAACATGTATGAGATTGACAGGAACCCTAAAATCGCATTCACTTTGTCAGACCAGATTATAACTTGGTACCCACATTCGCAGGATCCATTCTGACCTACGGTCCATTTCGACATAAAATAGCCCTCGCACCACTAAAAATGTTCGCTTACAGAATTAATTAATTTTGATGATCACGCTGTCACTTCCATTGTACAACTATCACTCGTGTCTAACTCATCCAATCAGAGAGCTGTAAATTTCTACATTACATCCTAGTTAATCATGGCCTGCAGGCCAACGCAATGTGGGCGACAAACTATGTTGCACATGATCAGCCTCATTATGCTCATATGAAACCACAATCCATGTAAAGTAGCTTAAGAGACGTGGCCTTAACTGTAATCACCCCAGTTGTTTTACGTTTTTAACTGTTCCTTTTTGACCAACCCAAAACTGAAACGTTCCAGTCTTTCATTATATCAATGTACTAGTTGTAACAAGTGTAGACCTCTGTACAACTGATTTTAGACTTAGAATTTATTATTCGTTTGAAAGTGAGACTTTTTTTCATTGAACACCTCGAATTTTTTGCCTTCTGAAATTTGCTGACCTCGTCGTTTGCTTCAAAATCACTTCCACATTTTAATCAATAATCGAAAATCGTCTACCGATTTTATTGCCTTAACACAGCTTGTCATGTTTTTGGTGAACAAAACGTGGATTGATAGTATCACTTTAGAGACCTAATACGGGTTTTTAGGCTGCCTTCGTGAAACAACAATTTGTGGAACTAATCCCCGAATCATTTGATGTGCCGTCGGCATTTCTCGTAAGTTGATATTTCGTTTGTAAAGCGTAGAATGTCCGTTCCTCTTCGCTAGTATTGAATTTGGTTTTTTTTGTAACCTTTTTTTCTTTTTTAACTTTCTCTTACAAGTAAGGAAACAAAATGAAAAGAGAAACTTGTTTTGTTTTTTTTTTGCATACGTTATATTTAAGCACTAAGTATTTCTAATGTTGTTTTAATATGTCAAGAGTTGAGAAATTATTAGTTTTAATACCAAAAGCCCAATAAATTCGTACACGAATGATTTGTATTATGCTTTTGTCGCATCCTCGAGTGTCGAACATTCCTAATGTACCGCCTGACTCCCATTTCGAGCTGGGTGGTAAGCAGATGTTTGGATTTTGCCCACATGGGTCTGGATTAAGCTCTAATGTGCAATTTTTTCTTTCGCCTGACACCATCCAAGGCGTGTAATATGACGAACAAGATTCTAGGCAACTTCCTCAGAGGATTGAGATTTCATTGGGTAGAATTGCACATATCTTGAGAACTGGTCTAAAATCGTAAGGGTGCCTTTATAATTGTCCCTTATCTGAGGAAAGGGGCCGACTATATCCGCTGATGTAGCGTCAAACATCTCTTGAATTCGCCCAAAGGTGGGTTTGAGATTGAGCTGTTTGTCGTAGCTCACTGGGTGCAAGAATTTCAAAACTGGCTATTTCAATATTCATACCTGGCCAGTAGTACTGAGACTTAATTGATTGAAAGGTTTTGCATTGCCCACAATGACCACCTTTTGGAAATGAACGAGAAAGTTCAAGGATCCTGCTTCTTAAGGATTAGGGAATCACCACCCGGAGCTCTGCTTCATTCCTTTTCGCAAGTAGCTTTATCAGTGTATGCAAATCCAGGCTGTTGTGCTATTTGGACGCATAACTAGTCGGTTCTGTTCTTAATTCATCCGTTTCAACAGTTAACGCAATTGTGAATGCACGGCATAATCCATGAGCGTTAGTATTGGTCTTCCTCGATATATATTTGGTGTATACGCGTACTCCTTGAGCGGCAAAGACCAATGCATGGCACATGACTTTGCATACTTCATCTGGTGCGTGTTCTGTGATGAAAGAGAAACGAACTGCGTACACAATTACCAGCAGTGTAGCAGTCGAATTTTTCCCTTTGGCGTTCATGTATCTAGAGGAAGCGAGGGATGTGGCACACACACTCTCCAGGGATGTGGCTGGAAGCACTCATGAGAGGCTCCTGAAACACACTGCACCCTCCTCCAGCACCTCGGCTGCAACTCTACCTGGATATGACCTCCACAACTTCTGTACCCTCTGGTACTCCACCCGCCTCATCCTCATGCCCTCCATGTACTTGCAGGGGGCAGGTTTTGAGAAACCTTTGTTCCACGCTCCCACGCCAGGCAGGTTCTCAACTCTTGGGAAAGTGCAGTGCAGATAATCTGCAACCTCGCCCATATAAACGCCAAGACCAGAAACAGCCCTCCTAGCCAGACTCTGAAGGTGAGGATTCTCATCGCCTTTCACTCGACTCACCTGCTCAGCAAGCCTCAGAATCTCACTCCTCAAAGGTACAAGGAGTCTGAGGCTGCTAGGTCTGGCCAACGATCAAGGGGCTGCTGACCCACAACAGTAGAGCCTAGTCGCTATTTGCGGAGGTTTGACCCACAAGCTGCCTATACTCAGGCTTTCGAAACAGGGCTTTAATGGCTGCTGCAGTACAAGAGGGGGAATTGCTCTGCCAGATGTTTCTTGACATGGCGTACCCCCTCCCTCACAGCCTCCACTCAGTAACTGCGATGAGGCGCATCTCCTCAGAAGCGTAACTGTACACCGTCCTATCGTTGTCAATCTCTTCATTCCTTTCAACAGGATGCTTCTGCCAAACGTGGGCCCTTGGACCTTTGGCGTTTCTAAATGCCTGGCCCCAGTACTGGCATTGGCAGTCGTCTGTTGTGGTGGAGATGGAGGAAGGAGAGGAAGAGGTTGGGAAAGGGGGAGGAGTCTGGCGTCCCGTGGTTCTGTAGTAGTTAGGTCATGCTTCGTATGGTTTACCGGTGTGTTTCGATGGTGAGTCGAATCGGATGGGTCTCAGCGGTTCAAGAAAATAATAAGCCGTTATAATTTGCAGCGTTATTTGGACTCAGTAGGCCCTAAAAAGTAAACATCTGATGAGAACCCAACATTTCTTTTTCAGCCGATTACATAACTTTTTTTCTACTTCTTAGAGCCCAGGAAAGTAACAACTCGAAAAAAAGTGTGGGAAGCGCACAGAAAAAGTTGAAGAAAACGAGGATGTACCTCAAGGTCTTTGGTGAAGAGGCAATACAGTGGTTAGATCAGTGGGGGCTCTACAAGCGGAATCGCAGACACGAACGTGCTTCTTTTGACCAGTGTGAAGACTCGTTGTTCTCCCAAGCCACAGGTTTGAACACCGCACAATCCTAGACAGGGTGTGTGAGGGCTGACCTGCTGCTGGGATGGAATATAACTTCGAATTGCCCCTCAGGATATTAATGGATGATCCTGATGGAAAGGAGGTTGCCCTATAATTGATTCTGGGTCTGTGGTATATTGTACCTATGGATTGGTGAAGGGTGGCCGAGCAGGAACAGGAGTTTATGACCCAGGGATCCATTGAGGGCTCTAGCAACAATTTTCTAGGAGAAAGCGTGCACCCAGCGTCACTTCCTACATCCACTCTCACATTTTGTTTACATTCCAAGCAAAGTTGAAGCAACAAATACATTCGAACCACACAAAACGGTCACGCTGAAGTTCTTACAGGAAGAAAAGGGGGGGAGCGAGTGCATTGAATAAAAGGTCAAGACGAAAACAAGTCGTAATTAACAAGTTCTCATATTACAACATACTTGTAGCAATACTTGTACAGGTTACAAACAATAAACACTAAACGATACTTCTAACCAGTGATTGACGAAATCGTTGCACATTCAGATTATTATTGTGTGGTTGGGTGTTTCGTAAGTCCTGAAATTGTCGTTCAATATGCCTATGCACGCCAGGATTAGATCATACTGAAACATTTTTAAGCCACAAGATGACCGAGAGAAGAACCTCAGCTGACAAATTTTAAACGTCATCTCCACCCTCAGCCTTGTTATAACCCTAGCTTTGGGATCTCCTGCATAGTTGCGTTGCGGACCATTTACTTATGGCGGTAGTTAGACTGTATCTGTACACCATATTGGGCTATTTATGGAAGGTTGGTAATTCTGATTATGTTTCAACAGTCATCTGAGACCATTCTTCGCTTGATAATGACACAACCACCATATTGTATGATATTTCATTCTTAATATCCTAATGAATCACACTTTCATGTTTTGAACACTCTTCATTTTCGTTCAAGTAGTTCCCACACCCCAGCTTCCTAATTATGAGGTCTGGCTCAGAATATTATACGACTATTCAATCAACTACTCCCCGGCTGAGAACTCTCAGCGCATTAAAATAGTTCCTAGACTACCGGGCGTGCATGTGAACTACCAGCTATAACTGGAAACAGTAGCAACATATTTCTGTTTCTCAAAGCGTATTCACTGCGACTTCCAGTATTTATTTACTTGAACAGTGACAGTGTGTTCTTGAGCAACGAACACCAAATTTTGTTTTAATTTGGGCTAATTCGGCACAGAAACATAAGAAATGATCAAATCCGTGTACAACAATAACTCGTAGAGTTGTTCAGAAAGTTTGAGTCGAAATGATTTGAATCTTGAGCGAGTGCAGGCACATGACTGTACACATTATAGCAAACATTTTAAACATTAATGCAGAATCCATTTTTACCGTCATGACACAAGATTAAAAAAAAAAGAAGCTACATGCTTCGAGCTACACACTCACTCCTGAACAGAAAGACCACCGAATTTCCCACAGGTTGCCACAGCCACTCAGGATCAAATTGCGACTGTCAACGAGACTTGGAGCCTAGAGTATTACTCTGAGACACAATTCCAAGGTGTTGAGAGGACAAGTCTGGTAAAATTTTGGCTGATGACATTGATGCATGAAAAAGAAAACGATGCTAATCACTATTCATCTAGAATTGGATTGCCATGGTAACAGGGGCATAAGCGATGTTTTACATCGGCTTTTGAAACGTATGCGTCTATAAGACCTGATTTTTTGGCCAGTGGCACTGCATAATAATGCTCTCCCTCACAAGTCCATTACTGTGCAGCAGTTTTGGGCCAAAATGCGTGTTGTCTGACCACCACAGTACTCAGGTCTGGTTCCTCACCAAAACAACTGTTCCTCGACACTCATAAGAAGGTTATATTAGTCGAAAGTCATGGAGGTTGTGGTTTTGCTAGAATGTGAGAGCACAGGTATTCTCTCAGCATCCACTAAATCCAGACCTGTGGAGGTATGGAAGGTTGTCATTTAGCCAGTCTTCCAGTAGAGAGCTGATGATGCGCTACTGTGTGGAGGTATGTTCCTGGGGAAGCTGTGCTGTGCCATCTGGCAGGAGTTCCTTCTGGTTTTCCACCTGTTTTATCATAACCTTCTTCTCAAAATAGCCAAAACAGTTATAAGCTTGCGTATTTGCAGTAAGGCTTGGCTGCTCTACCAACAACCATCGATCACTGTTGCAGGAACTATAGTGGAGCAGCATGAGGTTTTCTCTGTGTGGTGGCTGACCACCCTTCTTCAAAAGGCGTCTCATCGCGAAGTCTGTCTCATCCCAACACGGGGCACTAACCACACAAGTCTCCTGGAGGGGATAGCACGTGGCCAATGAGACAGGACTCCCCCTTCCGACAAAACGTATTAAATGGCCTGCCCTCGTCTGTCTAGAGAGCGTTCCCACCACAACCAGCACACAAAGCAATAGTAGCCACGACTCAACCAAGTCCCTCGACCCTAACTTCATGCCTTAGGAACCCAAGTATTCCCAGCACACGAAGCAATAGTAGCCACGACTCAACCGAGCTCTTCGACCCTCACTTCAACGCCTTAGGAACACGAGTGTTCCCAACAACCAGCACACAAAGGAGAAGGAGCCACGACTCAACCAAGTCCCTCGCCCTGAGGAGCTACTGCTCAACCAAGCCTTTCAACCATGCTTCAACGCTTGAGGAACATGACTCAGTCCCTCGCCTCTCGGAGTCCTTCGTCTTGCACCTTGCCAACCGGCAGAGACGAAACTAACTACGAAACTTCGTCGGCCCTTTTTAAGACCACACCATTTACAAAATGACCCTCGACACTCTGCTTTGGAGGGGCAAACTGTGCAGGATGAAGAGTCTTTGAGAGAAAAGAAGTGGAGCCACACATTGATAGTCGCCATGTCCTGTAAGGAACTGGCTCATCCAGTGGTTTGGCTAAACCCATTTTCTCCTAAGAAGTTCACGGATTCCCTTTGCTGGGGTTCACATCCCCCCACACCACTCACTAAACTTTCTCCCTCAGACTTTTTTTGGTTTCCAAAACTGAAATCGAAGAACAAGGGGAATTGTTAATTGACAGTTTCAGAAAGCGTTTGCTGAATTAAACACTCGCTTCAAAACACAGTATTGAATTGGAGGGCGACTAGTTAGAAGCGTATGAAGCGTAAATGTATTCATTGCGTCTGCGTTGTATGGTTTGTGCGCTGTCACTCCTGGAACTTTCTGAATACTCCGGAGTATTCCCTCGATTTCGCACTAGAAACTTATTCTAATCGTTTAGATCTCTCTTATGACTCGAAAACTATGACATTTAATATCGCGTTTTACATTACCTTTGGGAAAAGCGTTAAAGTTCCCATTAGGTACCACGATGCATTCTGAAGAAACCCTTCACTTTTTAAAACGTGGGTTGTAGCACGGGGGAAACATGTTTTAAGTTGTGTTTCAGTCAGCAGCGTCAATTTGAACAATTGTGAACTTTGTGCCACGCTGTAGCATCCCTCGGTACTTCTCAAATCAATTTCAGTCATTGCTACTCGTGTGATACAATGCTGACCCTCGCAAAGCAATCTTATCACGAATAATATGTACAAAGCAATATGGACGGAATTTTAACTTCACATCTACCAAGTGAAGTCTCAATGACAAAGTATTAAACCAGAACATCGCTACTTGAAGTAAAATATGCCTCTCGGACGAACTCCAAAGTTATGCTCGCTGACAGCATAATCCCTGCACGTCCCCAGTTTACTCGATAGCGAACAGTGTCGTCAATGTAGTCAAACATACTCTTTTCCCCTAAGCACTCAATTAACGTTCAGGACTTACTAGACACCACAGGTTAACATCATCAAACCTACTCAGATCCCAACTAATTATGGTAATAGTCGTATATTGTTTAATAATGAATAACACGCAACACGTTTTTGTGTTGTAATATTTTCACTCGTCAAAAAAAGGTGCAAACAATTTTAAAATACACGCACATTTCGTAAAACGTCGTAAATATTAATAAACGCAACATGATAATAAAATGGACGGACTCAATGTTGTTAAAAGCTTAGCGACTAGAAATTTCACTTATTATACATCTCATCCACAACCTTTTGGCCTACTCATCTAGATAGTCTGCCCCTAAATTCTAAGCAGGTCGACTTCTTATTGCTCACTCGAAATTCATTTGGACGGAATGGATTCACTCACAGACGGTGAATTTGTACGCGACAGGCACTGCTCGTTCAAAACTATCGAATATTTTTAGGTGTGGCGTCATACGTGTACGGGAGACTCCTCAATTACATATATTAGTTATACGTCCACACTAGTGCTCTCCTCCCGTGGAAGATGAAGATAATGTTTTCATTGATTTCAGTGTTGTACTGAAACTACGAATAAATCAGTTGCAACTCATGTTATTCGAGACTGTTGGAGAGGGATGACACGTTTTTAGTACTAATGAGCTATGCCTTTTTAAACTAAGAACGTAGCTCTTCACTCCAGTTAAATGTCTCCCTTCCTTTTGACATCTGCCACTACTGAACGACTTCCTACGAATTTTAACGACTTTATATTACTAAGTCAAAGGTTCTGAAAGTAGATTAAGAATGCTATTCACGTGGGTGACCTTTAGTCAGTGGTCACAATTCCTATCCAACGGAGGAATAGATCTTGTGATACTTCCTTACGCATTAGGATCTGCTAAGAGAAGCCAAATGCTGGGCCTACATGGTTCGCTTTAATAAGTAATCCTCTTTGGAGAGTTCACTGCATGTGTTACGAGGAGTTTGGAAATGTTAGGAAAAGGAGCGATCTCAAGCTCTGATCCTATACACCGAGTTTCTTAGTAATATGGATCTTCGTCTTTGAACATTAAACTACAATCACTGGGGTGCCTACACTGAGAGTCAGGCAGCACACATGCTTGGGCTTACCAAATTTGCCTGCTAACGGGGGATCAAAAAAACACTTCGATGCAACTAGAAGAAGCTTGATGTAGGGACTGGATGAGGCGTTTGGAGTTTGAGGCCCATTCGTGAAACACTCCATGTTCTCTCTCTCTCTCTCTCTCTCTCTCTCGCCCCCCCCCCTTTACAAACGATAAAGTTATAGGGAACCTCAGCTCAATGGCATGCAAGGGGGTGGGCAGTAAATTGGGCGTGTCACTCGTAAAATGACAGGTTAGCCAAGTGACCACAAGGGCCATGAACACTTGTCCCACTGCTGCGATACAAGTCTTATGGCATATCTCATCCCTCCTGATGCACATTCAAAAGATCGCATATCTAGGAGCAGTAAGGCTTTTGCAGACCAGTAATATTTCTAGCAGGGCAACGACAAGCCTCCTAGAACTGTGAAACAGTTTAAAATAGAAGAGTCTGCAGTCTGAAAGAGACTGAAGTTATGCCAGAGCGGACCATTCCCTACTGTAATGGGCACACTGTTATAGTACACGTATCGTTTTGCGATGGAGGGCAAGGCTGATGTGGGCACTGAAGGACTCAACTTCAGCCTTGTCAAGGCGCTGGGTGAGTTGCCCTCCATCACAGAACAATCAGTGTACCATAACAACACACCCACCTCAGTTGGGAATGGTCTTCGCACTGAATGGCAGCTCAAAGTAATTCCAGGACTCCATTACAGCCTTGCCATGTCTCTGGAATAGTACGCCATGATATATCAAGCAGAAGTGCTACCTAAGAATATCTGCTGACGAGAGGACTAAGTAAGTGAACCTATGTATTCTCAGACAACTAGGCTATACCTTCAGATCCAGGCAGATATGGGACTGTGTTCAGGCTCTCAAACGACTCAGTGCTCATAGTTCCTCACGGGGATTTCCCTTATTTGGTTACTGCCTCATAGAGGGCATTAGAGCAATGAAATGGCAGACTGCCTCGTGGAAAGTGGCACAGAATATTTACACGCCCGAGCCTCAGGTAGGAGCAACGAAAAATCAGCTAAATTGGCAATTGACCGGGTGGGAATCTCAAGAAAAACATGCCCATTGGTATTACAGGCCACATCTCAGCCAGGTAAAAAGGCACTGCATTCTTAGGCACCACCTTAACAAGAGGGACAAATGATAAGCAGTTGAATTGGGATTGGGCAGCAAGTAGGGCGAAATGGCAGAGCACATCCTATGCGAGTGCCCTGTCTTAGCAGCCAGGCGCTTAAATCGCTGAGAAAATGCTTTCCCCAGCGGTTGTTGAAACCTAAACCATAGCGGAGACTGCAAGGAAACATGTACTCAGCTTTTTAAAAGGTGCTGGTATGTATGACGTCTTATTATGTATGAAACATCATCAGAATAGGCCCAACGTGTGGCAGCAGTGACAAAGCTAACCTATCAAATGATACCTGAGCGTCTGACATCCATCCCAGACTGGAGAATGCCCTTCACTTGTCTCTCTTGCCTCTCTGTGAGGTTGGCCATTGTTGTGTGCGCATTTTATGCGTGTGCGTATTCATTTTCAAAAGTATATGTTCTGTTGCCCAATAGCTTTTGGCTTCCTTCGCTAGATCTCTCACACAAGTCTGAACTCTAAGGCTGTCTGACCGAAGGAACAGCTTCTGTACTCACTGGCCTGAAGATTGCTTTTATCAAAGTTTATAGTACTAAACCACTACACTAAATACACCACTGAGGAAAAAATGCGGGAGTTTTCCTAATTTCATGATTAGCAGAAATATGGTGTGGACGCTTAGGTGATAATTATAAAGGAAAAGGGAAGGAAAGGTGGCCCAGATGGGTTGGGTTCTTGTTAAATGGTTTGGAAAAGTAACGTTGACCCATACTTTAGTCTCAATCCTAGATAAACCTGTTAAGTTCTTTTGTTGATTTCCGTAAACATATTTAACATAAGGTACATTGCAATAATTACAGTGTCATTTCAGGCACTTGATATCTGGACGGAAAATTGTGTCACATTTGTCTAAACTGCACCTACTACAAACATTTTTAGTTAAAGAGAATGGCAATAAGCTCGTTGAGCTGTATGCTAATCAATTCCACCTGACAACCACACCTTGGTTTTGACAATGCTTGGAGTAAGTAACCTCTGTAAATCATCGGCACACTGACACTATGGAAAGAGGGATGCTATTAATTACTTTACAAGGTGTCCAACAGAGATTGTAGGAGCTCTAGCTGTGTGTCGTCCCAGCCGACTTCGCTTAAAATCATGGTAGTCAATTCATCTTCAGGGCTGGAAATATCTGGCAGAGCTGGCTCGACGATGACGTTAGGTCCCATAGGTGGTGTTGGATCAGGCGACATCGCTGGGTCGCACGTAGGTGTGCCACATGGGTCACAGGTTGAACTGTCGCTTTGTTCGCAGATTATTTTCACCGTTGTCATTTGCTCGATTTCAGCTTCGATGGAGTTGGACGGCGTGGGAGAATGCTGAGGAGCACTCTGAATGTTATTTGGCGGAGTATCTGTTTGTTTGCGCCTGTTCCTGATGTTTCTTCTGCTGGTTAACCCGCTGCTTCCTAAACGAATGCACACAACATTACACGTAGGTTATTAGTTGCCAGGGTAATAATGTTATAGTGAAATCGAGCGTGCAAGGGATCTGTAAAACAGGTGAACAAGCTAATCCCAGGGTATTGGCAGCATGAAGCTACATTTCAGTAGGTACTGCTATGGTAATGTTTCAACTTTGGTGACCAAATTACTGTTGAACCGTTATTATTGGCTATAATTTTTCTTTTAATTGTACGTGATGTTCAACTGGGTTTGGGATGTAAGGTATTTATGTTGACTAGTCGAAAGAGCTAATCACACATTAAGTTCCATTGACTGTTGAGAGAAGTTAAGAAGTTAGAAATGGAGTTTCAACAATTTTGTTGTGCCACAGAAAGAGTTTAAATTAAGGTAAAGCAATTCTATTTAAATACCCTAGAATTTATGAGAAAATTGAAAATAGTCAACGTACATTGTATGACCTGCTCAAAAATACCACGCTGCAATACGAACTAATCTCTTCCCCTCCCAACAACAATAAATTCACCCTTAGATAATGTTCTATTTATTGGGAGAACAGTTCGACTTTGCGGGAGTGTTAATGAAAGACATACAATGCATAGAACGTTCAAAGAATCCTGTCACTCCCCATGCAATGTTGCCACCACAACAAACGCTACTTAATGTCATTACGAACATTAAATAAGTAGGTTATTGCTACTGGGCAGGCAGATCATTCAACATAAAGTACATAGGTAAATCCTAATCAGGAGAAGTTCAGAACAGTGGTATAGAATGTACCACTTGGTTCTGTGTCAAGAACGAAACGACCTTTTATTATTTACACTTACAACAGAAGAAACCAATGCTCACAACGATATAGTTAAGTTGGAGTGGGGCAATATGAAGTTCTTAACATCATATCCCTTCTCTTCCTATTGCAGTACATGGGGTCAAGCAGTCTGTGGGTTTACCTTCTTGGTCATCGAATACGAACAGCTGCGTCAGAAATAAGGTTGACAATTTTGCAGGGGCCTTCCCTCAGCGACTGGAGCTTGGGGAACTTTCCTACAGTAGGCTGGGGCCAAGAACGCTGTGGCAGCTGGCCACCCTTTACCTACAAAAGGCGCCTCACAACAAAGTCATCCTGACAGAGGGCGCTAGCCGCGAGCCACCGACTACTCCTGGAGGGGGTAGCATGTGGCCAATGAGAGAGGACTACTCCCTCCACAAGAATGTATATAAGGGCCTGTCTGCAAGGACAAACGGCAGAAAAAAAATCGTCACTGCGTAATACGCGGACGACGTAGCCCTCCTCTACACCTCCAAAACCAAGATGCACTGTGCAACGGTCATGAACAAGTTTCTCACAAAGCTCAACTGGCATAGCCAAGTCCGTGCCGTTCGTGGCAAGGTCAATGGAGCCTTCTCTGCCCTTAGACCATTCTTTAATGACAAAAAGGTCTCCAAACCAACAAAAATCCGTGCCTTTAATGATAGGCCCTCAGAGGGGTCGTCAGTTCCCCCTGGTATATCAGGAACCGCCAGCTCCGAAAGGAAGCTGGGCTCGCCTCCCTCAGTGAGGTCGCCTCGACCTATGCCCTCAACCTTTGCAATTCGGTGGCTCAGCACCCCAACCCCTCCATCAAGTGCGTCTCACAGTTCGCCCCATCGCCTCCGACATTGTTCCCAGGCCTTGTTCCCTCATCCTACGCTGACCCATCCCACCCTCCCAGCATCGCGATTGCGCATGAGTCCCCCTGCATCTGCAGGCCGGCCTCCTATCCTTTCTGGTTTAGAACCTCCGGGTTGGCAACCGCGGGGGAAGGGTTTTAGTCGGTAAAAATCCGACACTACCCACTTGGGTGTCTTTTGAAGATTTCCCCTCCCTGTCCCTCACTGTGAGGAGCTACTGCTCAACCGAGCCCTTCGACCTACGCTTTGACGCCTGAGGATCTACTGCTCAACCGACCGACACTTCGACGCCCAAGGAACTCGTCCCTCGCCTCACACTCCGCCAACCGGCAGCGGCAGGACCAACAAAACATTCGTCGGCCCTTTTTAAGGCCACACCCTTGAAAAGGGGACCCCAACAAACGCCATACTTGGTTGCTGATTTTGAATCACGGTTACGTAGTCACGGCATTGTATCTTTTCCTTGTTCCTTCAGCTGCTGCCAATAGCTCATCTCATGCCAACCCATGCACTGGTACGCCTCGGCATATTATGTCTTTGTACCCCTGGAACTGAACCCATAATCAGGGGGAGTGCGACATCGATGGTCACCCCAAGTCCAGTTCTACAGGTGAGAAACCTGTTGACGTATGCTTTGTATATAAGCCAACACATGGAAGCAACTTATGCTGATCTCTAAGGTTTTGGCCTAACATTTATTTTATGCAAGTTGTTTCCATAGCGTACGGTTAACTTTTTCAACAAGAACATCGCTTTGGGGCTGAAGTGGAGTGCTTCACGTCTTCTGTATCTGCAATCGAATGGCAGCCTCGAATGTGGTTCTCTGATCAGAATGTATTTACCTTGGAATCTCCCCGCAGCAAATAACGAGCTACTGTTTCGGCTTTTATTTCTCGTACGAGAAATGCATCTGGCCATTTTGTGAAGTCGTCAACCAGAATATATTTGTTCCATTGACAGAGGGCCTACGGTATCAATAGCAATCCTCTCGAAAGGAATTCCCACAACTTTGCAGGGGGGGGGGTGGATCCCACCCTTGGGCCACAAATCTCTCAGGATAGTCAGTGGAGTTCGACATCACCTTGGAGGCTGGGCCAGTAGTATTGTGACTGAACTGCACAAAACGTTGTTTGACGCCCAAAATAGCTCAAGCTGTGGGCTCTCTCTAAAACATCTTTACTACCAGACCTGAGGACCAGAAGCTGCTTTAATGTTGTCCTGCCAGTCCCCCTTCCAAACCCCCGCCAGTACTCTATTTTTGATGAGTAGGCGACCGCCACCCAAGATTTAACTAGCATGCTTCTTGCTCTTGATTGGGCTTGTCTCCAGCTGAATTCGCTGTATAGAATGCATCTTTCCCCCTTATGTAGGTTCTTGTTTGAAGTTATCACCAATGCAAGGCCATTGTGAAAGAGCATCAGCATTTCGATGGTTTCTGCCAGGTCGGCCCACAACTGTGTAATTGTACGAAGCTATGCGTTGAAGCCACCGCGCTAACTGACAGTACCATCCCACTGCTGCCACCAATGTTAGAAAGTATACAACATACCACTTGGTTCGGTATCAAGAACGGAAATAAACTTTTTATTATTTACTTTAGTAATATAAATACACAATATAAATTTCTCAACAATATCGTAAATAGAAAATGTTTACTCCTTACCGTGTCTCTTTCTGTTCCTCTGGCCTTCTTCAAGTCGGTCCATGTCCAGCTTCCAGAAACCTCCTTTTCCCGGTTCGTCTTTGCTGCGAGGAACTTTGACGAAACACTTGTTCAAACTCAAATTGTGTCTGATTGAGTTCTGAAATATTAAGTTTCGTCATACTATCCACAGTTAAAGAATACACTTAGTTAAATTGAAACGATAAAATAGTTAAGAGAAAGAAGCTAAAATCCCCTTGCACCAGAACTTGCGATGTACAAGATAGGTTTTGTCAGAACTGACTGAACCATTGATTGTCGACCAAATAGGAAAGCAATAGGAAAAGGAACTATACTGTAAGGTTTACTGACAACTTACCTGCCAGCTGGGGTCAGCGTGTCGGTAATACATAAAATTATCCTTGATCCATGTGTAAATAGCGGACAAAGTCATTTTATTTTGGTTTGCCCGCATCGCCATGCAAATGAGAGTCGCATAAGAAAAAGGTGGCTTCTTATCTCCGCTGTTTCGATACTCTTCGGCCATCGATGGATCTGTTCAGGAAAAACGGAATAAAAAAACCTTCATCTAGTGGATGCATTAAATTTTCCAAAGTACAGCATTTGCAAATAGAATTGAACAGCTCGCGATTTATACATTTATAAGTGTATGTATTTTGTGTCACTAAAATCATCACCTACGATGTTCCAATATTATTTATACCTATAGTTATTCCCTCCAACCTATAGTTAATATTCCAATGTAAGTACTGTCACTTTAGCATACCTTCATCGAGTTTTGTTCCTAATAACAGGAGCTGAGTCACTGTCACTATTCTACCATCCCTCCTCTGAGCATTCCTTCAGCAATACACACTGCTGTCGCTCGTCATCACAACTAAGTTCATCACCGAAACAAAATAAAACTTACTAACTGTGGTGTGACTGCTACCGCGTCAAATAATTGAATAAAGAGAAGAATGACGCAACACAGAGGACGGAAAAGAAAGTTGACGGCGCACGAAGAAGGTATTGGCTGACAACATGGAAGGTATTGACGTTCCACAGACAAGGCATTGCTTTGGGGATTCCACTCTCTCCAAGTCCTCTGATCATATTGATCGCAGATAATTCACATTATGAAGGGTTAACTAGTAATTCCTATAGGTTTAATTCTAATTGTGAAAGAGTTAATTCAGTTTGCAAAAGTAGGAGTACAAAGATTGAATGGTAATATGTACATCACCTACAGAAACTTACGAGTGACCTAGAAGAAATATATCCTTAAGCCAGGTAAATTTTAACAATATTGATCGCGCATTTACGTACTTTTGAGAGTGTAGAAAAAAATCGCTCAATGTTTGCTACGAGTTTTCTCGAAATCGGCTGGCTAACTAGGTAATTTTGCAAGAGGAGCTAAAACATGACTTGAATGCCATTAATGTTATCAGTCGTTGGAAGCACATGGAAGATCGCTATAGGATCTATCTCAACATTCTTAGTTTTACATGATCCTGGTGAGAATACGAATACTTTCTGAACAATAGCCCGAGGCTGTGGAGGTTACAAAGCTAGGAAATATTATCATTTAACAGCATTAACTGTAAAGCAATATGCTAATGAATTAGGCACCATTTCCGTTCAAATCCTACTCGATTTGAATTCCCCGATTTTGGTAATCTCCTCTAAAAACCCACTCGTTGAATAGCACGTGGTTAAACGGTATTGAGCACGGCAGTGAGGTAATAATTTTTGATGCCTCAGCTGTGAACATCAAAGGTAGTGCAGTAATGCCAGTAGTTCACAGGCCCCCATACTGTAAGACTTTTGAGCTCTAGTGACTAATGAATAAATTATTCTGTTTTTATTATCTGCTAGTTTTAAATTATCTGCTAGTGCCGTTAACACCTTAACTTAATTGAAAACTCGTACAATAATCGCACTCGAATCTTCAACATTCTATCCTTATTAGTCCAAATTTTAATTGGTACCTTGAATGAACTTTCAGAAAGCGCTACTTACTTAAAGTGAGTCGAAGGCTTGGCGTCTTTTTTGGTTGGGGTTTTGGTGAGGTTGGAGGAGTTGGAAGTGCAGGTGGCATTATGCTGAGGTTGTGGAGCCAGTTCAAAGAAGTCAATTGATCGTCGAAATCCATTTCGTCGCTTCGAGTTTCGTTGTTGATTGAACAGACCATGTCCATATCTGATTGACGATGAGAACAGAGGGAAATCAACCAGGCGGTTAAACACTATACATAATGCAGACATTTCTTACCGATCAACAAATTTACACTTACAAAAAATATATACACACAATACACGAGTATTATATCGTCCAACAAATTTCTATGGAACTGTTTATGAAGAATAAATGTAGGTATTAGTTAGTTGAGAGTTCCCAGTAAGTTTTATCAAGCTAGTTTGATTTTATCAACGGCAATTCCCACATTCCAGTCTATCTTGGCTAGTGAGACCAAGAGCTAAAGATCTCATTATGGATAACATGCAGGACCCTTTCGATATTGAAGCAAAACAAGACTCTAGGGTGAGGTAAGAAACCAGTCAATGGATTAAGTAAGACTGATACAGCATACACTCATGCTTATACATGGTACTTAACTTATTTTATAAGTGCTTGCAGAGTGAACATACTCCTGCAAAGTGGAAGCCCAGTATACATCAACTCTCTTCCAAAGGGAGATGACTGCAATCAGTCCAGACAAGTTTGACGTGGTAGTTCCCATTGATATCCAAGGGACATTTCAGCTTGAAGAATTCCATCAAGAAAGGGTCACTCCATGACCCAGAAGGGCCATGAGTAGAGAGAGTACTCTGCTCTATGGACACTGTTAGGCGCAAGCCGAATCAATCTGGATTTCTGACCTCTGAATGCCTGCACCTGCCCTAATGGGACTCCCTGGCCCTAATGGTAACGTCATTGTTTCCCCTGACCTGGCTTTTCCTTCTTTTTTTTCCCACTCCTCAATTTCAGATTCCTCTCCACAACAGACAGCTCCTCCTAAACTCGTTCACCTACGAATTCTCGCAAAAGTCGGTCGTCTCCAGTTCTCCCAACAGACACTTGTTTGACCTCTCATCGACATCTCATTCGGATTTCTCCTTCCTTCACAGCGCCCCTTGTTCGCGCTTGTATACTAAAATGATATCCTGTTCTAGTCACTTCTTCTTTGTACATCTAGGTCTTCAAATCTTGTCATTTCCCGACTCTCCAATCACAAGTTCATGCTAAACTAAAACTCGTCTTCGAGATTCATTCAAGTCATCCCTGGTCAAGACAGAGACTGACTTAGCAACAGCAGCTACATTGGTGGCACATCTGAGTAGGCTGGCAGGACATTTATGTGGTGTGAACAGGAAGTGGGGTCTAAAGTGAGCTCCATGGCATGAGGACTCCTGATTGACTCGTTGACAAATGTGAGCTCACCTTACTGCGGAGGTGTGGCAGCTCTACGAGTTAGGAGTGGGGTGTCTAAGGATGAGGCTGGGCTCTGTCTCGTATTCTCTTCAATCTCGTGATTGGTACTGCACTGAGAAAACTGCCTCAAGAATTTGGGTTTGATCTCATCCTGCGTATCAGCCTTTGCGGATGATGCCATTGTCCCCACACATACCAAGCAGCACCTACAGATTGCCTTACACATGAGGGTGAATCCTGAGAAGTGTGGCTCAGTCTCCTTTGTGCCATTCTATCAAGTTTACAGTGTGAAGGTCGTAGATGTGAGCTTCGTCATTGGCAAATCCAAGGTTTTGGCTAGAGGCATCCTCGAGATGTGGCGGTAGCTTAGGGTCGAATTTCTCAGTGCAACCTCTGCTTCCGGGGCAGTGGTAGAAGCTGTATGGACTTTGGTGGTTATCTTCTGAAAGCTGCAAAGGCTCCACTGAAGCCGCAGCAAAAACTACGCTTCCTTCTGACGTACTTGTCCCTAAAGCTAACCTATGGGCAGATTCTTTGTGGGTTGACCATACAAACGCTAATAATTCCCAATAGACTGGTCCGCTTAGTTGTGTGCCCTTGGCTAGGCCTCCCATGTGATGTCCCAGGTGCATAAGATCCATGTTCTAGTTTCATCTGGACGACTCAGTGTTCCACCTCTCTCTACCACTATTAGCTACTTGCTATGCAGACATCTGGCAGGTATGCCACAGGGGCGACTGGTCTTGGTTCCATTCAGGATCATCGGTGGTGGTGTGACATGGTGACTCCATCTGCTCCTAAGCCTAACAAGCCTTCAGAGTTTATGGCTGCTCTGCATGGGCCAGTAGATGAACAAAAATCCAGGCAGTGTCTCAACTCCCCCTACTCTTTGGTGTGGGTGGAGTGGGCTTCAGAGGGTATCCATGGAAGATAACCAAAACTTTCATGGTGGCTAGGATCGTATTGTTGTAGATGCATGTGGTAACCAGTTTGAGTTGCTGAGAAATGTGTTGCTGGTGAGTCTGTGTATTCATAGAGGCTGCATTAAGCATCATGACACAGTCTACAAACAGGTTGCTGATGCATTGTAATCTATGGCCCGGGTAGTGGAGAGAGAGAGAGAGAGAGTGGCACTATCAAGTTGTCTCTGGAGAAGGACTGAGGCCTGACGTCGTCGCTGTTGCTCCTGACCAATCTGGCAGCTGAGATCTTTTGCTAACTTGGCAAGCCAAGAAGCGCAAATATGACAGAACGGATATTTGTGTCACCGTGTCAGAAGTTGGCGGAATAGAGGCAAATTTAATCAGGAATGCAGCAATGACTGTGTCCTGGTGCGGCGTGTGATGCAAGAAAAGTGCTGAGGAGGTGTTCTGACTGGGTGTGTCAGTAGGCGTCCCTCGAGGTATCCTATCGAAGTCGTTCTATTGTGGAACATCCTCTTATCCTGCATTCCTTCCCTCCCAACACTCCTATTCCTAGAGTCGGTATGGGGTAATCTGGCACTCCCCATTTCATTAATGATTATTGGTGACCATGACTCATTTACTTATTAAGTTTCTTTTTTTGGGCGACACCGTTCCATTTACAGTGAGCTTTAAAAAAAAAGACTTTGTCATACTGCACGGTGTTGTTGTATGGGTTCGAGCGCCTACAGTGTATTCAAATCGCGCGTAATACCATCACTGGAGTCCCAAACCCTTTGTACCTCGTGGCAGCGGTGTATCTGCGGAAGATTTCACAGTCCAGAGGTTGAGTAAAAAGTGAAGCAGAGGATGAAAAGAAAATACGAAAGAGTTGAAGAAAAGCGGGGCCGAAGAGGAAAAGTAGAGGAAATCGGAGGTCGATACAGCACCACTTGGTCCTCCATTGTCCACACTATCGATCCTCATTCACCGATGACTTGGCTCTCAGAACCCTCACAATGATCTCTCGTCCCTCGATTTCATTTATCGTCACTCCCCGCTAAGAGTTCCTCCTCCGCTCCTTCCCCCTAGCATCCCCGCCGAACGGATTACAAACTCGTTCAATGACCTTGAAGGTCGTTGCTGATATTTTCGTCGTCCTAACGTAACCGATGATCCACGACTATTTTACTCGACAAATTTCGTCAACCGAAGGATACAATAACTGGTACCTTTCGTACCTAATTCATTCATTTACTTGTCCTATATTTCACTTGAAAGGTCGATGTACTTAGCCATTTTCGTCGTTTGGGTGGGAATTGTGCGTTTGGTTTCGTCTATAAAGTATGGCAATTCGCTGTGCTTGTCTACTAGTGTTCCAGTCCTTTGGCGTTGATATAGTACAACTTGCAATTGTTGTTCTCAAGTACAGGGTCTGCGTGTGTATTTGTTGTAAGGAGTATTTTTTTGTTTTTTTTTCATAAGAGATTTACAACGAATACAAGCTTTTCCATACAGATGTTGCACACATTTGAAATGACTTAATTAATCGATTGTCATACATCAATGAAATGAAAAAAATCACTAATAATAACGTAAAATTGACCTGACGATAGTCAACTAAAATTAATACTATTAAAAAAATACAATCAGCTTCTTTAAGTGTTTGATAATGTGGAAATCCATAGGCCAACAACTACCCTGTTGAACACATTCGTTGGAGTTCACTTCGCTCCTCCCCCAGGATTAGGCAATCGAAAATCAAGTACTTCCAGTCCTCTCTAACGCTGCCGGATCCCCACTAGCCCTGAATCTGCTGAAGTATGACTGAGACCCCCCCACTGACTGAGTGTGCCCACTGAGTAACATCGTCAAGGAGTGGGCATGCTCAACTCTAACCGATCTTTCACTAGAGAGGAGAACTCCTTTTGTACATCTCCCGTCAGTGGTTGAATGCCAAATACGCTCCCAAAGCTTCTCATTTGAAACTCTCTGTTCGACTTGGATCGCGGCATGAACGAACTGAACGGGAAAACACAAATCTACTGCCATTTCCTTCGCAAGTTTGTCTGCCTTCTCATCCCCTGTAGTGTCAATATGTGCTCTAGTACACTTCACTCCAATCTCCCATCCCTTCTGCCCTTATTCCTCAGGCCGGACAGTATAGCAGTAAAAACCTGGCAGTCCGAAAACATCGCTCTCCGCAAGCTCTCCCGTACTCACTGCACAGACAACATGCCTTGCAGCAACCATTTCTACCTGCCTCAGCACGATTTTCCCGGCCGAAACACTTGGCAGTAAATGGGTTGATCGAAAATCGTAGATCGCGAGGAGGATAGTACTGACTGAAAGATGAGACTTGTGGAAACACGGGCGCCGTGATCCGTACGATTCTTGAAAGTTATGAGTGTCGGGAGGAATCACTAACAGACACTTGAGCGATTTAGGAAGCGCTTGAAACAAAAAATACGAAAGGAAATCGCGAGGTTTGAGGGCACGGCGCAATGCTTTCAGACGTCTAAGAAGAACGTGAGTACCATTAATAGCAAAGGAGTACAACATTATCCTTCAAATTAGAGTTGCAGCCAGACTTCAATTGACGCACTCAATTCCTGCGAACATCGTTTTTCCGACCACGACGTACTGACCCGATTTACTCAAACCTGTTCGTTTCGTGTTGGTCGGATCAACTTTGGTCAACGCGCTTCCGCAATTTAAGCGCAACGGTTTTTGTTCTTGATTATTTCGACATGATGCAGTATTCAACTATTGCTCCTACATTACAAGAAAATCGTAATTCACGAATCGTCTCACGCGCTGAAATCTGGATCTAGGGCCATTTTGTGGGAGGGTCTCATTCGAGCGAAATCCCCATTGGATGTGCTGGCGAAATTGTTTGTACGAAGGGAGATGAATGATAAAAAGGGGAATGTTGCAACCCACAACGAGGGAGCAGTTGAGGAAAATGGAGGACGCTCCTCGAAAAGGAGTTCAACGCCGACGGAGCCCTGTCAGAGAGCCGGAGAGTATCTTTTTGTTAGACGGGCAGCGTGAGTTATTCTAGCGAATAAAAATAAACCAAAACGTTGCAAATTATTACACAACGGTTTATTGTTCTCTTGCGCAGTCTGATTGGGACCAACCCTATTTAGCACTTCCTGTTTCATTGACATCTGTCGCCTTTGTGCACCTGATGTTTCAATCAATATTTCCGATAACTTCCTCGTTATCCAGCTTGGCGCAGTCTCACGCCTGTACGACCCATCTCATTCGATTCAGCATCGGAAAATACTAGTAAGTGGTACGCAACGTAACCTGCCTACAATGAACCACGAACGGGCGACGCTAGACAGTTGGCAGGACGAGATAATAACTTTCGCTATATTGTCCTGGATTTTTTTCAAGCGGTAGAGGCCGATGTGATATTTACTGTGATTGTTTTTTTGTAGACACACTCTTACACCTCGGGGCGGGGACCCATCCTATTCGACTCAGCATCGGAAAGTACCTAAGAAACGATACCAAACACGACGGAATGGCAATAAAACTGCCGAAATTTCGTTTTGGGCTAATTTTTACTTTCCGCTACCCGAAGGGAAGGAAAGTATAGTAATCGGCCCAAAAAATAAATTTGGGTTTTCTTCAGATCTTTACGTTTCAGACCCTACTGAGTCTAAAAAACCTAATTTCGGCGCGTGGTCCGTGTGTGTGTGAGTCTGTAGTTCGATTTGCGGGAGAACGGATGGTCCGATTGAGCTGGTTCTTTTTTTGTTTTGTTTGTTATTTTTTGTAGACACCGAAATAAGGTTATGGACGATTTCGACCGATGGGAAGGGGGGGGGGACGAAAATGTACCAAAAACTAGTGTTTTTCGCATTTTTCTCGAAAACAGCTCTAACGATTTTGATTAAACTTTCAAATTATCTTCTACTGGTCAATACCTAACTTTTCTTCTCTATACATATCTCCATGAAAATACGGTGAACGGAGATATAGGCCTATGAAGCAAAAATGGTTTTTTTACACTTTTTGGCAAAATGGCTTCAACGATTATCACCAAACTTTCAAGATGTTTTCAAATAGTTAATACTGTTGGGAATCTTCCTCCATGATTACTTCCATAAACACCTAGAACGGTAACCTAATTCATATTAATTATTCAGTATTATCAGGTTCTTAGATTCATATTAATCCAGGAACCAACAAATACCTACATATTGTTCTCAATAAACGTTCCTCTGACAGTCCATTGAACAGAGATAAAAATGAAAATGTGTCGAAAATAACGTTTTTTCGAACATTTCCGTAAATTCCAGGGTAACTACTTCACCAGATGTGATAAATCCTAATGGAGTGTCTTCTAGTCACCCATACCAACATTTCGTTGTCTATAATTATTTCTGTATATATATATATGTTGAACGGAGATATAAGCCAAGTTAACTCAGAAAAGGAGGTTTGTCGAATAGTAATTTATCGGTATTCCAATTTTCTCCAAAACGGCTCTAACAATTTCGATCAAACTTTCGGATTCAGCAAACTAGTACGTACATTTTGTTCCCCATAAATGTTCCTGTAAAAATGCGTTAAACGAAGATATAGCGCCCGCAAATGAAGGTGGTGTTCGAAATTACGGAGGTGGCGGAAAGTTGTGTGTTGCTACGCACCAGATATTTTGAAACTATTTTTAACGCGCAACAATCATGGGTTTCGTTTTGATCGAATTGTCGAGCAGGGGGGCACAATTAAAGCCCAAATGGATTTTAGTGCGAAAGAACGGATTGTTTTAGACCACGGCAAGTATGGCGTGGAGACTGGACGAACAATGCAGATTTGGAATCCCCACGCCTAGGTATATTATTCAGAACGAACAATAAACCAACAGAACTTGTCAATCGGTGGAAAACATTTTTAGATGTCCTTATTTATAGTTATTGTACGTTTAGCGATAGTTTGTTACGGATTTTATAAATACGCGGGATTTAATCCGGTCTCTTCACATAGTATTCACGCCCGCGTTCGATGGAATGTGAAATATGCACGTTGCTGAGGCGTGGATCCTCCTATCCATGTAAATGTATGATGGTGTGGAATGATCAAAGTTCGGTACATGGCTTTCTCGTGCTATTAAGGATAATTATTATTAACTGACTGGCACAATTTGACTCCTCATGCCCACGTTACGTTAAGTATGCCACAAGATAGATTCCTTTAATCCTCGTTATAAAGTGTGACGTTCTTTCTGTCCATGCAAACTCAGGAGTTTTCCACGATCTTCCAACTATTCGATTCGTCGTCGGGCGTTCAAGTCTCCGTCGGACAGAGCGAGCTTTGGTTTCCGTTTCCTAACCAACGTCGTATCACGGAAACAAAATTTGGAAAATGTTCCATTTCTGAGACGCATTCAGCAGCGTTTGTCAGGAAATTGTGTGCAACGAGTCTTCAGTCACTCACTTCAACGAATATTTCTACGATATTTGTCAAGGGCGGAAGATGTTCACACGGCACAGAGTCTCCTCGAATTAGTAAGACGGCAGTAGTATTCATAAAATAGATAATGTGTGGCATAAGTGGGGGTAACTGGTCTTCATTTTACAAATACTAGCCATACGTTCAGGTGATTGATGACCATCCTAAAGGATTATTCAAATTATTGGGAAATACCACTTGAGATACCATTCTGAATCATCATTGCTCCTGCAGCGATATGGAATGGTATTTTTCAAGCCATTAGGCAAGAACTTTCCTAATCTTCACAATAAACAACGTCAACGTTAGTTCTTACAAAATAGGAATTTTTTTGTAACTCGCTCTTTCAGATTTTAATCCAACATTCTTTACAGATGTTCGTTTTGCCCGCTTATTTCGAGTCATTTTATTAAAGACGGATTGAACGGAGTTTCTAGAAAACCATCTTAAGAGTGCCTACTCAACGACAATCTGTTGTTGATGCTGTTCCAAACAGATATCACCATCACCACTCCCAGAATCATGACAAATGATTGTGACTAAAGATGGGGAAATCAACCCTTCTGACAAGCAGGTGGTTCCACTCTCCCCTCCCTCAAACCTTGAAAAAGCTTCAAGTTCTGGGAAGTGTTTCATTATATAAATCAGGGAATCACACCGGGCACTTAAAATGGCATGTCAGGAAGCATCTGCACTGTGACAACTCAACCCCTTTCTTTTTTTGGGAGGCAGAAGGGAGTGTATGTTCCCATGAATTTTCTCCTGCATCTTGAGGTACCAACCTGGAACCATTCGGCACCCTCCATCGTAGACATGCAGTGCAGGCAGTTGAGCTTGCTTTTGAAGATTTTGTTCAATTGGCCTCTCCAGCGATTATATTTGGCATTCAAAATCATGTGTTCGAAAACAGATGTTTTTCGGAACTTTCTTCTTTTCAGCTCTTCATTTTTCTCCTGTTTGTCGTTGGGTTTTTGCTTTTGAATACACGTTTACTGTTTGATTGTCTACCACTGATTCATCTTGTTTTTACTCTTGCAACATCACAAATTCAGCGTTGGTACACCCTACATGATCCATGTCCCGTGAGGAACTGGATGAGACACAAATCCGCTTTATTGTCGGTGTCGCCCGAGCCATGGACCAAGTGCTGGAATTAGCAGCATGGTCCATCACCACTGCTAGACTGCGTCCTCCTACCCCATGCCCTGCATTTATCATTGCACCTGGCAATAAAACCACGCAAATCGTGCGAAAGTGCGGAAAAACTTCTCTGACGCACATTGCGTCAACGTTAAACGTAAAAACAGTTTAGAGCACTGCTGCAGTTACCTTTAACCTGTATAAGAATGGTATGCAAACCCCTCTCGGTGGATATATGGAAGAAGCACGCTAGTTGAGTCGAGGCACTGTAATTTTCCTACTTCAAAGCTCTTTGGCATCCACTGCTGTGATGCAGAGGGTATCAAAGTGTCATACTAACCACCTTCGCTTTTGTGATGGCTGCTCCATCAGGAGGCTGTCTCGTTTTAGTATCAGATACTTTCGTATCAGTTGAGATTCCGCTTTACGCGACGAATGTATTAGCGGTACCACCACCAACCTTTCCCAGGAGGCTCTTCAACAATTGTATTCCACGGTTTTCCCAACTAGAATGCATTTTCTTAAACCGTACTAATGAATCAGACTCTCCACCGGCGCCACCGCTGGAGCTGAGTCAGAGGCACCTCAAAGACAATGGAAAAAAGAGGCGAAAGCAGGTGGATTCTGGCGAGGGGCAGCTTCAACCCCCGTGCGATTAATAATGCAGACAGTCGATGATGGGTGGTCCAATTCCCCCTCCCATCATCCTCAGCACTCACACAGAGACCGCGGCTGTTGCTGGATATTGATCTCCCGAGTTTGAAAAAGGGGGCTGTTGGATGGTCAAGTAGTGAGCCAGAGGGAAAAAAGGGAGGGGTGATAGGGTCAGTCAAAGATGACGTCATCACGATCGATCCGATGACCGCCATCCAACTTCTCGACTGATCCTCGGACTCGGAAACATCTCTGCGCTGACCGTCGGCTCGATCGACCTCCTCCAGAGAGCTCTGCAGCTCTCATTGCACCTGCTCCCCTCGAATTATACCAAAAGTTCAAACTCCGCATATTGCACAATCTATCATGCTAGATGATTATCAAACACAGCAAAACTGTACGAACTAAACTTATCGACGCAAATGAGCGTTTACTAAGAGATTACGAGTATCCTGTATTCTTCCTCATGTCACTTCTCCTCCATGCACCTACGCCATAATCAACTTGCGACCGGTTTCTCTTTGTTTAATGAATCAATAATACTTATTTTATTCTTAACTGGTAACAACTCTCTTACGATTTCAACTAGACACGTGACACTACACAACGGAGTTAGTTAACTACAACAATAATGAAGACATTGGGGCACACATCGCGCGGAGTGCTGGAGAGTAATGTCATGGTCAGACATATTCGTGGGGTTGGCATTCCAGATAATCGCGAATCTGTATGACCGGGTGCTGGATTATCGAGTCTCCGCTGTAGTAGGAAAACACAATTAACGGACAATTAACAATTTTTCACTCCATTTGCCGATTAGCTAAACAGAAAGAAGTGTTTTTTGAGCACACAATTCCTGGAAAGTACGCAACGTATTATTGTTATGCCACTCCTCTTGGTCTTCCCGTATCGAAAAGAGATTTTACTTTTTTTTTAAATGTCCATCTTTACTTTCCGCTCCCTGAAGTGTAAAGAATGCATCGCGATCGTGTCAAAAAAGGTGAGTTTTCTTCAGACCTTTCGATGATGGAGGTTGATACCTCTGGCTTATATTCAGCATGCTTATCGCTCAGGGAGATCATGAGCCGATAAGGAGAATAAGGAGATTGCCTTAGGGACCTTTCAGGATAGCTCCATATGCACACAGGAATGTAATAAGATGGATCATTACTGTGTTGAAGAATAGCAGAGAGATTCAGATCTCGCTAAGAAACTGCACAAAGGGCGATTACTGTGAGGGGATGTCCCCGGAGTCCTACCTGTGCTCCTATGGAACCTGATGATAGGCTCTCTTCATGGGAGATTGAATGAGGCGGGGTTGTACGCCCTACGATATGCGGATGATGTTGCCGTTCTCAATCAGGGCAGAGTGCAACGCATGCTATCTGACCTAGTGGGGGTAGCCCTGCAGATAGTCTGCATGCGGTGGAAATGGGACTGTCCATCAACCCAACTAACGCGCTAATTGTGCCATTCACAAGACAAACACAACTGTTTGGACTGGTACTGGAGAAATTAAAGTGGTCAGGGTATCAGGGTGTGATTCCAGATCGAAAACCAACGTGGAAAGAGCGCATAAAATATACGACCAAGAAGATGACAATGGTCCTGTGGTAGTGTCAAAGAATGGGGGGGGGGAGGAAGAGAACATGGGGCTTAAAGCCTAAAACAGGGCCATGAGAAGTGTGGCAGCTTAGCTAAAGTACATTGGCTGTGGGGGTAGTTACTAGTAGATGAAAACCACACCCACCTTCAGTACGTAGAAAACGTTTGACCTTTCTCTGGACACATTTGTCAAGGCACAGGCTAGTAATGGGCATCTGGCTGTATTCAGGAACATGAAAACCTTTGGGGAGCTCAATGTGATCACTGTTATCATCATGCCTGGTACGAGTCCGATACGAAATACAAAGTACAACCAGAAGAAAGCCTATGGAATAATGAAACAGTTTTTTTTTTTTAAAGTGGACGCTGGAGATACTCTCACTGTGCTCACAAACAGGCCTATTGTAAGAGCGTCTACGAGGCCCAGCTCATGGCGGCCCTGCTCCGCTACCAGACCTCAAGGCACTGGGCTCCCTCAGTGCGACATCCCTTACACGTCCCCTGCCGCCCCTGCACAAAGCAGAGGACATCCGATTTTCTGCACTCACCACCTCCTCTAGCTGTAGGAAGGGCTTCCCATACACAAACTGGTGGGATGCTGTGAGTCCTTCGCATATACACAACACGTGCTCTGCTGTCTCCTGCTCAGCCTCGCAGGACCTGCATACCTGTCCCTCACAATTGCCGAAATGTGCAAGGTAGTACCTCGGCGGATAGTGACCTGTAAACAGGTCACATATGATCTTCACATCCTTCCTCCTCAGATCGAGCACCTCCTTGGTCCTCCCTCTGGAGAGTCGGATAAAGAGTTTTGACTGTCCAAGGCCGGTTGTCTCCTGCCAATAGGCAGCCCTGCACCTATCCTCCCATTTGCCAACCTCTCTAGGTAGGTGGTTCCTGGTGGTCCCAAGAAAGGACTCAGGACTGATAGGGATTTGTGCCGATCTCTTCCTCACCTGCCCATCTTTCTCTACTCCGTGGTGAGCTGGCACCCAACACGGTGTTATACTGTTGTCCTCGGCCAGGGCCTTCAGCCCAGTCAGACAAGCCGTGACGTAAGCCAATACGAGGCTAAGGCATTGTTTAGGCAATTACGTGAGTCCTTAAGGTGCATTGTGTCGGCAAATGAACTCTGAACTTCTCCAATTCATCAAACGCATGACTCACGCCTTATCGTCCAGAACTTCAAGTCTCCAACTCTTCAGGCCAGTTCTATTTTTTTTTTTTTTTTTTTTTTTTTTCCGAGGGCATCGGGACAAGTCCCTTTGTCACTGCGGCCACGTGTGGGCCTATTGTGACTCTAGCCCTTCCTTAGTAAAAGGCGTCGTACATACCCGCCCCCTTTATGAAGCCGAGTATGTCCTTCACCGCAGCTTCTGCTATGATGTGGGGCTCAATAATCCCCTGGGCAAAGAATCCAAAGCGTTTCGCTGCTAAGGCAGGGCACTCACATAGGATGTGCTCCGCCGTCTCGTTCTCCTCACCACAGAGTCTGCATTCCACCGCCTCTGAGATGCCAGTTCTATTTGCTCTGCTCCCCCTCTCTTCCCCTACACACAAAACCCTTCCATCTTCCGCATTGCCTTTTTTCCCCAGTTCCGTTTTATACGTAGCACTGTACAGTCGGTTTTTTCTTTTTCCCTAAAGTGCGAACAGACAATTTGTTCTCCCAAGGAGCTCTACATACATCCCGAAC
This sequence comes from Pachypeltis micranthus, assembly GCA_020466155.1. Lineage (NCBI taxonomy): Eukaryota > Metazoa > Arthropoda > Insecta > Hemiptera > Miridae > Pachypeltis > Pachypeltis micranthus. Next base: position 22,107,416 of record CM035775.1, read on the forward strand.
TTCTGCACCACTCATCAAGTGACTCACCACCACTTCATCTCCTCTACCACCGTCATACGAACAGTCCAGGTTAAATTTTCCAATTCACAGACATTCCATTAAGTAGATCACCGTCAAAAATATAATTTTACCGTCCGGCAACTTCCTTTTCATTTTGTACCGGCTTCTCTATTGAGGGAAGAATTTGGAGTATTCTACGAACTCCATGCTTTCCCCAACATTCCTTTGGTCCTCCCGAACCCACCATCGCGTCATCGCCGAAGCTTGCTGCTTGGTCGGCTTTGCCTCGAAATTTTACAACTTTGTTTAGAACGATAATTTTGGTATTTTGATTTGGATATATTACAAAGTGGAGCACTTCTTATGCTTCAATCGTTTCTATAAGCTTGTGAGCTTCTGTTTGTGGTTTAACGAACGAGTCTGGTATCGGAACTTCTGCCACCCAGAATCAAATATCTACTGAAATGGCGTTACCTCCGAACTACAAACAAATCGCTGTCAGCACTCCGTCTACATCAACCCAACAACGTTTCCGGGCAAGTGGGACAGGTAGTTCCAACAGCTCTTCAAAAGACAACAGTGCGTCTCCCTTTGTCACAAGTCCAACTGGACATCCTGGATGCACTCCTCAGAAGCTGGGAAATGCCGACGCAATGCACCTTAAGAACTCACGTAATTGCCTAAACATCCGTTGGGAGTGGCCTGACTGTCCACCATAGTATAAATCTTCTAGCCCTTCAGTCCACTCTGCAACAACCTCTGCACAGACTGTCACTACATACACCTCTGCCTGGAACACTGTGGCCAGCGCCCCGTATGGGTAGTGGTGGATAATGATGCTAAAGGGCTGGATAACAGTTCTGGAGTTCTGGATCCATCTCCAGGGATGGCTCTAAAGCCATGAAAGGTACAGGCTCTGGGGGAAGTGGGGCGTGCATTGCACTTTGTCTCACTATAAGGATTTTTCAAGCTGAGATTTTTTTTTCGTGCATCACCGCTCAGGCCGTTATGTTGCATGAAAAAACATATTTCAATAAAACTATCAACACTAACTATCAACTGATAGTCTAGCGTCTTGCAAGGCGCAGAATAACTTCTGAACAACGTCAAAAGTGGCGAGGGAGTGCAGGATGCTGCTCAACTCTTTAGCAAACTCTAATAGCCTTCTGGATTCCTGGGCATGAAGGGATCACTGGGAATGGGAGGGCGGACCATCTGGGCAGACTCAGTTCGTTTACTGTACCTATAGGGCACTTCTAAGTCACGAGTCAAGAGGAACGAATTTGTATGCCAGGAGAATGCATCAACTTGTCTACGACGTTACAAAAGCGAGGCATTCCAAACGCTTCATTTCAGGACCGACACTCGAGATGAGGCCTAGACTCCTGATGGTGAAAAGACAGGGCTTTAGGCAGGTAGTGGGAGTCATCATGGTTACGGGGTACTCTCAACTAACCAGTACCTATATTTCGTTTTTTAAAATAAATAATCCGTAGAAATGCGTTGAACAAAGGTACAGCTCAGCGCGTAGAAGCACGTTTTCGTAAAACGAAGACCAATCAATCGAGCCATATTCCAGAATGGAACGAACAACCGCGTTGTGTAGCGTTGACGTCGTTGAAATCCTAAACATGGCGCTTAAGAAAACCAATTCCCTCTTGGCTCTTGAACAGATCTCGTCTCACTTAGCGGAGAAGTACGAACGAGGGCCTTAAATTATCCCGAGATCTTTTAACGAATTTACGCGACAAATTGTCTATACCCTCGAGTAAATCGTAGTAGACATCGATAAGGTGAAAGGTATCGTCGCATTCTATCAAAATTAAGCTTAGGCACACATTCAAGTAACTAGCCGAGAGCACCGTAAAGCCTCTGACAATCGTACCGTGTGCGGAGCGGAATGGAAGAAAATGAAGGATGTAGTTGAAGGGCAGTTTGAGAATTCCTAGGGTGGTCCGACGCTTGGCGGATGGAAGCCAGTCCAATACCCACAGGAGGAGGAGGAGGATGCCTTTAGGTACTTCCTTCACCGGTGCCGCTCGCCCATTCAGATCTCTCGATTGCTAAAGCCGCTGTCAAACCAAACGGCACCAATTGTTGGGTCGTGGTTGCGTTGGGAATTCCCGCATGATGATGGTATTGGTGTTCAGAGAGGAGTTGAAAGTGTAAAGCTGGGAATCCTCTTCAACCGGCATGGAGGATTGATCACATTGGACAATGACTGGTACGACAAATCACAATGTTCCTCAGCCCCTCGTACAATCAGCAATTTTTATAGTTTTAGCTGCGAACGCGTTCATTGAACTCAAAACGTAAATAAATGTTTTACGGTAAACGTGGTAACACTCAGAATTCGGCAATTTATTGAGTTGCTCATACTCATTAATGAGCAATCAATGCACAGAAAGTCCATGAGACTCGATATAACGTTTTCGAGAAGGATCGATTCAACTGTTTTGGAGCATATAATTATGAAATTCCGCAATTTCCGGAGCTGCTATATTATTATCGTTATCGGACTCTCGCCGTATAGATAGTTTGTGGGACTACCACTTTGATTTTTCTGAGAATCACAGGATGCTGGATATAAGAAAAAACTGCGCTTAAATTGATATTCTTCGAAATGTTTGATAATTTATTGTGCTCCTCTCATCATTTTATCGTATTGCCGTGTCATTTGGATCTGTCCATACAAAAAAATTTCGTTAATATTCGTTATAGCTTTTTTCGAAAAAAGTGGTCTTTGCATTACTATGATAACTATAGTTAGCATTCGGCTGATTGTGTTATTACTCTTATTTTGGCGTCCCGTAGAGCTTTTCAGGTTATATATCAAATTTGAGTCGATTTTGTTCGGTAAAAACTGTGAGAAATGGCCGTGGTTTGAATTCCAGAATTTGTATGTTTAAATTTAATAATATAATGTTTAAATTAAACTCTCATCGTATGGGTAGTTTATTGTACTACTACCCTAATTTTTCTGATAATTCTAGACTCATTTGAGAGGATGTTATAAGAAAACCCCGCTTAAATAGATTTTCAGCATTTTCCCACAAATGAATATTGTATCGAACTGATTTGTTATTTGGACATGTTCACATAGAAAATTTAATTTTAATCAGTAAAAGAACAAAACCCGCACAAAATTTGGTGTTTTGATCAACCCCTTGCTCGCACCCTTTTTTGCGAGCCAAAGTAATCCATATTCTCAAAAACCCTTGCCATATATCTTTCAGTTTTCCCCTCAGCATGTTCGTTTATCTTACTCATTGCATCTTCAGTTATCCTACCCTCCATAAATCCATATTCTCTGAATGGTTAATTGAACTTCAATTCTAGCACTCACGAGCAGGATGAAGAACTGAGCCAGAACTGTTGGCTATGCAACATAATAAGACATATTGCACTTCTTGGTCGTTTGTCTTGTCCTCGGAAAATGTACAAAATCCTATTTCAGAACTGCACAATTTTTCAGTTTGTTGTGAAAACAAAAATGGTTTCCTCTGGTGAGATTTGATAGTTCAATTTAATTGAAGGAATTAAATAAACACCCGTGTCATTCCTTGAGTCAGTAAATCTGCGAAGTAAGATTAAGGAAAACTCGTGGCTCTATATGTATACCTAATGGTTGTATTAAGTACCTTCATAATATATCATCGTTTATTTATTTGATCTCGTTAAATGGACATTGCCAAACCACGTATATTGACTCTCGTTATAGTTCATTAGTTCAAATATACAATTCTCTTTTTAAATAAAGGTGCTAGACCTAAACCTATACAACAAATCGAGGTGCCTACACAATGTTGGTTCGAAAATGTTCATAAAATAAGGGCAACCCGAGAAATTCCGAAATTCGAACCAATACCGCTCCACTTCTTACTGTTTTTCAAAGTTTTCACCCGATAATTGGAAAACAATGAATACGATTGTTAAGGCTCTCATACCGGGGCTCCTCTGTGATTGATTTTACCCGAAAGCTCATGCTCCGGCCTATATAAAAAGGCAATATTTATTTTTGTGTTAAATATTCTTTTGGTCAACCAGTGAATGCAGGCTTTGACGAGATGCAGTTAGCCGCAAACAGAGAATTCTCACCATCGCCATTCCTTGTTATATCCTCTGTCTTCGCGATGTGGCTACTCTGTCCTGGGTTTTCAACATTTTAAAAGTTTTGTGTACGAGTTCAACAGGAAACATAAAGAGCAACCAGAAGAAAGTTTGTGGAACACGATTTCGGCCTCCAAGTGGCATGAAGCTAAACCCCTGGAGTGTCAATAATGGGCTTTGAGAGGAGTTGAACATACATTGCCCTGGGTCCCACTCCCACATTTTTTCAAGCAGCTGTCATCGCTGGGGGCTATCAAGATGCATGAAGAATACAGCAATAAAACTGTCAACATAATGACTGACCCCCCAGACAAGACGCCGAAGCACTTCTGCCTAAAATCATAACTGGCGAGGGAGTCCAGGATGCGGCTCAACACTTGAAAAAAACTCTACTGGATTCCTGGACATCAGAAGGCCATCTGGCCAGACTCGGTTCGTCTACTGTACTTCACCATTGCTGGGATCTCCATCGCTAGTAGAAAGGAAGGTGAGAGGATATGCCGGGGGAAAGCGTCACATTGTCTGGAACGCGGGGGGGGGGGGGGTGAGGCATTCCTAACGCTCTATCTCTGCGTCGTGTCTAACCAACACACGAGATAAGACATAGTATTCTGATGATGGAAAGGTGGGGCTTAAGGCAGATAGTGGGAATCATCACGGGACATTGCAAAATGAACAAATACGTGTATGTTAAGGATGTAAGCGACACCTCTCGGTGCAGGTGGTGTGGTACAGATGAGAAGGCTCCCTCATATCCCGGGCCCAGTGGACATTGGATCTGATTTAATAGGGCTCTAGTCCGCTGTGCTCATCCCAAATAAGGAAAAATCAGAGTTTGAATTTGCTCTGGTCAGGTTGTTCAGCTGTACATTCCTGGCCAGGGCCTTCCTGTTAAAACTCTTCTGGAACCATAATTTCTAGACAATTCAGAATCATTTCGTTTGGGATTTGGAACTTTCAGAGCAGTGCATCAATTTATAACACCAGGTGGGCTCTAAAATGTAGAGCCACGGACGACTGTAATGATTTCTACTTTAAAAGGCCTGACCATTTCATTTTATGTTATTTTCCCGCTTACTTTATCAGGAAAGCGCATTTATTTTTCATCAATTTAATATGTGTGAATATACTGAAGAGGAAAACGGGCTTGGAGGATCCTTTTTAATCTCCTCTTAAACGGAACCTATTGCCACTAACAAACAACTATCATTGTATTAAGTAATCACAGTGTAGTCAACGAAACATCCTTGTCCAATTCGCTCTAGATAATTTATTACATTACGTACACATCTTTCGCGTATCGGCTGTACGAAAATACATCTGTCCCATTCCTTTCACAACCCTTGACACACAATTCCGTTCCTTGAAGTGCAAAGATAAGTTCTGTAGGGAAGGGGCGTTTCGTACTGATTATAACTCTAATGCTCCACGAATTTTAAAATTATTATTTTGAACTTGGTGCAGAGTTATTGAATTATCTGGTACGTACATGATATCAAGTTTTGTAACGTGTTCTAAAAGTTAATTGCATTTTTGAGAGCCCGCCGAAATCGGAATTTAGAAAAAGTGCGGATTTTGAAAACTACTTGGTGTAGGTGAAAATAGTGATAAAAAAAAAGGTGAAAGTGATTAGTGCTGACAGTCCGAGGCACACATTTGAAAGAAAATAAAGTGTACGAATTGATGAACAGACGTAGTCAAGTACCGTGTTATTGCCCTCAGGTTTGGTGGTGATTGATGAATGTGAGGGATGGATGGGGAGGGGAGTGGTGATCGCGGGGTTTTGAAGGATTCACATTGGAAAGGAACCACGAGAAACAGGAGGAAACTGGGTGAACGAGTTCACTTGAGCATCGCTAAGTGGCGAATGTCCGCCGAAGCCGTTGGCCACCTGACGCGCAGGTGTTGGCCCGTTTGGCGGGTGCGCGCTCTCCCTTCCCCATCACCGTCCATTGGTCGTAAAACACACCCCCTGACTGCAAACACGGCTATGTCCATTCGAGGGCTGGAAGAGAGTTTCGGGATAGTGGGGATGGGGTTGTGAGTGCGTCACGTCTCCGATTTCTGGAATTTTTGAAATTTTGAAATGATAAATCTTCCAACCCCCCGTCAGTCGGACAACTCGAGCACTATACCAGAGCCAGATTTAGGTTTGTCGCGGTTCAGGGCCTATGTTTGTAAGCGTCTACCTGGATATAATAAATTCTATGTACTACCCCATTCGTGAAAAGAGTATTCATTTTCTGCCCAGTTTTGGCAAGTAACAGAAATACTTCAAACCATTTACAGAGTATCTGACCAGTGCTGTCGAGACGTATTTAAGCCAGTTCGGGGAAATAAAATTCGTCCTCCGCCGTTTGATGACTGAAGCCATATCATTCATAACGCGCTACTTAAGTCACGTATAGATCACACGGTCTCTTCGCCAGTAGCACCCAAGACACTCTTCTGGGGAAACTTTTGGCTGGAATCAATTCGAAAAAATGTCAGTCCATTTCAAAAAAGGCATTTGGCTTGCATTATGAACGAAATCACCACACTCTTTAGTTTATTTGGTTATGTAAACCTACTCGGAGAACTGTTGAGGTAGGCAACCCGTAACTCGCAAGGTTCGTATGATTAAATAACACATTTATTAAGCCTGAAGGTAAGCAACTAACCACACTCTCGTACTAAAGTTAACGTGCCTGTTTGGTGAGTCCGTCTCCCCTGGCAGACGAATTGCATTACGTACGGACAACACACTTAGAACCATACTGGGTATATAAAATAACTTGCACGAGTAAAAACGCATACGTAGGACCGACAGGACGAAAAATAAGGACCAGAACACCTTAAATCTCTTAGTAGGAACATAGACGACTGAAACTTGCCAACCACTTCAAGACAACTGGACACGAAACCTACCAAAATACAGGACTGCACCACTTTACTACATAAACAATACAAGCGACGAAAATTGAACATATTAGAAAACATGGACATTTATAAACAAAATATCTGGTGCGTTGCAACGCACAACTTTCCTTAGCTGTACGTCAATTCACTCGGGTACATGGCTTTTTCTACTTACTCAATTCATTTATCACTCAGTTAATTTGAACTTGTCAAACAACGCTTTACAGCAGGAAGCGGTAGCGCTTACAGTTCCGGAATTTTAGTGCTGCTCGTTTTTAAACATACTAGTATCATTTCAGCGGAGTTTAAAAGGAACAAACCACGCTAAATTTTGATAATGTATTGTGCTGCTCTCGTTATTTTCCCACGAATGAGAATTTTATGGTATAATTACCTTATTGAGAGCTATCAACATGAAAAATTTAATCAAAATCGTTTTGAGAAAAAAAATTGGTGTTTTGATCACTATGATAACTATAGTTAATTTTCAGTGGAATTAACTCATACCCTTATTTTGGCGTCCCATGGTAACCTACGGGCTAGATATCAAGTTTGAGGTGATTTGGTTCGGTCGTTTTCTCTAAAATCGAGTACGTCGAAAATTTTGGTAATTTATTGTGCTGCTCTCGTCATTTTCCCATAGATGGGAATTTTATGGTATAGTTGTCATATTGAGAGCGGTCAATATAAAAAATTTAATCAAAATCGTTCGAGAAAAAAATGGTGTTTCGATCACTATGATAACTATAGTTAACTTTCGGCGGATTTTACTCACACTCTTATTTTGGCGTCCAATGGTAACCTGCAGGCTCGATGTAAAGTTTGAGCTGATTTGGTACGGTGGTATTACAGACACACAGACCATTTTCCAAAGACACAGACACAGACCATTACCAAATAGTGTTTTCCTGACTCAGTAGGGTCTAAAACGTAAAGATCTGAAGAAAAATATTTTTTCAGCTGATTATGTAACTTTTCTTTCTACTTTGTAGAGAATAGGAAAGTAAAAAGACTTAGAATCAACAGACTATATAGCAATCGTTTCTGTTCACCTCTAGTGGGTTTCCCTAGAGGTGCATGACCTCCTTCCTTCCTCCCCCCCTTCATCGACGCTCAACCATACCGTTAACCTTTCTCTTCCTATATAAAGACCACGACCAACTAACTGACTGTAGTACTGACTTAACGGCCAGAATGTGATACCATGTTGCCCACAGTATCTCATCAGCCAGATGAGACAGACTCACCAAACAGGTACGTTAACTTTAGTAATTTACGTACTGACGGAACTAACCCAATTACTTTAATAGCTACTGTTCGTCTTCAGTATCCTGTTACTTCGGTCTCTTTTTAGCGTTAGAAAATTTGGTAAAACATAACATTTAATATAGAAACTGATTTCAAACGCAGCAAATTATTACACAATAGTTTCAGGCACAACATGATTGCGGCCTATCGTATTCAATCCAACGTTTACGGTACAGGACCTGGCTACAACAAAACGAAGAAAACTGACATTATCTACAGGCGGTAGGCAATTGGCACGATGTGAGGAGTTGATCTGATGAGTGGTTGGAGTTAGACGGGAGGTAGTGTGGGAAATAGGTACAGGCTGGGGAGAGACGATGACTTTCTGTATATTGTCCTGAAGTTCCTTCAAGCGGAAGAGTTTACCTCACTATATTTACTGTGATTTCTCTGTGTTCCATCTAGACACAGTCCTACACCTCTTAGATCTGTCCTATTCAACGCAGCAGCATATTTGGAATCCTTATGTGTTGAGAGGGAATTGCAAAGCAGGTGAATAATAAACCAAAAGCAGGAGAAGAAAGAGGAGGTTGAAAACCACGAAGAGGTTGAGAACAAGATCTTGTTCAAACTATCGTCGCGGGTTGCCTATCATCTAAATGTCAGGAGCAATAACAAGATACGGTATGAGTGGATAACCACATAAACTTGAGGTGTCAACCGTGAGAGCCATTGCAGGTTGCCTAAATCATCTACGCGTTGGCTACTCAGTAGTGAGTTCAGGCAACTTGTATGAGCAGACGCCTTCGTTTGGTTGATGGTGCAAACCTACAACATTTATCGGTAACATGATGACGTTCTACGTTGGAAGTGGTATGGATTACGTTACAGAATTTATTGAGTTGCTCCTACTTATACTGCACGACCATTAATAGTCAGTGCATAAGTAATTGGCGGCTGTCAACATATTTTTGCAGGGAAGGATTCTGGAAATTTTCGAGTTGTCCCTAGTTGTCAAATTAACAGTGTTGATCCCCTTGTTATAAACGTTAGTATGTTGGACTACCGCCATGATTTTTTGAGAAAGCAAATGCCTTATGAGTGGGCTTTATCTATGTTTGTCAGTTTTCATATGTTTAGCTATCAATTTTTCACTCAGTTTGTTCGTACTTGGTAATACGTAACTTCACATTTTAAGTAGCAAGTGGAATGTGGTGGTGGTAGTTTCAGAATTTATTGTGGTACTCCTAGCTATTATATGAACGTTATTAAACGCTGAAATCCGAATCGAGGTGTTCGACTATTTCTTGTGCTTCTCTCGTCATTTTTGTATGGATGAGAATTTCATGGCACTGTTGTGTTATTTTGGAAAAAGAGCCCTTTTTGCGGGGGAAAAATGAGGTTTTAGATTTCAGTGATAACTATAGTTAGTTCCCACTCGATTTGGCTTATTTTGGTGTCCCATAGTGACCTGCAGGATATATATATATAATCTTCTGACTGTAATCCCAGTGGTGGGATGTGCACCGTGGCCAGATGGCCTATTGTGCCAGTCCTAATGTCTTACAGGGCGATGCCTAGCTTTCTAAGGAAAGCCAGTTAGTTCCTGAAGGTAGTTATTTTCGCGACTTTTCAGCTGGTTTGATTTGTCAAAGCCGAATGTTCTACAATGGTGCATGAACGTCGGCTGATCCCTGACAAGTCTTTATGCCCTGCATGCGTTGTGCTGTGTAAACTAATCGCGATAAATGCCATTAAGGTCGTGAGGGGGTATGGAAGCATTCGACTGGTACCTATTTGAGTACATCTGGCGGCGGCCAATCAAGGCGCCAAATTACGTGGTTATAATAATAATAATGTACCTAAGCGTCAAAACTGCCTACCCACCTCAAATTTCGGATGCCTATTTACAAAGGTGAGCGCTATTTTCAATTTAACACATCAATCTTACATTTGGGGCGACGACATACTTTTATGGAATTTCGCGCGCATTTCACGTTTGGTCTCGACCTTAACAGTTATTGTGAGCTGCTACCGCGAACCCTTCTGACGTGAACTATGCTTGTGAGCTCTATGGTCCGAACAATGCTTTCTTACCAAAATACGTATTTGAAAGTTCGTGAAGTGTGTGACATTGAGTTACTCTATTTTGCTCGTAGACTTTGTTTTTGGTATGAAAGTTTGATGCTGAAAATACGGAATCGTGCTGAGCACAGGAGAAAACGTGGAAATTGACTGTTCTTAATTTTTTGTCTGAGTTTTTTTCATAGTGTAGAACGGTATAATTATTATAGGAATTTGAACCAATAATTTACGTTAAAACCACTGATGTATTGCGATTCCCAAGGTGCATAGGGCTTCTTCCAGTTTTGGGTGAGAAAAAACATTACATTTTGAATCAGAGAGAGATGAATATTCCCCTTGTCAGTAGCCCTTGAAACGTCAAGATCTGAAGATAACTATTTTTTTTAAAATTCAGCCAGAAACGTAGCTTTCCTTACGAGTCAAGGAATGTAAAAAACAATCTGGTAATTGGGGCGAGGGAAATGGTCCTCTTGTGGTCACAAGTTCGTTCTTCGTTCGTTCGGAATTGTCTGACACCGTGCAGTCGTTTTCTCGTAGAAAGCAACGGGTCTTGTTATGTTCGGACCCCTTCATTTCCCTTCTACGAGTATGTCCATGCCGACGAAGGATTGCGTTAGTAACGCGGAGCAAAAATTCAGCTCCTGCCTTTTGTGCAGTGAAGTGTTTTTATTCCCTCACGAGCAAGAAAAATGCTTGTCGCACATCTTTGAGCAGCACCAGCTCGTCATCGCGGACTCTCATCTTATAAGTGACGTCCCAAAGTGAGTTGTGGGCCCTAAACACGGTTGTCACTTGTTATTAACTTCGACAAAGCGGTCGATAGGGGAGTAAATAATAAATCGCTTGGGTTTTTGATGACAGGGGAGGTTAGAGGATAAAGGCGTGTAAATTTTTATTTTTGTACAGACGTAATTGTGTGGCATTGTGAGGTATCTCCTCCACTAATTTATTATATCAATCAGACTTGTAGTGGCTGTACACCACGTGACTTTACAGAAATGATAAGAGATAACGGTAAAAGCAAAGAACATGGACCGACCCCTCTGATAAGGCAATAATATCGATATATGACGACCGAGGTCAGGTTATCGATATGCCCGACATCGCTCGCAGGCTCTTCCCCGCCAACTGCGCCTGTGACGCATCGTAGGCTCTGGCGCCATGTTTGAAATTAGAAATAACGACATTGTGTACTTACAGGTTCTAAGAAGTCCCTGACGAACTGTAGATGCTGCCTCTCCTCCACTGTTCACTTTATACACCTCATTAGATCACAGTCACTTCTCGTCCTTCTCCAAATATATTCGAAGAGGTACGAATCAAAATGATCTGTGAGCGATCTAGAGGGAATCCCTCGCTTGATAGCGGCCCATGTTCCCTCGATCGAATTTGTGTGGGCCTCTGTTGCCGGGTCCTTGAAAAACAAGGAGTGGTTAACTTCCTCTTACCAAATTTACATTCGTCAATCTCAACAACTTTTCCATCGCCACCTAACTTCATGCACGCTTGATCACGACACACTTCCATACATCCTTCACGACAAAACATCATCCAGTCGGTAGCGGTAGGATCAAAGATTTCAGGGAATAAGGTGGAAGGGTGAAGGGTCAAACAACTCCGGTTATTATTCTTTCTCATTCTGTTATCGCTCTCACTCTTTCTCAGAGTTCATTGCAGTCTCCGAATCTCTTCCCCGCATATCGATACTAGCGATCGGTCAAGCGACCTATCGATACATGCAGTCGTAGCGTTATCTCGGTCCATGTTCTTTAGTTCACCCGAGATAACATTAGTGATGTAAACCGCCGTGACGTCATAAGTTGATACAGCTGTCACGTGATAACTAGCTTGCAGCATTACTGTAGGCGGCTTAGAAATAAATTGTGGGACGTGGACTGAATCAACAATTAAATTTATCGCTTTATGCTTTGTATACACACAAACTAGTCAGTGTCGCCAGAGCAGGCCTGCTTCCCTATCAAAATTACTGTTTTAACACACATCAGAGAGTTACATGAATTGATAGCGCTTAGTATCCACCGAACCCACACCTGTGGAGGAATAGGAATGGGGCAATCAAAGCCCTGTGCAGGTTGTCACTTAGCCAGTGTCCTGGTGGAGAAAAAACGCTCATGTGTTATTATGCAGAGGTATGACCTTGGGGAATCCATATCATCTCGGAGGAGTTCTTAATCAGATTCCCCACCTGATCTAACTATTTACTAGGGTGGCGAAATTCAAAAGGAGAAATCAACTCTGACCCCTTTTTTAGTAATAAATTGCTCCGAAAATGGGCTAAACGGTTATTAGGTTGCTTAGGAGTTGTCAAAGCTTAAAGTGAAGCTGAGCATGGACGTTGCCGTGTCCTGTAAGGAATTGGCTTCTCTGCTGTGGGAAAATTCATGCGTGTCACATTCCTTTGACGAGGATTCCCTTCTGGATTATTTTTTATCTAATGCCCATTCATCTAGCGCTGCAAATTTTGGAGCAGTCTACTAAGAGTTCAGTTCAGTGCGGGGTAAGCTCCCTTTTTATTCTTCACTTGTCCATCATGAACTCAGTGGTCAAATCACTGGAGTGCTGGGTAACTGGCCAGTGATCACTTCAATGAATGCTGTCCTTTGGCACTTGCTGATCCACAGAAGCACGGCTGTCTAGGCCAATACTCTCCTCAAATTGACTGTGAGCAGTAGCCAATGACACCTAAGTAACTGGCCTTGTTCATGAGAATAGCGTCACGATATGTGGCCTTGCTAATTGCTCGGGAGGCAAACCATGCAAGGGACTGGAGGTGTTGGCTGAACCGCTACTTCTCACCCTATATTGACACTCAAATACCAGACGTGCTTCTTATGAGGGATCCTGTGGCTGCCAAAACGCATTGGCAGTGGAGATCAGCACAGGCAGGTCATTCTCATAGGTGTATAGCTTACAGTTAGTCCTCGTGAGGTTCCTGAGGAGACTTTCGAAAAAAGCATTCTAGAGAGGGGTTGCGAGGACTGAGCCCTGTGAGGACCTCTTCTCTATCCTTCTCTGGGCTGAGGCCTGTCTGTAGCAGTTCTGCTTGGCAGGTAATTTCCAATGAACAAGTACAGGTTATGAGGAATTCCCCGACCTCTTAGCTGATGGAGGAACTTCTTCCCCTCTGATGCATCACATAATCCCTCAACAGTTATGGCACACATTTATGGAACGTTTGAATGGAACACAAACGCTTAGAAAGACCAGACTGCATCAAGCATTTATGTTTAGTTTAAAGCGGTTTGGTTTTGTTTCAGATACCTTTCATTCTGGAAGGAGAAGTTCAGAACTAACAATGGGGACAAAACAGAATTCTGCTCGACGATATTAGTGGATGTAAAAAAAGATGGGGTTTTGATGAAAGATCAAAATTTTTTCCTCCTCTCAGACGTTGTCAAAGAAGACAAGGAAATACGGGCGAAGATCAAAAACGATCGTTTGGTCAGTTGACAACATTATTACACCTTGTTTACATTCAACCTTTAGCTTTTGAGGTTCTAGCTGTTCAAAGGCTGTTTAATCCTGATGACTTGCCTCATTTTGAGTTTTTTCGTTTTTCCGACTGGAAAAGTGCGCCTGTCTCTAGAGAAGCATGAAATGTTCAAAATTCGTTCAATGTTCTGCATGTCAACTGGAGCTTTTATTGAAGGCTGTTGTGAGTTCAAAAGCAAATGACGGTCGCCGTGTAACTACATAATTAAAAATTTAATATAATCAATAATTTTAAATTGGACATACTTTCACGGAAAAACATTTTATCTCCTCGTCTAAGATTGTAGGTTTATTTTATTAGTATAGTGTGAATAAACATAAAAATGTGCCTCAAGTACGAACTAATTGATTTGGTTTAGGATTGTCGCTGACAAGTCCATGCAAGTTGGTAAGCAAAAACGAGATTGACGCATTTAAGCCTGTTTCAAAATCAACTCGCGCACCGGGGCACCAAACCAAGGCATTCACTTGCTTGGCTGAAATGAAATCTTCCAAAATGAGATCTGATGTTTTACTGTTTTTGTATGCTAACCCAGCAATTCACGCTTGCGCTGTCCAAAACAAACCAATTATTGCCTACGAGTTCAATTTGAGTATTTTGAACTGAAACCGTGAAGCCTTTTAAGCTCCAAGAGCGTTTGAATAAAATACGGGATGATGAAAAGGACAAAGCTTTATGCTATTTTCTAAGACTTGAAAAGAAATGTTTGAAACATCCAACTGTACAACGTAATTTTAACAGGAAGATGATGTATGTGTGAGCTTCATATAACATTCAATTATTAATTTCAACAGCGTGAAAACCGATTAATCATCAATTTAACTTTTTCACAAGAAGTACGCTGATTAGAATCGAATTGTCACGCTGCTTTACATCAATCAACACCTATATGGATGTTCTCCACAAATATATATCCCGGAGTCCGCTGAAATGAGATGTAGTAACATAATGGTTATATTAGTCGGCAGGGTAATTTGTGTATTGTTTAGCGTTCGCAAACTGAATGAACTCTTAAACCCTTCCCAATTACAAGTGAACCTTTCATAAAGTGAATAATGGAAAATATGATTGGTACAAAATTCATGTACTCGGAAAATGTATGATGTACGAAAAGTTTAATTCAATTTGTGAAAGGTTCAATGCAGTTGGGAATGAACCTATTATTTCTGATATATGTTTACGAAAAACGTAATACTAGTGTTACGGTAGCAGATACTTTCTCAATTTGATGATAGAATAGCCCAATGTCATTGCATCATAGGGTTGTGCAGAAACCTATTCGTGTAAGAATGGGCCATTACCACTTAGGCTCGAGTTGTTACTAATTTGAACTCCAAGTAACTTGGCGATTGGCTTTAAATGTGCCCTTCCCTTGGGACGAACCCTCATACATCAGCATGTTATCTACAATTTTTTTTTTGTCGAAAAATCCAGCGTAATCAAGGATTGTTAAATAATTTAATTATTTCAATTTATAGGAAACAGTTCTCCAGCAGCAGATTTCTGAGAGGGAAGACACCAATTACAGTCACGGTTGTCTATTCTGTCGTCAAGATGTCGGACCGACCAGAGCCGAATATCTCACCCACGTGTCTTCACAACACAACCTGCAACTAGGGCGCCCAGATAAAATCGTATTCTTCGATAAATTTATTTCCGTAATTGAAGAAAAGTTGGAAAAGTAGGTTTTTCGTAGATATTATTGGACGTTACTATGATATTAATTTGCAAGCCTCATTTCACCATACGAAGTTGTTGAGTTCTACAAAATTCTTAGTGATCACTGTTCATAAAGTGACAACAATGGCGCACGATAAAAGAGATGCTCCTTTGATATTCTGGCTACTGCTATCAACAACTTTCTCATTATCTACATCCGTGCTAATGATAAACTAACCGTGTTTCAGGTTGCAGTGTATATTCTGTGAAAAACTGTTCACTGATCGCAATGTCTTGAAAGAGCACATGAGGAAGAAGGGCCATAAAAGGGTTGACCCCAACAATGAATTCTACGACCAATTTTATATTGTCAATTACTGTGATCCAGAGCGACGGTGGAAGGTTGTGTTTTTTTAGCACTCATTAGTTTTACTTGATGTAGTGGATTCACGAGGAAGTGCTGGAGTTGGTTGTGGGTGTGTAGTGTAAAACTGTTACACGAGAAATTTATGGCATACCATCCTGGCATAGCAGGTTTTCTGTACAAGTTCCATCACCATTTGTCCCCACTTTCTGTCTCTAAATTTTCCAAGGTGAGATCCTCACATGATGCAGCTGAGTAGCTGCCCATTACACATCCTCTCCAACTCTCCAACAACCTCGGCTGTATCAGCCACTCGATTTAAGACAATTTTGATGAAGCACGCCACATCTTCAAGGTGATAAAGCTGCTTTAGCTTCATACTGATTAGCATTCTCCATGATTTCCTACTACATCCCTCAGAAGTATGGTCAGATCCAGCAGCCTCATACTTCGTTAGGTTGAAACATGAAATTCTGATGCTTGCAGAGCAAGTTAAATGAAAGGCTACAGGTATGCTCATCTGCAGAGTTTGGATTGAAGGGCTGTTCCTAGTGTCAGTATCCCATCACAAAAAGTCTCCGCATTTTCTTGGGAGTTGAGAGCACGACTAGGGTAGGGGCACCGAGTTGAGTCGTTTCGTCAATCTGTTCCTTGCTAGCTGCCAATAAAAGGAGGCAGTGAAGTAGCAGTGCGTGAACAAGTCACGGCTAAGATAACCAGGGCTACTCACTTATCCTATTTTTGATTCACTTAGAGGCTTTTTGTTATCTGGCCCAGAAATGCTAAATTCGCTCTTGTATAAGCTGCTAACGATTCGGGGGATTGGGTTTATACTGCTCAATTCAGAATCACATAGCGAATTTCAAAGGTGCATTCTCACTGCACAGCAGCTGGACTGGTTATTTAGTTTGGCTTGACTCTCACGTCTGTTTTTTAATGTGGACTCCAAGAACTTGCATTCAGGCCCGGCTCCATCGACCATGGGTTAGTGAAGATACACTGTCACTCCACTTACAAGAGCATTAAAATGAATGATGATGTAGTCTTAGCAGCAGCTGCTGTGGTCATTATCATAGTTACCACACATAAGCGACACCTTTGCTAGTGTTCTAGGAGATTTTGGGTGTGTCCTAGTCTCATGAAAGGCTGTTAAAAAGACAAGGCTTCTGAAAGACCTTTTGTTAGATGAGGTGGACGAACTCAATTTAAAGTATAAGAACCAAGACATCCTCTTGCCACCTGAAGTGAGGCCACCTAGTAAATCCATATTGTGCCTCTAGTGGCACATCCAAATTGGTTCGGGTTTGCTGAACGACATAGTGTGGACGTGCCTTAACATTAGCCCCTCCTCTCATATCGCTTTACTAGCCAGTCTCTCTGCTAACCCTGCTCTGCCTCTTGCCAGATGTATGTGTATAGTGAGATCACCCCATAACAGATAGGCTTTCATTTGAATTCCAGCCTCCTTTGTACATTTTATTAATGGGTGATTTCATTCCATTGCAGGAAAAGTTGAAGTCGAAGGACAAAGAAGATGAAGGAGAAGAGGATGAATCTTGTGATTGGTCAGATTGGGAGGAAACTACAGAAATTTCTATAGTTTGTTTGTTTTGTGAATCGTCTTTCAATCAATGGAAAGGAGTAGAAGAACACATGCGCACTACGCATTTGTTTGATTACTCGACTCTAACAACTGGAATGGACTTCTATGAACAGGTAGTTACCATTTCTCTTTCAGTTGACATATTCGTTCATGTTGGCAGTTCCAAATTTGGCTGTCAAGGAATCGTTGGTAAGGGATTTGTAAGACCCTCTTAATAGTGTGTGGTGTGACTCCCACTTAAGGCGCCAGTTGAACGCAGTGTGGTGAATTAGCACGAAGGATTTCACTGTAGATACAGGCCACAGTGTCTATATTCAGGGTCACTGAATAATATTTGCTGCTGACTAACAATCTAATCTTCTTTTAACATAATGGGGAGGGTGAGCACGCGTTGATAGCTCTCTATGTAATCAAATACAAATTATTTAGCAGGTTATACAGAGGGATGAATCAAAAAGGTGACAATGCCCCTAGTGAGGATGCTGCTAGCGTTTTTCAAAGTAATTTGATTCCATAAGATTGCAGTCACTATTTCATTCATCCGCCCTCATCGCTTGTTGGCCAGTTGAGGAGGTGGCTGGTTCTTTGTTCTCTGTTACTCATAACAAAAGGCAAAGAAAACTTCTTGATCACATCTGTTGTGAAAGTCGCTGCTACCTTTGGTCACAAGAAAACCTTACAGGTACTTGTGGGCAACAAGTTAAACTGGAAATATATCAGTTATATTTCAAAAACTTTTAAATGTTCATATATGCTATTCGAGTATCTATTTACTCGGAAATCAACTCACACGTGGTACCATTGGGAATGAAAGCTCTTCTGTAAAATTACTTGACGTTAGGCGTAAAAGAGATTGGGCCAGTGGGAGTACAAACAAAGGGAAGGTACCTGTTGGGTGTGTCCATCTTGGCTGGAAGTGTCCTGGGGGTGAGTGCTTCTGATCTACGACATCTTGTCTTTTTTACAGCCCAAAGATGATGTCTACATTAAAAGTGCTCGCACGCTGTACAGGATCAGTCCAAGGAGACGGATTCACCTGACTTTCACTTGACCTTGTAGAACTGAAAGCTGAAGGTGTTCTCAATTTATACCAAGTAAGCATCCGATTGGTTGGCTACTATGTGGAGAGATATCAGGAGATTTCTACAGCCAGCTCACAAGTACATCACCAGACATAGATGGATGGCGTCAGAGATGGGTTGCTAGTCTGCTAAAAAATATAGATTGTTTGGGCGTGTTTAGTCGCCTGGTAGATTCAGTAAAAGATCTCGAGGCAATGGTTTTGTAGAAAAAAAGTTGGAGCAGGGTTGGTTTCTGGAGCTGGTTAGTTTCAGATTGATGTACTTATCAATATTCTGTCTGCGTGAGAAAGCTACTGATATCTGCTGAATGACCAAACTGGCTAGAGCGCGCCTATTGCACTAACAAACTCTTAGCCAACGCCCCTTACATATACTAGTTCACCTTTTATCGTGTCCCACAGCAGATCCCGTCCCAGCATGGAAAGTGTTTGTTGGCAACAAGTGAAGCTAAAACGCTTGCATGCATGCGCTGGTTTCATGTCTCTTCCGTGAAAAATCCCACTGACATGGCCTCTCTGCTACTGCACTTTCAGAATCTAATATCTGGTGGTCTGGTCTACCCTGGCTCTCCCAACATCCTTCTGTATGGCTGTAGCACTTGTTCAACTTTGCTCAATCCTGTGCATTGGCAAAGAACTGGGGAATGCCCAGCTTACATGTTTCAAAGCAGTTTGGCCTTTTCATTGATTTTGACGGTGTTTTACGTCTTAGGTGGTCACTTCTGTAGCGTTTTTATCTCCTCTGCAATGCTGTACAGCGTAAACTGTTGAGTTGCACCTGGTGGTTCTCTGTCTCACCTCAGCCTTATACGCCTGAAATGGGCCAATTGCCTCTTTCGTTGGTTGGCGTTGATCACACTGGTCGTTTTGCATAGTCTATGACTTTCATGCGAGGGTCTCGAATAATTGACGTGGATCTGTGTATTTTTGTTTGCATCAGCTCAAAGTTCACTTTGAGTCTGAGCAGGACACCCCCCCCCCCCCTCCTTCCACTTTGGTGGGATTTGGGTGGCGGCCGTGAGATCAGCTAAACGTGTCCTTAACACATGTCCAAGGACTAACACCTTCTCTTCCCACCTTTCAAATGGTTACAGTATTTTAAATTCATGTGTTTTCATTATTTTTGCCTGCCTCACGCTTAGTTGTACTACTGTTTTTTATGCGTTTTATGTCATGTGCTCTCCCAGCTCTGTTATTATTCCTTTCCAAATGAACAGCAATGTACCAAACTTATTTGGCAGATGTCGTTTGGACCATATTTCGTGACATTATGTGCCTTATTCATCATTGTCTGGTGTTACTTTGTGTTTTGAAGGTCAAACTCGTCAATTACATTCGACGTCAAGTTCACATCAAACATTGCATAATGTGCGACGATAGCAAAGATAGCAACATCGCCCTTCTGGAGCATATGAACACTGAACGACACCTTGTCCTTCCGCCTAAAGCCATGTGGGATCAACCTCAGTGAGTTTCCAAACTTCTACTTACACCTTTTTTTTAGTTTCCATGACTGTACGTGTCACGGCCGTTTAGGGGCTCTTTAAATGGCAAAGAAGCATACCTGTCGGCCTTTAATGTGTAATATGAAATGGTTTACTCTGAAGTACATGATATTAAACTTGAAAGCAATAAACTGAAAATGAAAACAAATTCCTGAGTAAATTAAAACGGCGAATTTTCGCTAAAAATGTCCAACTTTCGAAAATAACTAATCAACTCCGACCTGAAGGCTTCATAGGGTGAAGGACGATGATGCCGTGGCCGACCACATTTTAAATGGATATCCACGTGGATAGGACTGGCGGTGAACAAGCTACGTGCACTTAGTGGTATCTCCCCATGCCAGATGGTATTGCTCAACTGACATTTGCAATGTCAATTCAAAATTAGGTTTAACCGACAATCCGGGTGCTCGGTATTGTGGGCCTCAAAATTTGGAGAATGCAGATCCGCAGATAAACAATGACAGATGGAGGAGGAAAACGAGAATGGCTGGTCATTGTCTGAGCTGGGCAATGCCTCCCTTGTACTGCCTGTGCTTGATGGATCAGCCTTTCGTTTTATTTTCACTTCGCCAGTTGATGCCAGATAGCATAAATATAAAAAATAACATTATCCTTTGTAAAATGGAAATTATAAAAATGATATACAATTAAAACGAAGAATATAATTTTAAGGTGTGCCAACAGTATGTAGTAGAAAACAAAGTTGTGGCTGCAAACAAATCTCTTTCGTTTCTCAAGAGTTTTCTCCAGGTGGCTACGTTTCATGGGCTAGTAAGTCCAGAACACACCATTTGGGAACTTGGTGTGTTCGTGTAAGAAATTGAAAAAAAACGGCTGAACCAAATCGTTGGCACCAAGTAGCGAAAGATTGAAATGAGCAGGGTCTTGCTTGAGCTAACGTGGCAGGTTGCCTACCCTCAAAATATCAGGAGGAATAATGAGACGCGGTGTGGGTTTGCAATGCCAATTAAAGTTGAGGAGCCAGCCGGAGAGTCATTGCAGATTGCCTGCAAATTATCTACACGTTGCTTAAGCGGGTGCTTACCGTTGGGTTACATCATTTATCAGTGCTCGACCATGTTGAATGTAGGTAACCCTCAACGAGAGCTCTTTAAGTTCATTGGGAAGTGTAACATACCCGCAGCATGCCTGAAATAGTGAAATTAGGCAACTCGCTGGGTTGGATCGGGCTCCTGTTCGTTATCAATTTCCTATTACTTATTATCTTTTATAAACCACTTTCTGTATTAAACGTTACTTTCTACGAAAAGCTTAGGCGTTAAAAAAAAGAGGCTTCTCGAGCTGCGTTATCTGTCAGGTGCACTACAGACACATATTCAATTTCAATTCAGATTTGTCTTTATAAATCTTGCTCATAATACTAGTGTTTCCAATAAACCAGGGTGGACTACTTACTTCCGTCCAGTTAAAATTCGGGTTTATTTGTATGTTAAAGCGAACTCCTATTCTTCACAGTTTATTTTTTGAGTTCTCAATTTTCTTCATTTGTGTGTACTGTGTCCAAAAAACACCATTTGGGAAAGTGGCCTGTGAATGCGATTGAGAGAAAACGACCAAATCAACTCAAATTTCATATTTAACTGGCCAGTCACCGAGGAGCGCTAAAATAAGGGTACGAGAAAAATTGGTCCAAAACAGTATTTGTCATGGTGATCAAAACCTCAAATGTTTTCTTTTCTCAAAAGCTGTCGGTTCGTTTGTTGTACCGACTGTTTTATAAAGTGCTCATTGGGAAAATTAAGGCACCAGCGTAGTAAATTTTCAAAACGTTTTGAAGAAAATAGATTTTTTGTTACCGATTCCGCTCAAATAATACTAGCGTTCTTCGAAAATTACAGATGACAGTCGTATGAACTACTTATACGATGAAAGTTCAATAACTCTCATAAGATAATTAGCAGCAACCCCAGAAATTCTGCTGTTATACATATTCCCATTTCTCACAGGTTGTATACGTTAATTCCAAAACAGTAAGCTATCTGGGAAAAAATCAAGTTAACAGTCTTATAAATCACCTTAGCACGGAGTTCTCAATAATAGACGTAGCATTAGTAGGGGCAACGCAATCAATCCTGGAAACTAGGTTGCATGTAGAACGTTGAGCTACGTTCATACTAACAGAATGAAAAACGGATTGGAGTAGTTGCTTGAGTGATAAAAATGGCTGAATGTACGTGGAGCTGAGGAAAGTTGTGTTGTGCGTAGTTCCAAATATCATCTGACTCAAAGGTACTTCAATTTTCCATAGCAACCGTAGTAGACAGCAGTTCAGTGCCCACAGATTGAACAATTTTCGGAGAAGAATCCTGTAGTCCCAGTTGACCCTCTGTGATTGGGTTTGTCATTATTACAGGCCTTTTGAGGCCCAAACATTGACAAGATGCTCGCCAGAAGCCGATGTGATGTACAAAAAAAGAAACAGACAAATTCAGTAAAAAGAGAAGAGAAACGAACTCGAGTGATGAGAACAAATCTGTGGTTTGTGCGAGTAGCTCAGTGCAAGTTACACTTGACGTGTGCAGTTTGTTTTTTTACAACTAGTTCTGAACTGCGTGGATACAAGTGCTGCTGTCAGTAATCAATTTTACCAGCATTGTACAAATGTTGTAATTGTTGGTGTACATTTTTTTAACGTTTGAACAGTGCGAAGATGGCGTACGGAGCTCTGGAACTCAAAATGTGTATAAGGACCTGAATCGTTGTTACTCCACATGATCAATTACCGAACTGTGTGAAGAAATCTGATGCCAGTGAATGCTTTTTATTCCGTTTCATGTTTGCACAAACGTCTTGGTGAATGTTTCAGGTACTTCTTCCCGACATACGAAAATGATGCTTTTTTGTCGCAGATAGAAGATGTTGAGTCTGACTGTGGGGATTCTGACCATGCTTTGTAAGTAGAGGTACTCACACACTGTTAGATATTTAATCTGATGGTTGTTTCATAGAAATATCAACTCGGCAGTGTTCTGTAATAGTTAATGGAGATACCTTAATTATGAATATAGTTTCCGGGTAGAAGCTGTTGAAAGAAGCGTTGGTGTTCTCAATTGAAGTGCGTTCTACTATGAAGTTGGCTTTTTCCATGATCTGGAGAAGCGCAAGAAAGCGGGATCTGTCTGAGAAATGAGGGGGTTTACATTTTTAGTGTTTTTAGCCAGCAAAACTCGTATGTGATTCAATTCAGCAAGGTGAGTGTAGAGTAGTGAAGGTTGGTGTGCAAGCCTTGTTGACATGTGCTTTCCTCCAGAACCCCCTTGCCGAGGGGGGAGGGGGAATAAAAAAACTTCTCCAAATTTGGGCACTTTCCACGGTGGTCCCAAATCTGCAATGTCCATCTGCTCTCCAGGCCTTTAACACGGTCTGAAAACAACGTTTATTTTCCTTTTGGAATTTGATCGAACAAAACCCAAGTAGTTACGGGAAAAAATAATTTGGTTCGTCTCGACAGTTTGAAAAATTGGTGAAAAAAAAACAATTTTGGTAGTCATTACAATTTAGGTCCGTATCGTTTCGTATGCTCAGTCGAATGAAATAGGTCTATGATGTGTAGTACAGCATCTGGATAGAGCACAGTGAATATAGTGAGGCAAATTCTACGACTTAAGGAACTCGTGAGAAGATATAGCCAAAGTTTTTGTTTCCCTCCGGCTTGAACTCATTTCTCATGCCGCCTCCCGTTTCACAACTGCCACTTGCCGATATAATTGGTATAACCTGACTGGATCTCAGTTGGTCACCAACTCCTGTAGGAATTTAAACGATATTTCTAATTCGTGCTCTTATAGTCAGCATTGTCTATTATTTGTTTTGTTCCAGGGAAGAGATTAGCAAGATCACCAAAGACAGCCTCACAACTTGAGTCGAGTGGTTTAATAAAGTTTTATTATCCTTTTAGAAAGTTCTGATGATTTACCTGAAATCTCATTGTTTGTTCCCTATCTGACTGCATCAAAGTCCGACCATGGGCCTTTCACCAATTAAAAATGAAATGTTCCGCATCCCACACTGCCCTGCAAACTAGTATGACCCTTTTTTTTTACACAGACTACAGTATCACAATAGCAGATATCAACATCCAAAGAGGGGTCTGTCAGGGTTGTATTCTCTCCCCACTGTTGTTCAACCTTTACTCCTACTGTGTATTTAAAGAAGCACTGGACGATCTCTCACACTATGGTGTGAAAGTAAATGGCATGCCTATAACAACTATCAGATATGCTGACGATACAGTTATATTGTCGGGCACAATGGATGGGCTTCAATCACTACTCAATGGAATCGACACAGTGGGAGAGAGATACGGCCTAAAAGCCAATGCCAACAAGACCAAATTCATGGTATTCAGCCGCACAGACCACATCAACCTTAAACTGGAACTTAAAGGTTCCCCAATTGAAAGGGTAAATAGATTTTAATACCTGGGAAGTATCATTATAGAATGCTTAGACCCTGAAGTAGAAATAAAATGCCGAATAGAAATGGCACGTTCAGCATTCAGTAGAATGAGACAACCTTTGTGTGACGACAATCTGAACCTCAAAATATGGCAAAGAATGGCACGGTGTTATGTCTGGTCTGTACTCCTATACAGACTGGAATCTTGGACATTGAAGGTTAGCACAATGGATCGTCTCGAGGCTTTTGAGATGTGGTTGCTTCGCATACCTTGGGTGGATCACGTCACCAATACGGAAGTACTTCGAAGAGCCAATACCAACAGACAGATACTAAACACAATTAAATGTCGCAAAATCGCCTATCTTGGTCATATATTGAGAGGAGAAAAATACCAACTACTCCAACTTATAATTAAAGGGAAAATAGAGGGGCGCAGAGGACCTGGGAGGAGGCAACACTCGTGGCTACGTAACATCCGTGATTGGACTGGAATAGGATCAGTGGGAGAATTGATGCAGGTAGCACAGGACAGAGATGCCCTCGCCATAGTGATCGCCAATGTCAGGGAGTCTGGACATGGCATATGAAAGAAGAGAGACAGCACTTCTAACGTAGCCCTTGGTCACAAGGGAAGTCTGTGGTAGAAGGTGTTTGGCGATAATATACAACACAACTGAAGTAGAAGAGCAGAGATCGTCAGCAAACGAAGGAAGAGAGCGTGTGATTGATTGCCTTCCATTCATGTACAACGTGATCCATACAATTTTTAAGAAGTAGAAAACAAGTTGCCCCGTCGAATCACGAAACGTTGACAGTAATAGCTCAGAAACGGATACGATCGGTAGGTAATACGTATGCTGTTCCTCTCACAGCCTGTTATAGTCCAGGACGTCAATTGATTCTAATCTGCGCAAACAATCGACATTCTAATTGCCTAGCCTGACGAGAAGCTTTATCCAACTTTTAGTGGAATACAAAAGTCAGTGGTTTGTGCTGAGTACCAAAACTCGACCTTCGACCAAGCGTTGAAAACAGTAGCAGCTCCCTATCATAGGCACTAAATACTTTCACTTCCGGGTACACCCCAAATGCCAAGGGAATGAAGAGTGCAGTCGTAGACAGTTGAAGTGTGCAGTCAGGTGTCACGCAACTGAAAAATGAGTAAACGTTTTACCAACAATTTTGTTGGGCATGCGAACATCCCCCTAAGAAGATATGGATTTTAGGGTTTATGGGACAGTTTTTCGGTTGCCAGGAGGGTTGGGATAACTTTCTTCATTCAACGTCACAACAAAGAAATTTCTGTTGAAACGAGCAGTGCGTAGCAACACAACTTTCTGCTACCCCCGTAAGTTCGAACACCAGCTACATGTGCAGGAGCTATACCTTCACTCAACGCATTTCTACATTAACATTTATGGAGAACAAAATGTAGGGACTAGTTAGCTGAGAGTACTCTGTAAGTTTGATCGAAATCGTTAGAGCCGTTTTCGAGAAAAGTGGAATACCGATAATTAATATTCGACTAATCTCCTTTTCTGAGTTAGCTTGGCTTTTTTTTCTTGAAAACGGTGAATGCAGGTGATATCCTCACTGCAGCCACAAACGGGCCTATTGTAAGATCATGGCCCCCCTGCACCACCCCCAGGCCCACGGCACGGTCTCACTTAGTGTAACGTCACCTATGCACCCCCACTGGGGGTACACAAAGTGGAGGATATCCGCAAGTTCTGCATTCGCCACCTCTTCTGGCTGAAGGAAGGGCCTTCCAAACACACAATGGCGCGGCGCGATGCTGCGAGTCCATCGCATACGCACAGCACATGCTCTGCCTTCTCTAGCCCTACCTCGCAGAACGTGCATATCTGTACCTCACACTTGCCAATATTTGCAAGGTGGTACCTCAGCAGACAGTGATCTGTGCACGGGCCACATATGATCCTCATATCCTTCCTCCCCAGTGCAAGCACCTCCTTGGACCTCCCTATGAAGAGTTTTGACTGTCTATGCCTTGGCTTATATCTCCGTACAACATACATATGTATACAGAAATAATTATGGAGAACAAAATGTGGGTATGGGTGGCTAAAAAACACTCTGTAAGATCTATCACAGCTGGTGAAGCAGTTAACCTGGAATTTAAGGAAATGTTCGAAAAAACGTTATTTTCGACACATTTTGATTTTTATCTCTGTTCAATGGACTGTCAGAGAACAATATTTAGGTATTAACTATTCGAGAACATCCTAGGAGTTGGGTGAAAATCGTTGAAGCCGTTTTGCCAAAAAGCGTAAAAACCTATTTCTGCATCATAGGCCTATATCTCCATTCACCGTGTTTTCATGGAGATATATAATAAGGATAAAAGTTTTGTATCAACTAGTAGAAGACAATTTGAAAGTTTAATCAAAATCGTTAGAGCAGTTCTCCAGAAAAGTGCGAAAAACCTCAGTTTTTGGCCATAACCTTATTTTGGAGTCTACAAAAAATAACGAACAAAACAAACCAGCTCAAACAAGTTCAAATTTATTTTCACACAATTATTAAAGAACCTTATCCGCCTAGATCAGGAGTCAGAGAAAGTAGGTACAATAAAGATGGGTGGCCAGTTAAGGCGTAGCTTTCTGAAGAACTACGCCGTTTCGTAATAATTTCCAAATCATTGAGAGAAGACTTAGCACATTCTAAATGAGGTCGTGTTGGTTGTTTTGCAATGATCTGTTGCAAGGAATGTCTCTTTTAATGCGTTAATAAACCTTTTCTTCGCCATAGGACTTTATTCTCGATATCATGATGTACTTAGAACCTTTTGTGGATGACGTTCCATACCATTTTTAGCACACCCTTCAGAAAAAATCAATTTTTTAATTCGTCTTGATCACATGTCATGTCAACGTTTATCATTATTTCGTCGCCAACGCCTACAGTCAGATGTTTCTTCTTGACATTTCTTTTGATGGACACAATTTAAATTCAATTGTTTCTAGTTACTCAATCTTGGAGTTACGTTTTCTTACATGCTTAATTCTTTAACACCGAATTGGTGACCCCGACTGTGAAGAACATGTGGTGACTACCAGTCTTTAAACGCAGTCACATCTGCACGATTTCAACAGCCAGCTTTTAAAGATATTAGCACATACCTGTTGCCCCAGAGGGCGTTCCTAAGGCAGCAGTCGTAACCGCTTTTGATATTTTTGAGTTCGATTACCTTTTGGGCTAAGGAATGCAGAGCGGTCAGTCCAACGATTTATCCTCTCATGACGTCCGTATAGCTTCCAAATCAGAGAAAGAACATACCCTTTTCCAATATCTGAACGATTTCAATTTGAATGTCAACTTCACTAAATGTATTTTCGGAGCTCCTGAAGTACCTTTTCCCAGATACTTTGTCTGGAAACGGCGTCAGTCCATTGCCTAAAAAAATTATTGCAATTGCCGAATTCCCATTGACTAAAACGTTGCATGTTGCATATATTACATTATTTTCCATTTGCGAAAAGACAAACTTAAATCGTTCATCAGCTCTTTTAAACAAACAAGTGTTTAGTGAATGACATTACTGTCCACGATCTGTTCAATTGCAACAGGGTCTGAAGTTTCTTCCACGATTTCTAGTTTTAGTTGATTCATAACGTCATCTATTGTCGGATCTTCCTGAGTACCATCGAGAAACTTCAACAACTGTATGACTTCACCTGTCTCTGAAACTTCGACCTGTTGGGCAGAGGTAGTGGGAATTGAAGGGACTTCGTAGATGATGTCAGCGCTGGGAATGTTTTCAGACAGAGAATTGGCATTGGAAGGAATTTGGAGAATGGCCACTTTCTGTTTTGTAGGTGTGTTGATTCCATTCAAATTTGACGCCATCGGCACTTCAGCCGTATTGACAGGAGTCGCGGAAGGTGCAACTTTAACGAGAACTCGTCTCTGTTCAGCGCTTCTCATCGGATGCCGCTTAGACACGTGTTTTCGAAGGTTCGACTTGCACCTGAATCTCGTTAAACATATCGCGCACACCCACGGCCGCTCTTCTGTGTGTTGCTTTCCGACGTGAATGTTCAAATTTCCTTTACGGAACGTCGAGTAGTCGCAGCGATCGCATTTGAAACGAGTTTTATCTCCGGCGTGATCCGCCAAATGCTGTAGCCAGCTGGTGGGAGTTCTGAACCTATCGTCGCACAAAAAACAAGGAAACGCTCGGTCAGTTTCGGAACCGTGAATTTTCGAGTGATCTTTCAAATAGTTAAGGCTGATGAATCTCTTGTCGCATAATTTGCAAGCGTAGGGCTTTTCTCCGGTGTGAAGGCGCTCGTGTATTTTGAGGACGCTTGATTGACAAGACTTGTAGTCACAATACTTACAGACGTATGGCTTTTCCCCTGTGTGCGCTCGCATGTGAACCTGCAAAAGGTGGATAACTCATTCAATACGAATTTCTCTCTTGATTAAATTTAACATCACCACTAATATAAAGAACAGATAAATCAATAGTTCAATTGAAGAGATTCAAGCATTGTATGTGTGCAACTGGTTCTGTCTCCCAACAACACATTTCAATCCTCACCCTCTTGATTCAATTACTATTGAAGCAGGCTCTCTTTAGTAACTCAAGTCCTCAGGTCACGTCAAGAAAACACGCGATAATTATTGCTCTAACTCGAAAGGGACCCAAAACCCTGCCTCAGATCTAGCTTTTTTGGCAGGCCTACGAGTCCTCCTCCGTCCAGACTTACTAATTGAAGTAAATGGAGTTATTTTAACAAGGACAGTTTGCTCCTAGAGTCCCCATGAATATACTAGACATGAGGGTATTCACATCTTCGAATTCAAGCTAATTGCGATCAGCCGTCAAGGCTACACTTGGGCTCTTCCTCTTTAAGATCCAAACTGACTTTGCACCACCCTTGGCAATGCAACCCGCCGTCCCATGTCCATGCCAAGCGAACTCAGTCGCAAACAGCCTCCACTCAATATGTCAGTAAGAAGGGGAAGATGATGTTAGGTCTTAACCACTTCAATCATTCTATCAGAGTGCAAAGATCAAGCGTACTCATATGAGAGTTGTATCAGTCGAGATCACGAGCATTTGCTTAGCATCCACCAAACTCAGTCCTGTGGAGGTATGTCAGGTAGTAATTTAGCCAGTCTCCTGGCAGAGAGCTGTTGTCACAGGGAGCTATGGCCCTGGGGAATCTGTATCATCAGGGAGGAGTTCATAATCTTCTTTCCCAGATCCAACTATTTACTTGGGTGACAAGTTTCTAAGAGAGAGATCAACTGTGACCACATTTTTTGTCACAAACTTCTTCGGAAACTGATTAAAAAGTTATAAAGTAGCTCAGTAGCAGTCAAAGCGGGAAAGTTTGGCTACTCTTCCAATAACTGTCCCTCATTGTTGTAGGAACCACAGTGGAGCAGCTTGTGGTTTCTTGTTTACCCAACCCCAAGGTGTGCAGGATGGAGAGTCTTAGAGAGAAAAAAAGTGGAGCTGTGCAATGAAGTCCCAATGTTCCGTAAGGACCTGGCTCATCCAGTGGTCTGACTCAACCTACTTTCCAAGACGTTATAAAAAAACTCATACGAATCACCTCTCTTTGACAAGGATTACCATCTCGCTTCCATTTATCTAATGCCCATGTCCTACTTCGCTTGGCTCAAATAAATCTTACTTCCAGACAATAAAACTTAATGGATTAAAACGAAAATATAAACATTTAGTACAATCAAAAGGGCTTTAGCTCTCCAGATTACCTTTAAAGTGCTTCGAATCCTGCTCTTGTAATTGCAGTATGGGCATACGTAGGGTTTTTCTCCTGTGTGGACTCGAAGATGGGAATTAAGGAGAGTCTTTGAAATGCATGAATAGTTGCAGCAATGACACCTGTACGGTTTGAGCTTCGTGTGGCTGTACGAATGGACGCGGAGAAGAGTGATGTTGGAGCAACTGTATTCACAGCTGTTACACTTATACGGTTTTTCTTTGGTGTGACGGGTTAAGTGACTTTTAAGGGAGCCGAGAGCGGCACTGCGGTAATCACAGTAGCGACAGGCGTAGGGTTTTTCACCAGTGTGAATTCTCTCGTGAACTCGTCTTCCTGATGAATGGGCACATCTGTAACACATAAAATTCAGTTAGGTTGATAACCTAATAGAAAAGCAATAACAAGAGATAACTCAACATTGAAATTTAAAACATTTGAGTGCCTGAAATGTCTACTACGACTATAAACTAGGAATCGATTTGTTAACTACTAGAAGGTGATGACAATGCTTTCCCACTTGATTAAAGTCGCTTTTAGTCACCACTAACTTGTAGGTGACAATGAATGTCTTTCACTATTCTAACTTCTTTCTTTTCTTTGTATCAGAACCATAGTTTCAGTGGATCCTATTCGAAGCCTAGACTCCAGCATTGACTTTAAAGTAATCACTATGTTGTAGACCACTTCAGTGACCCAACATGCTGACACAAATCCATGAAATTTGCTCCTTAGTGGATGAGTGCCTATTTTCTCCTGCTACAGCCCTTTAACTTGAAGTTGATAGAAAAGTGTACCTGTTTGTACTTGAAAAAATTCGAAAGCAGACATCTATTTGGCCACTAATTGTAAGGAAAGGGCATAGGTAGTAACATACTGTGAATGGTTACTTACTTGAAATCACAGTATTTGCAAGAGAAGGGTCTCTCTCCAGTGTGAGTTCTCATATGAGCTTTTACTGAGCTAGGCTGTGCGCACCTGAAATTTATTACAATATGAAAGGATAAATCTGACAAATCCTTTAACATATGATTTTGATAATATAATAAAGTGCAGGGTGTCTTACCTATAATCGCACAAGTGACATTTGTAAGGTTTCTCACCAGTGTGAGTCCTCATGTGGCCTTCTAAGACGCTAGGCGAGGAGCACATAAGTCCACAGATACTACATCTGTACTTTTTCGCCTTTATAGGTTTCTTCTTTGTTGGAATAACCTGTGGAGTCATGTCGAACTCTGGACTTGGCGGCTTCACCTTTTTCTTCAATACTGCAAGTCAAGTGAAAGAAATTTTTTGAAACTCTGTCTCTCTTTTTTGAAACAATCTGTTTGCTCTGTATAAGAGCTATTTGTTTCTGAAAATAAAGTTATAACAAATCCGCAATTTCCAATTTTTAACAGAGGTTTATATAGATTTAATAGAGAGGTTTAGAGCAGCTGTATAAAAGACAGTTTCATACTCAATTGCAGTACCAAGGAGCATTTTTTCCAAGAGATCAGATTTTGAAAGGTTAATTGAGTGCGTATCCTACTAGATTTATCATTTTATTCATGACACATTCCCGTTTTTGTTTTAATTTTATCAATAGAAAGTCATAAAGTACAAGGTTAACTTTATAACCTTATAATATACATAAGTCTTAACAATTTCGTAAACGTTACGAGTTGAAGGACGCGTACGTTATTGTGAGAACAAGAATGAAGTATATTCTTGGTGAAGATGAGTCGGGTGAGCGTAAGAACTGCTACTCACGGACGTGAGTCTTTTCATTTTGATTCTTTCGGCTCGTCGACGAACGACATTTGTCCCTGCCAAATTACGGGGTTTATCGCGCAAGGCACCGTAAGCTGTAGCGCCCTGGTCGCTTCAAATGAATGAATAATCGAAATCATTTCAACGACATTGACAACATCTCTTATCTGTGGTGTTGCTGTTATCTAAATCGAAAGGTTATAAAAGCGCGAGGTTTTCTAGTCAGATACAACAGAATGTGGTATCAAATAATTATATTTAATAAACAAGTACGTTGTCTAGTGAATTACGAATGAATCGTGAATGTGAGGCAAGTCTAGATGGTTCCTGCCATGGGTCTCACAAAGGACATAATCGCTGTGTTTGAAATTCGCGTGCCCGGTAACGAGCCTCAAAAGATTTGCATTTGTACTGGCGAAAATGAAATTGGTGATGATCAGTGCACAATTTGGAAGGCAGAAGTTGTGTTGGATGCCACGGTCGACGGCTACGTCTGTTCTTTGTTTTTCCTTGCAATTACCGAACCAAACGCAGCCAAAACGTTTTTAAAGTATTTGTCCAGAGTTTATTCGAAAACTAAATTTTACATCAACGTCCAAATGAAAGACGCGGAACGAGAAATGATTGATTGGAAAGGAAACGAAATGCTCGAAAGATCCGCATTAGAACGAAGGGAACTGGACAGTGCGTTCGCTTGGTTTTCCACCTTGGGAGGAGCATTTTCGGCATTAGGCGACACAATAGCCAAATGCGCTCTCATCGCCGGCAAAATTTCCGCTCAACAATTCAGGTTGGCCGTACGGCTAGGAGACCCATATTTGCAGTCGCGGTGCCGACTCTACGCGGCCCTCAGCCTCATCCAGCAGCGGAATTTCAAATGGGCGAAGAGGATCGTCAGAGCGGAATACGAATTTGCGACTACGATACGCATCAAGGACAATAAATTGGTTGCCATGTGCCGAGGAGTATGGGCGAAACTAAGGTACGAGAAATACCGAACGAGCAACAAATGGAACGAAATGAACAATCAAGTTGTGAGTTTGTAATTTTAACATTAAATGAATTATTTGAAATGTACGAATTCCAATTATTTACAGAAGTGTCACAACCAGCTGAAAAATCCTAATTCTACTTTAAATTTCCATGGAGCTATTTAGTAAGTCTGGGTAAAGATTCGTCATGGAAGCGCACAGCCAATAGGTTAGGAGAGTTGGTGCATAATCCCTGGATCCAAAAACTACCAAGACGTCCACTGTAAACGACATCCACAATCCCCCACACACGTTTGATATGATTTCTTGGGGGACAGGCTCTCTATTGAGGATCGTTAGAGACGATGAGCTGCCTCATTATCCTGCTGACATTGCAATAGCCTGTGGAAAACAAATAATGTATTGTGATGTGTAGGTTTAGCGTTGATGGAGGGGACTGGACAGACTAAGGTAACCCTCCATCGACTCAAATAGGCAGTATCATCACAAAGTTGTGGATCTATACATAATCATAGTCATTTAGCTGGAGCTCTTTGTAACTAGACATGTCATCATCACACTTGGCCCCTTATCACCAACGTGAATGTAATGATATCATTTTTTAATGCCTTGAGTCCCAGGTATTCCCAGTGTCACATTTTTAAATAACTATTAATTTCGGAACTTGGCGTATGAAGTACTGATGAGTTGCTTCATATACATGCTACAAATTCTCATCATATTGAATTTGATACCCATTTCTTCAATCAATTAAACACATAACCATATGTAGGATCAGTTGGTTGAACGAAAATCGTCACGTTCTATTAAAAAAAAAGAAGGGGCTAGTGTTATAAGAATACCTCCTACCTCTCTTGCCCTGAAAAACGAGGAAAAGCTGGTTCGAAAGGATGGCCACAACTCCCATCGTTCCATTCGTAAGGAGTCAATGGTTTAGCCGAAGTCCCCTACTTTGAGGGGTGAGTGATATTTTTAATTATTTTTGTCTTTCGGATGAAATTCACATCGATATTTCTTGCCTCATTGTTCATAGGCTTCTCCACATGTCGTTTACATTCGCTTTTACCACAAGTTCCCTCAACTCTTTATCGTGCAATGCCGTGATCTTTATGCGTGTGTCTCTTATCACACTCAAATGTCGAGGTCAAGACACTGGGACTTATTAACCCATTCTTTTCTAGACAATCTTTATACATAACTATTGACAAAGGAAACACTTTAAAAGCTGCACACTTCTTTAGTTGTAGCTGTTCGCCAGCTCATTAGTACGAATCACGTAATTTTAGTTGTTTCCAGAGCATTTTACGCGTGCCTAACAGCAACCCATATGTTACACACTGGAGTAGCTAAGAGCATGTAAGCACGTCCAAAGGACGTACGCAGAAAGGTACTTGGCCCATTGACTTCGAAACCGTGACAAACGAAGACAAAATTGAAAGTAACATGATACTAAGAAATTCTATGCGATCCAAAGCTCCGAACAAAACTAACTTCGCCATTACCTGATTTCATAGTTCCCTAAGCTATTTAAAACGTCAGAACCAGAACTGTCATGATTAGTTTTTGAAATACGGACAAACAACTGTGCGAGGAAGCAAGGCGGTTGTGGTATTATTTAGAGCGGTCGCTAAAAAGGGAGTTCTAGACGTCACTCCGCTCATATTCTACCTCTCACTAAAAATGAGTCATTCGTTCCTATAAATGGACTCTACCGGATGAATGACTCGACTCGATCTTATTATTTTCCTTAGCTCTAAGAAGTAGAAAGGGAAGTTATATACGAACTAAATCACTCGCGACGACGTTATGGAAAAATATTCCAATCATAAAACGGGAAAGGACGATTGTCTATTTCCACTAAATTTGAGTTACAATGTTAGATCGATTTCGATGGTTAGGTCTTCGTCAGTGACAAGAACTCATCTCTCTCAAATGCAACTACAGTTCTCTTAACGTTCACGTAGGTTGTACAATAAGTTGCCAATAAATTGGAAGTTTAATTATAGTTTTCAGATAAGTAGGAGCGATCAACAAAATTTCTAAATCTGTTATTCCACAAGAGCTTATATCTTATTTTGTATTTGTTCCTGTATTAAATTAGGGTTTTAAAATAATATTATTCTAGAAGTTAACTGCCTCTG
Source organism: Pachypeltis micranthus (assembly GCA_020466155.1). Taxonomy (NCBI): domain Eukaryota; kingdom Metazoa; phylum Arthropoda; class Insecta; order Hemiptera; family Miridae; genus Pachypeltis; species Pachypeltis micranthus. The sequence goes on from CM035775.1 coordinate 22,142,555, forward strand.
TACTTTAATGAGTTCTCGGGTTTAATAATAAAATTTTATCGTTGGGGGTTTAGAACATGAATGAAAAATACACAAGTATCGATACTCTCGGCAATCGATAGCTAACTGCTAACACCCTTGTCAATTTCGAAAACATTGATAGTGTATTTCCATCCCACTAACGAGTTGTATGTCCCGTACCGCAGGTTCATGAAGGTTGTTGACATACCGTCGGTAAGATGCCTAAAGTAGTTTCTCGAAGTATTGCCTGCTCTGATACGAAAGACAAAGAAGAGTACAATGAAGAGAAACCGTTACATACTTACTACTGTCATTGCGGCCAAATGACAATGATATTGGGTAAGCTGGTGTTGTCATGGGGTGATTGTTTATGTGATTAGTTACTTGGTGGTAAGTTGGCTATCTTTTACAGATCTAGAAAACCGGTTGCGGTGAAAATGCAGAGTCGGGGCCGTGACGTTTGACGATAATAGTTGGCAGAAGTTTGGGCTTAAAAATGAATGTAAACGATGTCTGAGCGACAAGTAGCGAAATGTAACAACAACCCGCGAAAATAACGGGAAATGAATTTACACTAACATTACGGACGGAACGCGACAGAAAACGAATTTAAAAAAGGAATACGAGATCATATGTGAAATTGTAGACAATCATACGTAATAACAATTATTCTCCAAGTAGAGCGTCAAAATGCTGATGAGGATCCGCGTACACTAATCCACAACACTGTGAGCCTTGAAATTGAATCTGCTGCTGTTCGCAAAGCCACATCATCATAGTGATTACACATCTTCCTTAGCAACCTGGTATCCACTTGTGGAATTACTAACTGCCAACAACTTTGTGAAATTTAATGTGCAGTGTAGCTCATCGCTTGAGCTTCACTATATTGAATAATTTTCCATTCGTTCTAACGTTTCCATTAATCAGCTACCCAATTTTTCGTCTAACCAATTGACATTATGTTACACTATAGCCTTGGGATGCAAGGTACCATGTAATCTGATTTCAATATCAAGATTTTTGCCACTTTTCCAGATTGCGCTATTGAAAAGCTCCCTCTGAGAAAACGAGATGGTGCGCGTGTCCTGGATGGCTCCAAACATGCACACAAGATCATTGCTGATCAAGATGAAATAGTATTTATCAGAAGGCCAGAAGGGATTGAAAAACAATATCGCCTGAAATGTAGAAAGTAAGTTTTCCTTCCCAAGTTCAGCGTTAGAGCCATTTTTACTTTTGCTAACCTGAAGAGAATGGAAGTATTGTAAAGTCTTATTTCAAATGTGCTTGTGTGTAATCATATTCTGAAGACTCCAAAACAAGTTCGAAGCAATTATCATCATGTGGAAGAGATGATTCTCCATAGATATTCATCAGATGCGTATTGTTTCCTCCTGCGACGAAGTTTGATGGAAGTCAGTTGAGTCAGCTGGTTCATAATATTCTTTAGTCAGTGGCGGTGACTGCAACATTTGAGGGGACAAATGCAATACAATGAAAGTTCATAATTTGGTAACTTAGCCGGTGATATCTCGTTGAATGAGCTAAATAGCGCCTTCAAAAATAATATTCTAGTGAACCGGCCTAAGGGCGCTTGCAGCACTAATGAAATTCTAATCTTTCATGACTTCTATTTTCTCGTTTTTATCTTGTTCTGAGCGTCTGGATCTACAAGACGACAACTACCAGACGATTTATGAGTCACAACATTCCACCCTATTCAATCTAATCTATTTGGAAATTATAAATAGAGCGCTTTTGAGAATTAACTTGAATGATTGTCTTTATTCCACTACTATTACTATTTTATTTGTCTATTATGATACCCAGATCTCGTTTAATGTAAGCACAAAATGGTTTCTTCTGAACAGGTGCAAGTTGACAATATATTACAAGCATCATTTGGAAAAAAGTGTGAGTTTCGTGATGAAAGGGGCTGTTTCAAGAGGGTCAGCGGACAGACCAAAAATGGATATTTACAATCAAGTGACTGCAGAAGTTCCGAAGAAGATTATGGTACGTATTTAGTCAAAATTTCGTAGGATTTATAGACTGGCTACTTCATTAAATGCCCTGTTTTCTCCAAGAGAGGCTCCACATTGAGTTTCTCGTGGATGATGTTGCGTGTGAATGTTCTTCATCTTGTGATACTTTTTCTGAAATGATCACATGATACACACTGCCAACAACCTTCTTTGTCTCTGAGAGAATAACTTCTGCCTTGCTATTCGATGTGTTGCGCTGTTCCTGAAGAAAACTGCAGTTTGAATCTGAATGGCTTGGCCTGATACAACCTTTTGGACATTGTTGCCCACTGCCACAATGCCCTATCGTATGTGCACATTGCTGCTGTTCTGCAGCCGATTTTGAAAGAATCCGCTGTTCCTAGTTAATTGCGTTCATATATGCTAGGCAACCTATCAAGCTCTCACCATGTACATTTTTTCCTTTCGCCTGAACGTTTTTTTTTTTGTTTTTTTTTAGGTAACGAAACATACGAAAAATATGGGTAAATTCAGCTCTGTTACAGTATCAACTATTGATGAGGAAGAGGATGAAATTGAAGCAGTAAGTATTATTTTTGACAAATATTAAGATCCTGCGGTAATTGACCACTTACTTCCCGGTTTGTAGTTTTTCATTACCTGGAGCAATCATGTGAACACGGCTTTGCAGAATCCTCGAACGTACTCTTCTGTACAATCAAATTGTAAAATGTTGGGGAAGTGGTTATGTGTAAGAACCAATTGCCTACCGTTCAAATAGAAGATTAACGATTTAATAGCATACTACATAATTAAATAAATGTTGTAGTTAGGGTACTCCTCCCTTAGAGAGTAAATGCAGAGGATCGCCAGAGCAATGATTGAAAAACTTTGCTAATTATTACACAACGGTTTATTATTCTCATGAACAGCTTGACTTGGTATTACTGTTCCGAGACCAATCACATTCGCTTCAGCATCGAAAAATACCTGTAAACCATGCGAAACATGACCTGACTACGATGGAACGACGAGAACTAAATATTCCAGTCGCCCGTAGGCAATTGGCACGACGTGGTGAGTCGAGCGGGTGGGCAGTTTTTATGAAACGGATGGAGGGAGTACACAGGACGAAACGTTTACTCCCTCTGTAGTTGCACACGTCTGATACTCATTCAATTCGACCCAGAATGTAAAAATACCTTGAAAACGATACCAAACATAGCGTACTTGCAATTAATCTACGTTTTGTTAATTTTGTAAACCATTTTTTGCCCATAACAACCACGGGCTTCGTCCGATTGGGTTGCTGAGATGGGGGGCACAACTAGATACCAAATGGGAGTTTTGTGCGAAAGAACGGATTTTTTAGACCACGTTAAAGGTATAAAATGGCCTGAACAGCGGATGGACATTGCCGATTTGGAATCCTCCTGTCTTGAAACGTAAAGTATCAAATTTGTGGAGGGGGGGGGGTGAAGATTTTTCCTGACCGACAACATAGGGTTATTATTCAGAATAAATAATAAACCAAAAAGGAAACGAAATGAATAGTTAGAGTTAGAGTTTAGTTTTCAGACAAGTCCGAGGATTCTGGTTGCTCAATGCAATTGTAACAGGTTCGGCAACACAATTGACCAGTGGGAAATAATACCTTCCTAAGTGAACGATAGAATCCTCGGGCCAATGCATCTGCAATAGTGTTTCGAAAAAAAACAGAAGAAGTAGATAAATTCGTAGTAAATGAACGAGAGATTGTTTTTTATTCTAACAACTTATTTGAAGCTGGAAAGCGGGATGAAGGCGTGCACTTTCTGCTTGTCCAGTTCTGACGAGACGATTATGTCGCCAATGTTGTTCTGGTTCTGTTGGCTGGTCCACAGTACACAAAGCTCCTTCACAATATTTGGTTGAAATAAAAGTAATAAATCAAACAAAAAAGAACTCTGGGAGGAACACAAACTTTAATATTTTTGTGTCTCACATAGTAGTAACCCTTAAAAGGACATACACCTCCATCCAAGTTATTGTTATATTCATTAACACGAGCAGTTAGGTTTCATTTTACGAACGTAGAGTTTTGCTTTCATTATTTAATTCAAGTGGGCCTATATTTGCCCGTGATTTCAGTCACCCATCTTTCCTGAAGACTGTATTTATTCGATTGATAGTTCGAGATAAGTGTCCATTCATTGTATTGGTATTTTTGCACAAGCACCAATTTGCACTTTGCGGCAAAAAAAGAACCTGAAATTCGTACCTCCTTGTCAAATTGGTTATGGAGTTCCTACACATTACTCTACACCTGCAAGAGTAATAGCCGTCCCGTTTCGACCATTCCCGCCTGTCCTGTACCCAATTCGACTTCTTGCACTGGCCTTTGTTATTGCCATGTGCATCTCCTGTCCTAGCCCTCATGAGCACTTCCAAGCTACCCAAGACCCCTGAAATTGCCATTGAACCCTCTTATTATAATAAATGCAAAACAGTCTTCAATGGACAAATTTACTCGTATGAATGACCTTCATCATTATTGGGCCTACTTCGTCTTTCCAAGTTTTCGTCGTATTTTATTACAGAGAGAAGTTGCAGACTCTTACGCAAACAACGCTCGAATCATTGAGAAGCAACTTGAGCGCAAGGGGATGAACAAGAGAAAATCGGTGGTTGAAGCGAATAGTGCTTTCATTAACGCCAAAAAGACGGCTGTTAGAGGAACATTGATTGAAAAGTGAACTTTATAGCATCCAACCAACCAGTTAAAATGTTTGTACATATGTATCTTATCTCCAATAAATGTCAAGATTATTTGTTTAATATTTGTTCTTCGTCAATTTAGAGGTGTGTGGATGCGAGTTTTTTGGACGGTATAAATGACGCTTAATTTTGGTTGGCTTGGACCATTACGTGCATGGGCCATAAACACCCATCCCACTGCTGCAATAGAAATCCTATTGAATACTCCTCCCCCTCCACATAACATTCAAAGGACTGCATACCAGGGAGCAGTAAGGCTGATGCAGACCAGTACTCTACCAGAGTAGAGGCCAGCCTCAAAACTGCTGTGTAACTGTTCAAAGTTGAAGACAACAGGCATTGCAGACTGGGAGAGCACGCCACAATGACCTTTCACTCCTTTGTGAGGCTCAGAGCCGATGGTCAGGGATTCTGTGGCCCTTTTCGCAAGGCAGTCTGCCTTTCCATAAGCCTGTATCCAAATGGAAAGCCTATTACGGGCACTGAGTCGTTAGAGCGCCTATAAACATCCCTTTAAGGCTGGCTGGCTGTTCGAGAATACACAGATCCGCTTCCCTTCGAGTACTTTGGCCAGGATCTCTTGTATACAGACGTTTATGACTAGAATTGCTGCTTGATATATCGCGATGTACTCTCCCATCAGCTTATGAGTGGTTTATCTGAGTAGCATCTCAACAAAACAGGTGCCACTCTAACCTGTTCCCGCTCAACGTTATCGTTACACACAGTTATTAGGAGAGTAGGACGTTAAACTCTCCCTACACACCTGTCGATCAGATGAATGCACATCCGGGTTGTTAGATTCCACTATTGTATTTATCTTGGAGAGGAGGCTGCCTACATTGAAGGCCTTTTCTATGAAACGCTGGGCCTCTGCTTGTAGGGTTCCACTTGATTTTATTGACTGTGGACGCTAGAAGAAGTGCGCCTCGTTACACGCGTTCAGGGTACTTTATCTCATGGACCCTTTCGTGAAGAGCGATCACGCTATTACTGCTGCTCTTCAGTAGTTAGTGAAGGCGGAAATTTGTGAAAATTAAGTGTCTCATCAAGAGAAACAGCTGCTCTGATTGTATTAAAATACTGATCAGGTGGTTCTAATGAAAGAAAAAGAAATTTCGCAGTCTTACACAAAAACTCATAATTTAATTATACAGTGATGTACCGAATTATTCACAAAAAATGTATACGGTGCACTCTACTTGGACTGTGATTCGAGGGAACCCACGTTTTCTATTTTTTAGTACGAATTGCATTCAGACAATGGCACACTTTTAGGTAGTACGTTTTTCGAAGCTACGTTGTAAAAAATAGCTTTTTTCATAATGAATAAAGCAAATGAATCAAAAAAGATGCTTGGACTTCAAATTTTTGTTTTCCTTGCTCTTACTATCATTGTCGCTGACAAAAATCTTAAATAGCGCCTATTGGTTGATTAGTAGGCGCAGGTTGGATTCTGAAATTCTCGCGGTGACGACGACCCTGCAACAAAAAAAAATGACTGGCTTGTTATATTTGTGTAACAGGTTGTGCAAATTTAAGTTACCCATGTACAATACAGTGCTTAGATGGTTAAATCTCAATTAATAAATGCGAATTGTTAAGTGTTTGATCTTTTTCAGACGAGTTAGACAAACATTGAACATACATGTGGAGAGGCTGGCCTACTTACAGGCAACAACACGTATGCTGGATGTGGGATTTGTTAGGCGGGGTAGAAGGGTGCCACACCCTCCGATACCACTGGATGGGTGTGTGTGGGAGCGCCTGCTCTGCATGTCAGGGACTCAATACGGGGGATGAAGTACAACTTCGAACTACTCTTCAGGGGGTGGTCCCACACTCGAGGGTAGGCCAATGGTATACTACACACGAATCAGTGAGAGGTGGCCTAGAAGGTGCAAGAGTTTAAGGGGCCAGAGACAGGCAGCAATATCATTAGGTGCCCTGGCAAGAGACAGAGCTCGTCTCAGAGGTGGTGTGCACGCAGCACCTCCTGGCCAGGTGATAAGACTGAAAAAGGTCTGTATTATGTCACAGTCAGGCTGCACTGTAGGCACTGATTTCTTATACTACTTTGTCAAGGCTTGTTTTGGTAATCTCTAGCTGCTCTGAACACCCTGGCAAACGAGAACACAACATAGGGGTAGGTGCCAGGTCATAGGGGAATAAAATGGAAGGAGGAGGCCAGCAAACTGATGAGATACGGATCTATAAATCCCGGTGGAACCTGAGCCTTTTTCAGGAACCACCAAGAGCCACTTGAACAATGAGGTTGGCAAGTGGGAGGAGAAGTATAGGGCTGCCTATTGGCAGGATGTGGTTGGCCAAATACAGTCAAGGCTACTTATTAGACTCTCCAGAGAGTGATCAATAGGGGTCCTCAGCCTTGAGAGAAAATATACAGATGATGTGTGGGCCTGTTTGTGGGAAGCTGACCTCTAAAATACCACTGGCCAAGATTGGTAAGACAGTTGCACATTCTGTGAGGTGGGGCTGGAGTCGGCAGAGCATGTACGATTTCAAACCTAAACCACTCACGTGGGGATGAACCCACGTCCACAAATAAATAAATAATAGCAGAAGCTCAAAAGGAAACGAAAAGAAATATGCAAAAAGAACGTCAGCTTACATTAAACAAAAAAACTTTATGACGAGAGAAAAGAAAACAATATACGCAATTGAAACTAAAACTAAACCTCTCAGGGGATCGTAAAAGTAAACTAAAATGACGGAAATTAAAAATAATAAGGCGAAATAAAAGGAAAAACTTCTCTAAATTCAAAAAAATAAAAACGTGGCAAATCTTCAGAACTTCCCGGGGGGGAGTCTCGAACTGAAAACAATAAACCGGCCAGAATGAGATGTGGGTTTGCTAGGGGAACGGAAGAATGAGGATTTAATGGAAAATGTGACATATCGGTACGGAAAAATGGTGAAGTTTCGTCGGAAGAAGTATTTTTCGGTAGACAAGACGGCAGACGAACGATGAATCGACAGAATGACGAGTTGCAGTTTACCCACAACGACGTGGTGCTCGTGTCTCTCGGCAGATTGCGGCCCATACGGAAAGTAAATGCTTAAACCGCGTCCGCCCCAATTATTCATGCCACAATGTACCGTGTATTTTTAAGGACTGGCTGCGGCACACCTCAGAGTGGGAGGGGGGGGTGCTGCCACAAGATTAAGTAGTAAGGATGGAGCTCAATGCTGTCTTATGTATTGTGCAATAATGGTGGGGACGTATTGCGTTTTATGATGTGGAATAAGGGAACACCTGCTCCATGGGACCTGAAGTTGCGTTTATATTCCACGTTAGTTGGTGTTGTAGGCCCTTCAATAAATTATTAACTACAATGGTTACTATTAACTCTTCCTCGTCCAGGGAGGTACTATCACAGAAGCCTTTAGCGTTTCGTAGCCCGTAATCTCTGCGTATTGTTTTCTAATTAAATGGCAAAGTTAGCCAAGGAATCGATGATCATTTGAACTTGATAAACCAGTCGCTCAGGTAAGTTTTAAGGAATTTCGTGGGCTATAATAGTTGTTCAGGCACTTAAGTAACTTTTTTTATTCTACTTCACTGAGCTCATTCACACCGAACGTTGCATCATATTTATGGAAGCATAGGTAAATGCTTATGGGTTGCTGTAGGGGTTACGATGTGCTACTTAATTCAAGGAAAAGTTGGAATAGAAAATTACCGGATTGATTTATGTATTTACTTCGAGGATGATTTGGACAGGTTTTCCCATCAATGAGATGGTTTCTCCACGATGCGTCGGTGTTCTCAACTACGGTGTAGCAGAAAGGACATCTCACATCACCTTAGAAAAAAAACAAACGAAATGAACGTGAGAAAACTCCCAGGTTAATAAATCCCGACAATCTTAGTGTAGATGCTACTTGTATAAATCCCCAGCAGCAACGACTAGACCTCTTCGTTTCCATGATTGTGCATTTCATTGTTCAAGCGAACGTAAACTAAATCGTGGGATGAATAAGTCCAATACATTTAGTCACTTTTCAGTCTAAAGGTTCACGATGCGGCTGAGACAGATGGTTGCAACAAGGGTCTCGGTCTCTTCTGCATCAACTGTGAGACGAGACTGCAACCAAAACTACTAATTATTCAGTATTGTAGTCTATCGATGAAACCAGTAGTGTAATTGTGTTGACTGTCATTAATTTACGGGGGCAATGGCTCTCTACCGGGAGACTGGTTAATGACCAAATATTTGCCGTACCTCCGCAGGTCTGAATTCGGTGGATGCTGCAGGGGCCGGCCTCTTGCACATTAGCGAAACCGTAATTTCTATTACTGATATTTTCTATTACTCGTCGAGGGTTTAGGAACAGTCATCAAATAAGGAAACATACCTGTCATTAATTTACACTGTAATGCGAAATAATATCGTTACTATAGGAGAAGGAAGACGATGATTTGGTCTTATATATAGTACAAATCTAACAAAAGATTGCCTATTAACGAATTATATGTAACTAGCGTATATCGTAGGGTACTGCTTGATCTGTTCAATAAGGTTTCCGCAGTTACGTCAGGAAACGCAGTTATTTTGTAATAATACAAATATGCTTTTCAAGTGCGACTCGAGACATTACTGGCCCGATGCAGAGGCCTTCTTACTGTCTTCAGTCTCATGTCTTTGTCACAGTCGAATTATACAAACCCTAATGACCAGTGACACTAGCGCTCTCCTGTCTCTGGTCCTGGGTAGGGCGCTTCCACCTTAACCAAGCAATGAAAAAAAGCCTTTAGGCCAAATTGCAAAACGTTATATATATTTCTCACCGTGACAATCGTCGACATGCTGTGTATACTGCTCAACGACCACTGCCTCGCCGCACCTCTCGCACATTCCATATAAATCTTTGTAGTCGCAATCTTTGCTGAGGTGCTTGTGAATACCCGTTGCTTCTAAAACCTCTTGACAGTGAACGCACCTTGTCAGCATTGGGCAGTATTTCCAATAATGTATGTTCAATCCTTCTTCTGTGAAGTTATCGCAGCTTTGAAAGCAAAATATGCACTGCCTGAAAAATAAAGTTTTGTATTATGAACTCTTAATTAGCCACATTTATCTACTTTTATGCGCTGCTAAGACTTCAATACAGAAAATCTACAGCATATGAATGCATTGTCATAAGCGAGTGTTTAATAACATTGGTAACACAAGGACGTGTTCATTTGAATTACAGTATCTTTATGATTCTATAATTTCTGAATAATAAACAGAAATTTTATTGGCTAGTGAATCACGAGTATTCTTCTTACTTTTCCTTTTTTCAACTCTTTACATTCAAAAGACAGCACTTGGGAAAACGGTCTGTGCATCTGTGAACACGATAGAGAATTTCAATGTCAACGCTCCCCTGAGGTCAGGCACCGCTCAGCCTTCTCTCCATATTAGGCAAGAGATCTTGATGTTGCAGTCCCTCGAATGAGTGGCCACAACCTCACAGGCTGACAATATGACTGCCATTGTTGAAATCCGCAATGTTTTCCTGGAGGCGATGGCTACGTATCTCATAGCAGTTCTCATTGACATCAGAGGCTCTTTTGACAACATACGGTGAACAGCGCTCCTCAATGAGCTTAAAAGTAATACTTGCTCATCGTACCTGACAAATAGAACTGCTACGATCGAATGCAGACATGCTCTGGTTCAGAGAGAGGTGCTCATAGAGCTTGGTCCTCGCAAGTCTTTTCAGGAGCCTTATGGAGGTTGACTGAGAGCTGTGTGCCTGCATGTGCTGATCTGTGGGCACTCAGTCTGCCAAGTCGTGGCAAAAATCCATCAAGTGCTTCGGATTGTCTCGAAATGGTCGAGCTATAGGGGGCTGAGGGAAAAACCTAGGGCTACTATTAAAGGGTAGCTGGCTTCCTATTCAGAAGCATGTCAAGTATTTAGGCGTTAATATAGGTGAGAGGTGCTATATGCTCTGGTGTGGTGCTACGCTATATGCTCTGGGCATAGATCACCAAATCCTCCACACAGCATCAAGCAATGAAGCATTTCAAATAATCACCGGCCAGTTATCCTTATTACACTCATTAAACGGAGTTTCTTCTGCACTGAACTCTGTGTAGAACGAACACTTGCCACACTAGTCGAATGGGCATTAGATAAATGGCAAGCAAGATGGGGAATCCTCGTCAAAGAGACTTGACACGTATAAGTTTTTTCTCACCTGTGAACTTCTTAGGAGAAAGTGGGCCAAGCCACACCACTGGATGAGGAAGTTCCTTACGGTGAATGGCGACTTCAATGGGCAGCTCCTCTTCCTTTCCCTCAAAGACTCTCCACCCAGCATGTCTTGAGTCTCCAGTGAGAAGGAAACAAGAAACCATGTGCCACTCGACTATGCTTTCTACAATATTGGTTGACGATTGTTGAAAGAGTAGCCAAACCTTCCAGATTTAACTGCTACTGCCCAAGCTTCTAACTGTTTTGCCCAGTTTGTTGAGAAAAAACGTGGCCACAGTTCATCTCTCCCTTTGCAACTTGCTACCCCAATAAATAGTTTGATTAGGTGGGAAACCGGGTTAAGAACTCCTCCTAGATGGTATGGATTCCCCAAGGTCATACCTCTGCGTAGTAACAGCCCTCTACTGGGATAATAAATTAAATTATTTTGTATTTCTATCAACATTCACGCATAAAAATAAAGAGCACTGATCATTCATACCCTCATACCCTACAAGTTCCATGTGCACCCTTCCCAGTCAGTCACGTGGTAAATCTGGCACTGATATCTCTACAGGTCTGGGTTTGGTGGATGCCCTCACATGCTAACGAAGCCTCAATGACTTTCAACTGATATAACTGTCTTATGACTGTTATGGAACAGTCATTTTGATAAGGTAAAAGACCTGAGGTCAGAGCATTTCCCAGATTGCTTGAAATCGTCGTTTGTTACTCCCGTTTTTAAGGAGGGTAATAAAGCTGTCATCATTAACTGTCGCCTTGCCCCAGCTCAGATTTTCATTCTCATTCAGAATTCTCTCCGAATTGCTTCATTCTCAATCCCCCAAAACATTCTGGCGTATATTTTTACCAGTTTTCTCTCCCATCCGCCAAAGTTGCTATTTGCGTGACTTTTGAACCTTTTAATAGTTGCAGTTCAATTTCACATCTTGGTTCTGGCTACCCTAATTCACATTTCCGGGCAGCGCAGAGGAGCTCCAAGAATAAGATGACAATAGACGATGAAAACGCAAGTCGACAAACATCGTATCAAAAAAGGCCTTTCTTTTGCGCAGCTCAAACTCAAATTTAAAATCCAACTGAGTCCTACTCCGTTTGAAACGTTTCAATGAGCTGCAAGTTTCCACGATACATGGTCAAGAGACTGACAACACAACGGCAACACGGTATGTTCGTCTTATTGGCGACTGAATATTCAGAGTAATGCTGGATACTTTTCACTTACTTGTTATTCCCAGGAAGAGAATTAGGAGTATCCGGTTCACGTTCCAAAGGCTCTGGCAAGGCGTCAACAGTTGACGTTGCGTATGTTGATATGGAGGATTTCAAAGGCGTTCGTACTTGGCTATTCGGCGTTCTCTTCCCCTGGAAAATCGCGTGCGTGAATTTATTTACAACTCGTATCTTTATTACATAAATGATTAATTACACAAAACAATAGAAATTAAGGCATGACTTATGATAAACCGTCGGAAACAATTTTCTTGACAGATTTCGGCGAAAAAGTATTTTAGTACAAACGTTTATCGAAGACTCACATTTGAACTGTTTTAAATACGATTGGGACGACATCATTTTGTAAGAAAATTCGGTAAAAGGTCTTTCCTAGACGTCATCGAACACAAAAGCTACGGAATAACGGGAGTAGCTCGACGCAGCGTGTGATGTACATAAATTAGTCAGCGATTCACTTTTTTAACAGACTTGGGGAAAATAGGAGTAACATGTTTAGAAGCCTCAATGTGATTTATTTTAAAGTAAAAACATCAGGTGCGATGCAGCAAACAACTTTCTTTGGCCACACGCGCACTCAGAGATTTTCTTGGTGTGTTTTTCGTTTTGTTATAACGATCTACATGAAAAATTGGTGGCGTCATGGTTCCGGAATTTATTGTGCTGCTTCTACTTGTGCCGCTACCATTATTAAGGAATGGGAGCAGAGAAGATTCATGATACTATGAACGTGATTTTTTCGAGAAAGATCGCGTTCACTGTTTTGGAATAATCGGGTACGAGCGTTTAGAAGTGGTAGTAAGTGAAACGGTCGTATTGAAATTCATGAATTACTGGAGTAGCTCCTATACATCTTGATAAGGCTCATTGTATAGGTACTTAATTGGGCTACCACGTCAATTTTTCTGAAGATTCTAGTAATTTTCCACGGATGAGAATTTTATGATATTGTTGTCATTTGGAGTTCTCTGCACAAAAAAATTAATTAAAACCGTTTGAGCCCTTTGTTAGAGAAAAAATTAGATTTTGGATCACTACGACTATAATTAGTTTAGAGCGGATTTTGTGTCCCATGGTAACTTGCAGGCTACAAATCAAGTTTGAGTTGGTTTAGCCGTTTTGATCAATTGGGTTCACAGGCACACACACTTTTTTTTCAGCTCACCATAGTCCCGTGGCACCCAAAAAGGGGAACTAAATAAATAATAGTCAAGGAAATGGGGACAGCGCCCAAACCACCCTATGCTTGCTCAAGGGGAATAATGTGTGGGAGGAGAAAGAAACATAAGAGGATGTTCCACTATAGAATGACCACTAGTTTAGATTTGACCCAGGCCACAGGTGATACCTCGGAGAGGGCCTGCTGTCACACCCACCCAAGGAATCCCCGCAACACTTTTCTTATACCACACACTGCGCTAGGACACGTTCAATGCTGCAACCCTAGCGTTACCTGACTCTACTCCCCTAGCTTCTAACGCTGCCATATGAAGATCCGTCCTGTCATGTTTACGGCTCTTGGCGATCCGAATCTAAATTGTGAGAACACAAAATTCAACAGTGAAAGTGCCAGTAATCTCTTCCATGAAGCCCACTCTACTTATGCTGAAGAGTAGGGGGAGTTGGGACACTGCCTGAGTTACCCTACGATAGCGTGCTGGGCTTAGGGGCAGGTGGCGTTGCCATGACACTCTACTACAGCTGGTCCTGAACGAATCCAAGACAAATCAAGTAGGCACTTACGTCGGAAGATCAGAATAGTGTTATAGAGAGACGGAACACTGAGTCCCCCAGATTGAACTGAAGCATGAATGTGTGCCCATGGGACGCTATTCAGGGGGCCTTGACAAGCATGTACAACCTCCCAAAAACCAGCCCTTTGGTCAGCTTTAGGAGCAAGTATGTCCAACGGAGGCGCACTTGCCAAGCACACACAGGTCAGTTTCCTTATTTGATGACTGTTCCTAAACCCTCGACGAGGGTTATATCAGTCATGGAAGTTGCGGTTTCGCTAATATGCAAGAGGCCAGACTCTGCAGCATCCACCAAACTCAAACCTGCGGAGGTATGGCAGGTATTTGGTCGTTAGTCAGTCTCCCGGTAGAGAGCTGTTGCCCATGTGTGACTGCGCGGAGGTGAGCACCTGAGGAATCCTGTACCATCTGGGAGGAGTTCTTAATCTGGTTACCTACCTGATCTAACTATTTACTTGGGTGGCAAGTTTCTAAAGGACAGATCAACTATGACCACGTTTCTTAGCCATCACCTTCTTCGCGAACTCTGCAAAATGGTTATAGGCTTGCTTTGTAGCAGTGAATGCTGCTAAGTTCGTTTGCTCACCCAACAACCGTCGTTCACTGTTGTAGAAACTACAGTGGAGCAGCACTTGGTTTCTTGTTTCCTCCGCACTGGAGGCGCAAGACGTGCATGACGGAGACTCTTTCAGAGAAAAGAAGTGGAGCCGCGTATTGAAGTCACCATGTCTGATGAGGAACTGGCTCGTCCAGTGGTCTGGCTCAACCCATTTTCTTGAAAGACGTTCACGGATTTTGGGGAAGAACTCATACGTGTGACATCCCTTTGACGAGGATTCCCACCTCGCTTGCCATTTCTCTAACACCCATTCGTTGATGGCGGCAAGCTTCTGTTCTGTGGTGAGATCTGCACGGAGTTCAGCCCAAAGCGGGGGAAGCTCCCGTTTCACTCTCTACTTGTCAACCATGCACTCAACGGCCAAATCAACTGGTAACTGACCAGTGATCACCTGGAGTGCTTCTGTTGATACAGTCTTGTAGGCCTTGGTGATCCACACGAGCCCAGCCCTCCCAAGCACACACACACAAACCATTTTCCCTCAGTATGCCTTAAAACCTTAAGATCTGAAGAGAACTCAAAATAATTTTTTTTTTTTTTTAGCTGACTACATAACTGTTGTTTTTACTTCTTCGAGTCAAAGAATGGCAATACATACAATGTCGTTGCGTTCTTTTCATTATACTGTTAAACCAAAACCGACTTATGGGTTTTTTAAATGGATTATAGTGTAGCGTTTACTGAAAATGCTTACTTCGAGGTCTATCTTATCAAACTCTTTCATCAACTGACGATATAACAGATTTCTCCTTGTTATGTCGTCGTCGGGGGGAAGTTGTTTTCGCACCAGTCTTGGATTTACCCTGTACACCAGAATTAAAACTCTCTCAGCTACCTGAAAAATACCGGTGTTAGTCTTTATAATATTATTAGAAAAATCAACATGTGTATAAATGATAGTCGGCAAAACCTGTTTAAGCTGTCAATGGAAAGTTACCACTATTTTCGTGACATGACTCGGCTTTGCTTGTCCTCTTCGCGTTTTTATTGGAATTGAACAACTCCCAGTGATTAGTTGACTATTTATTTGCAGGGAGATGACTTAAAACTAACATGCATGAGGGGACAAGAGAGAAGATCCAAAAAAAAGTCCCCTTATACATACCTCTCGCCCGATCCCTTCTTAGTACCCTGCAATCTTTCTCTCGAGTCCTCTCTCAATATTCACGTGCTAAGATCAGTTCTTCTCTCACCTCCCTAACTTCCTAATTTTCCATCCAAAACACTACAGGCGACCAAGTCCTATCCAAATAGTTGTATCACGCCAGATTTATGTTGACTGGCTGGAAAAGTGATAGACGAAACACGCTACAAACGTCCTGTTCCCAAAAACCAGTTTTAGTAAAGGCCTTCCAAAACTTCACCGAGCTCATCGGCAGATCCATTTTAGAATCAAGTTATACAATTAGTAAAATATAGAAGTTGAGGTTTGAAGCACTTCCCTCTAAGGGAACAAGGGTTATGTTTGGATTAAGTATAATAAAGGAGATCATTTTACATTTGTGCTCACCTTTCTTACAGCCTCAGCAGGATGGTGGAGACCGCTCGCACCGAATTCCGACAACGTTCTACATGTCATCCCACTTCATCAAAAAATATTTACTTCATTAACATTTCAGAGCAAGGTATCGACTATCGATCATTACAAGGTTGAAGTCCACTTTAACTAACCTTTCTTTGGACGAAGAGATCCCTATATTTAAAATTAGTTGCTCAACCATTTCCAATTTAGAGAGTGCCAACCTTGGATGGGTACTAGCAGTCAGAGTTCTAGTAAGGTACACTGGAATTATGTTGAGCTTCCTGTAACATTTTGTAACGCCGAAGGTGGAGCAGAGGCAAGGACAAGCGAATTTTTTTATCAGTCCCTAAGGAACTTCATGAAAGAAACAGCGTGACAAAAAGCAGGTACACGTTATTAGCCAGGCTAGAGAGGAGATGATGGAGACTTCCCATTGACGTAATTTAATTGAAGTTTCACGACTAAAGCTTCTAAGGACAGCAGACCCATAACAGTTGCACAACTTTTTAGTCCTTCAGTATCCGCTAGAACAGGTTCTATCTCGGTCAAATCCACACTCTTGGTTACCACAGGTTCACATGCCTAGACCAGGGAACAGTTGAGATAATTCCTATTAAGTTCTTCGTGACTACAGTTCTTTCTTACTGTTGTTTCTGTATGTTTTACATAGGAAAGCTAATAAACTAGTTAACAACATTTTTATCCAAAATTCCAAGAGGCAGTCGCCTCCTCCCACCACCTCTCTGTCCAACCAACATCCGCCATGTTAGCTGCTCTAGGCTTTCCAAGTAAGCACAAGATCTAGGCTTCCGAAGGCTACTCAATTCTGGTTCACTGCAGACTCATCGAGGCCAACAGACATGTCAGACTCAGTCATTTCATAACTCTGGCTCTTTCCCAACGTGTCAGCATTCAGATAGTTTCTGTCGACCAAATCACAAGACCATGAATTCAAGCGAACGCCTGCACTGTATGTTTCAACAACTCAAACTGGTTACGGCTGGAATAGTAGAGTGCATACTACTTAGCTCATGGCTCAGCTGGTGGATCCTATCATGGAGCTTCACGTGACCCTTATTAGTCTTGAGTGTGATTTTTCTGATATGTATTGGTTGTAATGGGGTGGGGGAGACACAATGTACAACAATTTTTAAAATGATTCTGATTAAACTTGGAAATTTAATTTTTACAATTTTAATACAATATCTGATAACCTTCGTTCTATGTAAACCTCTCTCTAGAAACATTTTGCACTCCGAAACCTTTTGCAATGGGGCAACAATGACAGCTACGTATATTGCGATGTCTCACATGCCTACTAAATATCTGATTTACTCGTAGTTCACCTGTTCTGTCTCAATTTATTCATTAACATACAGGTACCCCTGCATATACAAACACAGGATTGTTTCATCTTGAAAGTATTAACAAAAATCATTTCATGAATAGTATCATTTGGCGTATACTGGCAATTTGTTGATAATTTATGGAAGGTCTGCAATAGAAATTTTCCTGGAGTAGCTAACGTGTGTATATGATGATATGCGCATACAGCATCAAACACTGTTTCCTCCCTCCCCACGTATCTTCAGTTGCTACAAGTCCTCATACAAATCCTTTCGGCGTACAGTCAATTTAACAAACACTGCGAAGAAAAACCTACGACTTGTGCGGACTAAGTTGCAAGGGGGGGATGTGTTTGTTTTCCCCCCATGAATTCATCTCTGCATTTACTACTCACTAATCTCTTCATGAAGGTTAGGTACATTAACCATGTCACCCACAAGAGTTTACTAAACAACAACAAACATTTTCGTTAATAGATTTACGATGAAATCTTATAATCACCTCAGTTCAGGAGCAAGGGCTAAGCTCAGGATCGTGTGTACAGCCGTATTGTGTACTCTAGGGGTCGGGTCCCCAGATTTTGAGAAGAGCTCAGGTAACAATTTTTCAATGCTTCTGGTCAACTCTGAAGTTGTGATTCTGAAACGTCAAAATCAACTCACTCGCGAGCTCGATGAAAATCATACTAGGTTAGTAAGAAAATTCATTATTTTGCCATCATAAGGGTCCTTGTCATAACTTCTGAACACAAAATACGAACTTCGGCAACACTTTCCGAAGTTATTGGTGTTGGTTTCCCATTAATCTGCCTTAAATATCAGACAGCTATGTTCGTAGCACACGCTTTGTTCATTTTTGTTATTGATCCTTTGAACGGATCTGAGAAACTATTACGTTAAATCAGGTAAAACTTATAGAAATATTGGGTAATATGAGTAGGAATAATATGACCAAATAAGATTTTAATACCATAGGAGGTGAGTTCTAGCGCTCTGAAGAGGAGGGGAAAAGACGAAGCGCTAGACTGCACATGGTGAGGAGGAGGAAGGTGATAAGGGAGGCATTCTAGCTGGTTCTATATGGAGTGCTGAAGTCTACCTCCTTTCTCTTCTCAACTACACCACTTTTTACAACTCTAAGATGGTCTTGTGTGGGCTCAGGTCAGTCCAGGAGAGGCTGGTACATAGTTTAGGGTTATTATGAGAACTTTTTTTTACAACTCTATGATAGAGTTGAGCTACCAGACTGCAAACTCGAAAAGGTTTGCTGATAAGATCCCAAGTGATTGTAGTATGGTCATGACTGCCATGCCTCAGGCGTCTTTTGAGATTACAGATTTTGACAGTTCTACGACTGTGCAGGGTCTTCAGAGAGGGTGAAACCGAGGTGTTTCTGACAATGGCTAATATGAGGGCGCTATGATGAGCCATTGTTAAGATAGAAGCCAGGGCTACTGCTCTCCTCTTGGGAAAGGCACTGTAAGGCTCGGATGAGTCAGCTGTGGGGAGTGCCATAGGCTGGATGTGATGAGATGCTTCATGCCTAGGCTATGGGCACCAGATTATTAACTGCACAAGAGAAGGTAGTCCTCGTAAGGTGTATGCTCTGTTCTGAGCAGGGGGTCACAGGGATGAGGTGGCGCATTTGCCTGGTGGAATGAAGTGCAGGGTATTGGGGGAGCCCTGGAGGTGGTGAGTCTATATGAACGGGAGGGATTGTCACTGTGGCCAATGACAATTCGCATCCTTCAAGGCCACCTCCAATGGAGGAGCACAACGGTATAGAATTTTCTCCAGCGAGTGACGCCACAATGAGAAGGATTTCTACTTTACCCCATTCCTCACAGGACATGGAACATTTAAGGCTCACCTACTCGATACTGGTAAAGCTGCAAGCCCAAACTGCCTGCACTAGTTGGCAATAATAATGATGCTTCCCATGTCATCTTCTCCTCCCAAAGGACGGCAGGTCGATGTTGGAGGACAAAGTCAGCTGACCCACACCAGAGGCATTCGTCAGCACCTTGTTGAATTCTAATGAAAACTGGAGGTGCATCGCTCAATTCGCCTGGGGAGTGTTGAGCATGAAGAGGATGAAGCTTGCTCATCTGGGTCCAGTGTCTCACTGGAACGAAGAATGAAGACAGGCTGCTCCTGAACATCTCAAACTGCTGTACAGCATAGAAGGATGTATTTGAATGGCTTCAGGCAGCAAGATTGTGGTGAGGGTGAAGAAAACGAGAAAGAAGAGTTGCCATCAGAGAGAGGCATGAGGGTCATAATGGTGCAACGTGCTCAACAGTTCTGGGTTGGTTTTCAATACGCAGAAGTAAATTCATAGGACTGCTAGCAACAGATCCTCCCTCCCACGTCCCCCATCCTCCCCAAACATGGTCAAAAGTTAGGATAATGTCCCAAATTGATATTCCAAGCCGTCAATTGATATTCCACACACAGCAATCCTTATAAGGCTGCACACGTTCATGTTACTCAATTGTAACAACAGTTAATTACGCTATTAAATTTACCTGGGCCCGACGTATTTGGTGAACAAATGGACACTCATCGTTGCAGCTATTGTGTACACTGAGATGACTTTGTCCCTCAAAGCTCGATGCAAAAGAAAGGTTGCTCCTCGAAAAACTTTATTAGTCGTTTCTTGACTTTCCAAAATGCATTCCAAATCTCGTAAGCCGTCTTCCTTATCAACGTACTGCCTCGAGAAAAACTTTTCTACCTAAAAAAAGACACGAACTCAATGAATGACAAATTTCTCTGAAATTTTCCGCACAAATGATTATATTTGACTGTTTTCATGCTCAACTTTCCGTCAGACCTGGTTTCGATCCAACATGTACGATTGAACATGATGCCTGATAGGAATTCGCTCTCTCTTTTACGAGCCTCAACTACACATATGGACCAGTATTTTGAAGGGGTAGCACAAAGTTTGATTGGTCGAGCACACCACAAGTCCGGTCGATTTCTTTCTTCCGCTAACTCAACAGCAAAGGTTGGTTAGGTTTATTGTGCTCACAAGAGGGTGGCTGCTGCCCAGTATAGCGAGTGGATCAGTTCAGAGGCTATCTTCATAAGTACAATAGTCATTTCAGTAGTAAAATATAAGTTCTAGCTTCGTAACTTTCTCAAATTTGGCCAAACTTTGCACATCGGCAGCATTGTATATACGGGTTACCTCCACCAACACTTCTGTGGCTTTTTAGCAACGAAGTGAACCGATTATTTTGCTCTAATCATTTTTGGAACGCTAAATGAGGTATTGCTTGATTTATGAGGTTAATGCTTTGATATTGCTCTGAGAGTGACGAACTAAACTGTACAAGAGATATCTTTTTCTATCACACGAGTTCAGTCAGGTCTGTTTTCTTATCAAAATGACAGTTCTTCCCAGAAAGCCATTGAGATTGCAGTTTTGCTACCGTGCAAGAACCTGGGCACTAGCTCAGCATCCACCGAACCCAGACCTGTGGAGGTGCAGCAGGTTATCAATTAGCCAGTCTCCTGACAGAGAGCTGTTATTCGTGTGTTACCATTCTCAATCTAGGTTCCTACCAGATCTAACTATTTACTTGGGTGTCAAGTTTCAAAGGCCACGTTTTATTTATGTACTAAACGATTTAAAGCTTGCTTAGTAGCACTCAAAGCTGGAAGTGGGTTCCACTAATCCACTTGAGAGCCAGTCAGGATGAATGAAAAGCTTTCTTTAGGTCGACGTTTTGCTTAATCTATTACGCCTCATGGTTAAGGTCAATTCGTTGTTTTTTTCCCCCGAATGTCATTATTCTAAGATACTATTAGCAATTTCCCGAGCCCCGATGACGCTTAATAAATTAAGCGAAACGTTGGCCTAGAGAATGCTTTTTATTCATCCTGACTGGCTCTCAAGAATCCACTCCAGAGACAAAGCTGGTAGGTTCTCTGCACTTATAGAAACCGTCGCTCACTGACGTAGGAACCACAATGGAGCAAAACGTGGTTTCGTGTTTCGTCCGCACTAGAGGCACAAGTCGCTCAGGATGGAGAGAAAAGAAGTGGAGCTCAATTTCACACAATCTGGCAGGAGGTTAAACGGTTGACATAAGTTATGTAGTGTTAACATTCCAGTTACCTTCTTGTTTCGTACCCCCTCGAAAAAGTGTCTCAACATAAGAAAATGGAAAAATACTTCAAGTTCTACTCGAAAGCTGTATACAGGAAATACAATTATGGGACAATAGACCACTTTGATTGTGGAGCATCGTTAATAAACTAATTAAGTATTTACAATTTGTGATTACATACATCCTAAATATAAGCTAGTAAACGGACTTACCAGCGGATTTCCAAAGACAGATATCGGCAATGAGGCTTGTTTTTTTTCTCTCTCATTCATTTTGAGGCACGAGCTACTGAGTATTGTGTTCGGTGGTTCTTTCGTTAGGACACTGTAAACGTGAAGTAACGTTTTAGTGACTTAAAATTTGAATTAGTGAATTGAAGTAACGGTTTAGTACTTGAAATTTGAATTGCCTTCTTTGAGCGGCTGGAATGATTCTCTCGTCATACGCTTCGTAGCTATTTTTCGCTGATGTGCTCGTCACGCCTGGCTTCTTTTTCCTTAGTGAACCGGTTTTGATAGGTTGCACTATCGTCGGAGTTATTTTCGTAACTCTGTGAGACATCAATTTGAGTTAAATGTGTTGACTATTTTACGTTTTATTACTTAACGGTACAAAACTACGAAGTTATCTCCCAAACGTTTTTATAAAATAAGCAAAAGTCATCTAATTAACGAATTATCATTACAACACGTAACAGATGATGTGGGGGGGTATTGTCTCAATGAGTCAAAAAGAGTCACCCGTTTTGCTACAGGAAGTTCTACAGAATGCGATTAGAGGTATTAATGGTTACCAATGAGTCTTTTCACATTAATAACGGCAAGTCATATAACGATTTCAACTCACAATGGGGTATAGTGAAGGGGAGATACAGGCGTGTTGTCAAACTGACTTGATGGTATTTCAACTTTGGGCACCGCATCCGGACTCCTAGCTAATGGTGCCTCCTCGCTTAACGTGGTGTTTGAATCTGTCACATCCGAATTCGCAGTATCGTTTTTTGGGACAACCTGTAAACATTAGTTTTTGTTCTTAATGTGCTACGTGATGGGGAGTGTAAGTACCATGCTTCAAGAGATACGCTAGAGAATAAACAATGCAGATAGAAAATGGAATTGAGGCAAAACGATGGCAAAATTATCCAACTGCCACTATTTGTAAACGCAACAGAAAATAGCGGATAGGGTAAGCTTCAAAGAATACTCTGCGAGGATTATGGTGTGGAGTGAACAGAAATTTAATTTGTAGTAGTACTAGGAAATAGTTCTATTAAGCACTTGTTCGCGTTGCGGAACTTAAGTTGACGGTAAAGTTCAGGTACTCCCGCTCTCACAGCACATGTACTCTCCTACATCTTCTACTAGGGGAGCGCCTTCCTATGCCCAATAGTAGTAGTGGATCAAGAACGTGTGCGCTCATCGACTACAGGGGTGCACCGCATGCACTCGTTCCTGTGTGAATACACTAAGACACAGTAGAGCTGAGGCTAAGAGTAGCATGGAAGTGGGCTACCATTTTCTGGCAGGCCTGTTGCTGCAGCAGGGCGACAGCATATCGCCTGCGCATCATTCTGCCTTCCTTGAGAGCCTGTCTAAAGTTGCAATGGTGGCATCCAACCTTCCCACTCATCCAGCTGCTCTCAGGCCATGCGCCGTTTGACGCTCGACCCCTGTGCAGCGAAGGGGTTGTGGAGGATTATTTCCATCTTCTTCTCAACTGCCGCCTCTACATTGACGTCTGCACCTGGGCTAGGCCCCCAGGGAGAGATGCAGTTGAGTCCGTCTGGGCCAATAGGTGAGCCATTCAGCATCTGACCTGTTCTGCCCAGTCCTCGCAATAAATCCCTCAGGCGATCTCGTTCTGGGAGTAGCCTGCACAGGAGTGGAGTTCGAAATTCTTCGAAAGATGTGACCATCAGAATTGCCCTGGCCTATTACGCCCATTCGGAAGGCTTTGCTGAGCTGGATGCTGCTTCCTCGGCTCACCCAGATTTCATATTGGTTTTATTGGGTTACTGGAATATTCCTTCAGTGTACTATCATTGCTGGCCCAGACTTAGATTTTCCTTCTAATCCTTATTTTGCCATTGATGCCTCTTTGGCTCGTGCCCGTATGTATAAATAAATAAACGCTGGTGTAACGTGGGCGGCGTTTGTTAGGGAAATTCTGTACTCTAAATATTTGTAAGTTTATTGCGCTGCCCTCATGATTTTACCGTTCACTTGTCGCTTACACAAAAAATTAATTCAAGATAGCTGGCTGTGAGGGGGGAAAACTGAAAAATTTAGTCGTTTACCTAAGTTTGTTCAACTTCAGTGGTCTAAGAAATGTAAAATATAAATATTTAAAAAATACTCACTCCAAACTCTTCAAGGAGGTCCGTTACTTCCAGATTTGTGTATGTTTCTTGTCGCAATATGTCCATTTGTTCTTTTTTCCTGTTGGCTCTTGAATAATCTTCGGCTGCGATGGCGTGCACTTTTCCTACTTCCAGTCGTCCCAACTTTTCGCCTATTTCTCTCAACGTTAACATAGCAGCTTTCAACTTTGCGGCGTATCGAAACCTTTCCACTAGAAACGAGTCACGTAATACCATTAAATAGTCAATGGGCTGTTGAGGAATAGTGATTCTTCATTTGAACAAACTCGTACGCATTATGGTTTGCGAGAACAAAGAGAAATCAAATTATTTGATGAGTGTAAGTAAGCTTGTTACTACTACTGTGGGTAACGTTTTTCCCAATAACATGGTGGGGAAAACTGGGAAATTATTCAACGAAAAAATCGAGGGGCAAAGTTTCACGCATCATTGCGAAACCGGCTTCAGAGCGCGATTCGCTCTTTGATTTAGCCAAAACGTCTACACTAAAACAATTCTATAGAAACCTGGGTTAAAAAGGCTACACGGCGTTAATGCGTAGGGTCACTCCTCTCCTTGACCTCCTCACGACAGGTATTAATGCCTCCTTGGTGGTCCAGACCGGCGGGGGGCATGGAACGCTTTTATTTGTGTGCAGTTCGTCGGAATGCTAGTCGTGACGTGCACTTTGGTGCCAATGCTTCCTTTCGTATCGAAGAGAACCACGTCGGTGGCAAACACGTAGTGGGCGAAGTTCACAGAACAGCCCATCCGGGCCAAGGAGATATGCCTATGAGTTGAATAGTCAAATTCGCCGAGATATTCCATTTAAAAGTGTGAACTTGCTAGCAAACCTCACACGTCCCGTGACAAAATGCGCAACTGCGACAAATCTGTCTTCGTTCTTGTGTTGCCGTGCGGTATCACAAATCGCTCCTCTCTCCATTTGAAATTCTTTACCGACATCTGTTTCAACTTCTGGACAATAAATTTCGGATTGTTTTAAAAAATCTACTTTTTGCGATACACATACATGTGGACACAAAAGAGAAAATACAAAAATAAGTAGGAAAACTCACACAAGATATTTTTTCGGCTTTAAGGCCATCATTAGGCAGAAACTGCCTTCTTGCTGTTGTGGGAGAGAACAAGGGCAATAAGGATACGGTGAGAGAGGGAGGAAAGGTAAGGGGACACCGACGAAGACATTCTCGTGAATGATGAGGATTGTCTTGGTTTATCGGTCAGAATAATACACCCATGATTTCGGTCTGGATCGTCTAACTAACGTCGTACTGACTTAACAGCCAGGCAATAGTGTCTTTACATCAAAAGCGCTCGCCCATAGTATCTCACCAGCCGGAGAAGACCTACCAATCAGGTACATTAACTTTAATGTTTTTAATTCCCCCCCCCCCCTCATTTGTAACTTCACGTTTCAAAGCACGGGGATTCCAAATCTGCAATGTCTGTCCGTGCCTCTGAAAGTTTTATCGCAACTACGTCGTGTTTGGTACCGTTTCCTAGGTATTTTTCAATGCTGAGTCGAATAGAACGGGTCGGAGAGGTTTAAGACAGCGTCTAGATGGAAAACAGTGAGGTCACAGTAAATATAGTCATACAAATGCTACTGAATGGAAGAAACTCGCGGGACGATATAGCGAAAGAACGGGCAGGCGTTTCTCCGTGGCCTGCGCTCATTTCCCGCACTACCTCCCGACTCCAACATCAGTTCGATTCGATGCATCGTGCCAATTGCCTGGCGTCGCCTATAAAAGGTCAATTTTTGTTATTCCGATGAAGTCAGGGGTATGTGTACTAAAACTTTTCGATGCTGAATCAAATGGGATCTGTCTCGGAGTTGTGAGACTGTGTCAAGCTGTGCAATAACTTGCAACGTTTTTTCCGAAGCGCAAACTTTCATAGGTTGACTCTTTAAATACAGATATCTACTAGATGAAGGCATTATGTGAATTTAATCCAAATCGTTGGAGCTGTTTTTGAAAAAATAAGTAACACAAACTCCCTCCCCCGTATTCTATAGTTATTTATGAGAAAGAAACGGAATTTACTGGTAGACTGGTTTATTCACAACTGTTTTAGAGAAAAGCTCGACGAACACCGAGTAGTGATGCTCTACAAGTACAACGAATGTGCTTGAATAAAACGAATAGACCAAATTCCATAACAAAATATCTGGTGCGTTGCAACACACAACTTTCCTTAGCTCTACGTCAATTCACTTTGTACATGGCTAATTCTATGTAATCAATTCATTTATCACTCAGTTAATTTGAACTTGGTCAAACAACGCTTTACGACAGCAGAAAGCGGTAGCGCTCACAGTTCCGGAATTTATTGTGCTGCTCGTACTCATTGCAGGACCATTATTGAGCAATTGATACACAGATAATTAATGAGGCTGTAATCACGATTTAAAAAAAGGATAGTATTCACTTTTGCAGAGTTATTGGAAAATAACTGTTAGAACTGGTAGTAACCGCAACGACAGTAGTTGAAAATCAGGAATTTCTGGAGTGAGCCCCATGTATCTCATGAGCGTTTTTAAACACTCACCCTTTAGGTATTGGATTGGACTACAATACCAATTTTTTTTTAACATTCTACAAGAATTCCAGCGGAGTTTATAAGGAAAAATCTGCGCGCAAAACGCTTTTGGTCGAAAATTTTGATAATTTATTGTGCTGCTTTCGTCATTTTCCCACGAATGAGAATATTATAGTATCATTGCCTGATTGAGAGCTATCAATATAAACAGTTTAATCAAAATCGTTAGAGCCGTTTTTGAGAAAAAAATTTGGTGTTTTGATCACTATGATGACTATAGTTAACTTTCGGTGGATTTTGTTCATACCCTTATTTTGGAATCCTAAGGTAACCTGCGGGCGAGATATGAAGTTTGAGCTGATTTGGTACGGTGGTTTTCTCTAAAAATCGTATACAGACACACATACACACAGACCATTTTCCCAAATAGTGTTTTTCGGACTCAGGAGGGTCTGAAACGTAAAGATCTGAAGAAAACTCAAAAATTTTTTTTTCAGCCGATTACATAACTTTCCTTGCTACTTCGTAGAGCCTTGGAAAGTAAAAAGGGATATCTCACCTCTTACTGCTTCTTCTTTCTTCTTTTCCATTTTACTAATTATCTGCACTATCTCTTTGTCAACGTACATTTCGAACGACAAGTCATCAAAAATTGATAGTTCCGAAGAATTAGATCGTTTATGATCCCCAAGAATTTGAATAGCTACCAATCCAACCTGTAAATTCAACAGAACTTCATTGAAAATGGTTCAAATTATTATACCCAACCATTTACAAGTACGAGGGTGAATGTGTGCGATAGTTCTGTGCTTGGGCACAGGAGGAACTTTTTTTATGAAGGAAAACTGAGAAGAAGAAGCACAAAGATAAAATCGAGAGGGCTTTGCGACAGAAGAAACAATCTGCCTAATATTAGCACAAATGCCTGCGACAAACTTCATGAAAAGTCTGTACTCCTGTGACAACTTCAGCACCGCATGGGAGCGCTCGATCTTCAGATCCGCCTCCCTGCCCAGACAAACATCATGTGGATTGTGGATCACCTGCGAGCAGATGACCTTAGAGAAGAAGGGAAACTTCTACACGCCTCCTGAGAAAATCACTTCTCACCGAAAGATGAACAGACCTCCGAACACTGGATGCTGTTATAAGTTGCTGTCCACAAAAGATAATATTGAGAATGGGATTTTCTGTTTTATATTGACTTGATTGAATGCTCTAGAAAAAATGGATATATTTTGGAACTTTTTGGAATGGAAATAATGTTCCGTTTTGTTGGGTGGACAGCAGCGCTCAGTTTTGCAGTACACGCCACAAACTGCAGCGTACGTGATTACAGTACCAATTACATTCCGTAGTTATCGTTTATCCTTTCCCGCACTTCGTACGGTAACGTAACACTTGGGAGGCAGGGCGATTTATTCCGATCTATTCACGTTATCCCCTCGTCAAAGGGCTTACGGGGCTCGCTTGCTGTTTTTTCCTCGTCTTATTTACAACGCTTGTTAAATCAATGGTAAAGTAAATGGTAAAGCAATGGTCAATTGCTTGGCAAGATTCTGTTCATTCCATTCATGGATGGGGTTTGTAAGAGCAAGCTTCAGGTTGCACACGTTACGTTTGTAATTTGAAACCAAGAGAGCATATGATCAAACCATTCCACCTGCCATTTTCTGCCTTATTTGCAGAGGCGCTGTGCTGAATTCATTTTCAAGATATTGTACCACTTATCTCGCCTCTCATTTACATAATCTCATTTCGTTCGCTCCCTCTGTTCGTTTTTGGATCTGAACTTCTTTTCGTGTTGTGGAACTCCGTGTATTAAAAGATCGAAGAAAACTGAAACCCATTACGCGTCATTCCTTGTTACTTCGTAAGGCACATTAAGTAAAAAGACACTCCTCATTTTGGAGGATCGTGTATACAATTGAACTTCAAGCAAAACCCGTCACAGAAGAAAGACGTAGTACAATTGTAATCTGCAACCTCTCCAGTGAACACATCTCTCATCATGCCCTAGCACAACCTAAAAGATGATTCCATGATTATAACTATCTTAAGTTGCCCTGGTTCTACCCATTTGGGTTATCAGCTAATTATTGTGCTGTAGTGCAATGGCAGTAGCAATTATAGGCTACCTTGTTAATATTGACCTGTGGATTGAAAAGTACAGAGCAATTTAATGGCAAGACGTTTTATTGAACAGTTAATTGAACATCTAAACCAAAAAGGTTATGCACATTATGTTATAAACTAACCTGGTTGTAGATATTATGGACGTTTTCGTGATTTTCGTGAAGCGACAGCTTAAAAAATCCTGTCCGATCGGGAGATGGTATCGCGACACTTTTCAATTCTCGGCTTTTGTATAGAGAACTACGGTTATCAGCTAACGTAACGTAACCCAAATATTCGAACGGCAAATCGTTGTACTCTTCAAATTCGCAAGTTTCAGGTCCCAACCACAAATCTATTCTGGAAGCTGAAAAGTTAGATTTAAAGAAACACAGTGCGATCTAATGACACTTGTACGAAATTTTACGATTGCTTAGGACAATGCGGGGGGTGTGCAATACGATATATCAGACGAGACCCCTAAAATGTGAATCATAAAGCATTAGAACTATAAACAACACGGTTTTGAGATAATTTGTATTAATTATGCGCCCCCAACCCAAGCTGTAAAGCGACCCGTGGCGAAGTGTGGATGGCACATGGGACATTGTGTCAAATACGGAGCCTCAAGGATACCAGGCGACCTCCTTGTATACTTGTCACGGCATGCTGGGCTCTGCCGTGATCGACTGTGTA
Organism: Pachypeltis micranthus; assembly: GCA_020466155.1. Taxonomy (NCBI): domain Eukaryota; kingdom Metazoa; phylum Arthropoda; class Insecta; order Hemiptera; family Miridae; genus Pachypeltis; species Pachypeltis micranthus. Next base: position 22,171,863 of record CM035775.1, read on the forward strand.
TTACCCTAGCTACTCGTGGGAACATGAATGAAGAAAATCAAATAAATTTGAACATTCAGGAGCTTACCCTAACTGAGGAAGAGAGACTGCTATTGAGTCCCTCCTCAGTGATGGAGGAGGAGGTCATGGACTTGCGCTGTGACCTCCCAGTTGTAGAAGGAGGTTCAGCTGCGGCGGATGGAGACGCAAGGTCACATCCTGCAGGCGGGAAGTTTCTGGGGGTCCCTGCTGCTGGTGTGGGGCCTGGTGCCGGGGCGCTTCCTGACAAGGGGGTGCTGGCACTGGGCCCTCCTCAGGCGGGGGGGTCCTCGGAGGCTCCTGAGAACCAGGAGAATAAGGGTTTGGAGCCACTGACCGAAGGGTCGGATGTGGGGCCGTCGGGCACGCATTTGGAGCACAAGCAAGGGCGCCATGTAAAGCTTACTGGCTCACAGAGCCGCAGGTTTAGAGCTCTCCTGTCAGAGGGTAAGAGCGTGGCTGATGCCAGGGCTCTTGCAATGAGAGGAGGGCAGACAAGAAGGTTGAGGGGGGCCAAAAAAGAGAGCGGCCTTCCCCTGGAGACACTCCCGAGGAGAGGAAGAAGGTGAGGCGCTCCTTGGTAGTGAGTGTGGGTGAGGGGTCTGTGAGGGTGGGGACCTTCCAAGACCAAGGAGGGCCATGGCGTACCTTCCAGGGTGTGAGGAGGAGCCGGATGCGAGGATCCGGGGTTTTCTGGCAAAGCGAAACAGGAGACTCTGCACACGGTTCTGGAATTGGTCAGGGAGGGCAGGGAGGACGTCAAGGTCCTTCCGGCCCAAACTGCAGAGAGACTTCAGGCAAGTCGGCACGGCTCGCCCCCCGGGCGCTCCGCAGGGACGTATGGTTCCACGGGGGTCGGGTGGTCGACGATGAGCGTGGACCACGTTGGCTTCCTCCAGATCAACCTTCACACTGCCAAAGCAGCAACGGCAGTGATGTGCAGGAGCTTTGTCTGGGAGGGCTGTGATGTGGCTCTACTGCAGGAGCCTTGGGCGGACAGCAGGGACGTAAAAGGGATACCTGCTAGTACAGGTAAGTTGGTCTACTGTGGCACAGAAGGTCGTCCTAGGGCGGCTGTTTTGGTAAGACACAACTTGCATATTCTAAAAATGACCGAGTTCTGTCACAGGGATTTGGTGGCGGTAATGCTGGAAGCTCAAGACAGTAATGGACTCCGGGCGAGGACGGTAGTGGCATCAGCATACTTCCCAGGCAATGATGCTGAGGTCCCCCCGCTGATGATGCAGCAGCTAATCCATTACTGCAGAAGGGAAGGCCTTCAGTTGATTGTCGGGTGCGACGCCAATGCACATAACATGGCATGGGGCGGCACAGACACAAATGAAAGAGGTGAGACCCTTCTTGACTCCTTACTATGCAATGAAATGGTGGTGGTTAATAGGGGGAATACGCCAACTTTTGTTACGCGCAGGCGGAGGGAGGTGCTGGACATTACGGTCTCAAGTATATTCTATGCCAGTAGAATAACAAATCGGCATGTCTCTGGGGAAACCTCAATGTCTGACCACCGGATGGTGAGGTTCAGGCTGCGGTTCCCTAATAGTGTGACGGAGACATATCGGAACCCCAGGAACACGGATTGGGCCTCCAGTGCAGCAGTGTGTTGGCCTCCAGTTTGGAGAGCTACAGCTGTGAAATGCAAACTGTTGAAGGTGTGGAAAGAGCGACAGGGGAGATCTGCGCAGCTATGGTAGAGGCGTATGAAGAAAGCTGCGAGTTGAAAACCCGAAGATCCAATAGGGAGGTTCCTTGGTGGAACAAGGAACTGGAAAGGCTTCGGAAGGAAACGAGCAGGCTCTTTAACAGAGCAAAAAAGCAGGGTGAGTGGACGCATATAGAGGTTCCCTCACAGCGTACAATAAAGCCCTTAGACAGGCAAAAAGGAAATCCTGGAGAGACGTCTGCGGGGGCATGAAAGACTTGTCTACCATGTCCGAGGTTCAGAAGATCCTCACTAGAGAAGAGAAGCCGCAAATCGGTTTTCTCCTAAAGGCAGGGGGAACATACACAACGGGCAGCAAGGAGACCTTGGAGGAGCTACTGGCAGCTCACTTCCCAGGGTCTCATAGCCTGCAGCGGGGAGATAGCCACTACCATCAGCTGAGCGCCGATGGAGGTACCTGTCATGGGCGATCGAGGAACCCGCTGCTAGCCCCTGCCTCCAGAGAAATGTTCACACTTAATAAGGTTAAATGGGCAATTGGTTCATTTAAACCTTACAAGGCGCCAGGTGGGGATGGGATCTTCCCAGCCATGCTGCAGCAGGCTCTAGGTCTGGTGAGGCTTTTCAGGGCAAGCTAAGTCCTTGGGTACATACCCACTATGTGGAGGAAGGTGAAGGTGGTCTTTATACCAAAGCCAGGTGGCTCCTCGGCCCTGGCTAAGGGCTACCGCCCCATCAGTCTCATGTCCTTCGTGTTGAAAACAATGGAGAAGATAGTGTGCCTATCAATAAAGGAGTACTATCTTACTCAGAATCCCATTCGGAGTTCCCAGCATGCCTATCAGAGGGGGAGATCCACTGAGACTGCTCTGAAGGAACTGGCGACAGTGCTGGAGGATACTCTGAGATCCGGAGAGATTGCGCTGTGCTGCTTTCTGGATATTGGGGGGGCTTTCGACAATACGTCCTATGCCTCAATTACGGCTGCGGCTGGTAGGAAAGGAGTAGATCCTTACCTAATTTCTTGGACCAAGGAGGTGCTGAGTAGCAGGGTGGTTTTTTCGAAGTTGGGGGGGGGGGACACTCTCTGTGGAGCCCACTAAGGGTTGCCCGCAGGGGGGGAGGGGTGCTCTCCCCTCTCCACTGGTTACTGGTAGCTGATACCCTTCTCGAGCTGCTGGAGGAGGAGGGCTACAAGGTAATAGGATACGCGGATGACCTGGTAATTATAGTCAGGGGTAAATTCGCGAGTGTAATCAGTGAATGCATGCAGCATCCTGCATAGATGGTGCAATGGGCAAGGACTGTTTGTCAATCCAGACAAAACGAGCCTGATCCCATTCACCAGAAGGCGCAGCCTTGCGCTGCGGGAACTCAGGCTGGGTGGCAAGGTGTTGAAGATCCAGCATGAGATCAGTGGGGTTTTTTCTTGATGGAAAGCTCACTTGGGCCACACATGTGATAAAAGCCTTACAGCGGGCGTCAGTGGTGATGTGGGTAGCTGAAAGAATGGTGGGGAAGACATGGGGGCTGAGGCCTGGGATGATCCGGTGGCTGTACACTGCGGTTGTTAGGCCTGTAGTCACCTATGGAGCCCTGGTCTGGTGGACTAGGGTGGAAAACAAAACAGTGCAGTTGCAGTTAAATAAACTGCAGCGTAGGGCGTGTCTGGCCATTACAGGCTGTATGACTACATGCCCTACGGCTGCACTGGAGGTCTTGCTAGATTTAGCTCCATTCCACATACATGTTAAAAGGATGGCGTTCCTCCAGGCTGTGCGTATGTTGGAGTTGGGTCTGATCATGCGGGGGAGGAGGAGTTCCTGTCACTTGATCCTTCACAAGGTGAAGGTGGGGGGGCCCAAACTGCATGGGGTAGACTCAATACCCGCGAGGTTTAACTTTAACATGAGCGATCCAGGTGGGTAGGGGGAGCTCCCACTTTCGAAGCCGGGGCCCTGGTATACTACACTGATGGCTCGGTGCAGGGTGGCCTTGCAGAGGCAGGCATCTTTGGGCCGAGAGTCAGGGCAGCGATCCCATTGGGGTCGCTGGCCACAGTGTTCCAGGCAGAGGTAGCTGTAGTGACAGTCTGTGTGCAGCGGCTGCTGCAGAGGGGACTGAAGCGGCAGAGAATCTACATAATGGTGGACAGTCAGGCCACTCTCAAGGCCTTAGCCTCATACTGTCTTACATCACGGCAGGTGTGGGAGTGTCTGACTGGACTGAAGGCCCTGGCAGAGGACAACAGTGTAACACTGTGTTGGGTGCCAGGGCATCAGGGTATAGGGGAAACGAACGGGCTGATAGGTTGGCTAAGAAGGGATCCCTATTGGGCCTGAGCCCTTTGTTGGGACTACCAGGAGCCACCTACGTAGAGAGGTTGGCAAATGGGAGGACCGGTGCAGGGCTGCTCATTGACAGGGGCTGCCCGGCCTTAGACAGTCAAAACTCTTCATCCGGCTCTCTAGAGAGAGGTCCAAGGAGGTGCTTGCACTGGGGAGGAAGGATATGAGGATTCATATGTGGCCTGTTCACAGGTCACTGTCCGCTGAGGTACCACCTTGCAAATATTGGCAAGTGCGAGGTACAGGTATACAGGTTCTGCGAGGTAGGGCTAGAGACGGCAGAGCATGTGCTGTGCGTATGCGATGGACTCGCGGTGTGTTTGGGAGGCCCTTTCTTGAGCCCAAAGAGGTGGCAAATGCAGAACTTGCGGATATCCTCCGCTTTGTGCGGCGGTGGTGCGCCCCGCATAGGTGACGTCACACCAAGTGAGACCAGTGCCGTGGGGCCTGGAGGTGGTGCAGGGGGGCCATGATCTGAGGATCATGGACGCCCTTACAATAGGCCCGTTTGTGGCTGCAGTGAGGGTATTGTCTGCATCCACCGTTGTATTTAAAAAAAAAAAAAAATGATTCAGGCAACCTCTGCCGGCAATCAGGATGCTGTGAAGTGAGGATTGGCACAAAATGAAAAAAAGGTAGTTGTGTTGACTATAAAGGAAGAATGAAGAGAAGAGAATCTTGGCAGTGTAATAGTTTTGCCGACTACAAGCACAAATAGCTCGTCTCTGGCTTTAGGGTGGCAATCTATGCAGGACACACAGCAGCAAAGTGGCTAAAAAGAACAGGGGATACGTCGAAATCGGTAGCACTCAAGAAGGACCCTTGGTCGCAAAGGTTTTAGCTCGAGATCTAGGTCACAGGGTAAGAGTACAAGAATTAAGATTCGCGTCCAAGGTGAATGGGTGCAGCAGAGAGGTAGTGTAATGTGGTGAGCAGAGGTAGTGAGTGAGGGAAGAACAAGTGATAGAGCATTAGGTAAACGCAAGGGCGAGGGCACGAAAATCGGTCAGAAAGGAGAGAGCGGCACAATGGTGCACAGGAGTGGATACGGAAGGTAGTTTAATAGATAGGCATAGCAGGTTTGGGCAGGCTTAGAAAAGGAGTCAGGGTACTAAGAGCTAAGCAACAGTGCAGTAGCAAAGAGAGGGCATAAGGTCTTAATTTAGGCCTAGTGCGGCTTCAAACGTCAGGACGAGAGTCGATGGGTAAAGGGAGGGTGTGCATTGGGAACCTCCTTCACGATAATTACCCTTTAAACAGCAATCAGACCACACCAACCATACGCCCTGACCTTCGCAATGACTACCAACTACTATACGATTCTAGGAACATTCATCAGAAATTAGTGTAGATTTAACCCATGAAGGACGTCCAGGGGGTTTTACACATAAAAAAAGGAGCGGCGAACTTGAAATTCGGCGTTTTAGTCGATTTAGCGAAGAAGGGCAGACTGACAGGAAGCTGATAGTTCCAAGCAAGAAACAGAACTCAAGTAGCTTGAGAAGTGTCTGCTTTCAGGGTGTTGACTTCTGTTGGGAAACTGGCTAAAACGCAGCCCCAGTATTCGTTCGTGGCTTGTACCAAACATTGAAACTTTTAAGACTAGCATTACAATACAATTAATTTTAAAACTGCTCTTACGAATAAGGTACTGATGAGCGAGAATTTGTACTTGACTCAGGACGGTTGGCTTTCCCAATTTTAAAATAAGTTCTTGCGGAAAACCACATTCCTTAGCGCTCTGCCATCCTCTTACTGTTGGCCCATGGTCGTTGAGTTCAGATGATCCGAATTTATCATCCTCACCTTTAAAAACAAAAAAAAAAGTTTAGACGCATCTTGAACCAACCTCGAAAAAATTGGATAGAATATCCGTAACTGAATTAGAAAAGTGTAGGGTTTGACTAACATACAACAGTTTGTTCTTTGAGAGAAAATTGAAAAAGATTTTATTGTAACAAAGCAACGTGGAGCTTAATAACATCGTCTTGTTAATTTGATTCAAATCAAACGAAATTTACTTATTAGCACACCAAACTGTAAGTTTGTAAAAAATCATTAAAGCTGTCTCGGGGAAGAATTTGAAGCACTAACTTACTAGTAAATGATGCTTTAAAATTTCCGCGCTACGTACATCAATGCAATTTGGTAACCACTACTCCCTAGTGTGGGGTTATTGGTTACCCCGGAACGAAATGAGCAGCCACGTTTTGTTCCTCTATCAAGTTGGTTTTAGAGGAAACGAATGAGGAATATTTGTAGTCCTTCTTACCCTAGAAGCTATTCTCGCAGAGGATGTACAAGTCAATGGAAACGATGTTTACTTTTTCGAAATTTCTAGTCTCGTGAATGAGATTGGAAAAGTGAAACATGTAACATCGTGAAGTGGTGTGTGCAGTTCGTCACCATCTGCGAATCTCAACTGGCAAACTTGTCGATCGTTGAATGCATGAAGCGCTGGGCGCCATCACTCCTACCGCAAAGTAGAAGATTAGGTAAATCGGAGTTAACCAGCAATTTGAAAAAAAACGGCAGCAGTCGATTTTTAATTGTGATGTTGAACGCGAGCGGAAGTTTCGTACGCATCAATTTATCGTTTAGCTAGTTTTTGATTGACTGTTGTGATGTAAGGAATTGTCAAGCGAGCCGTATCAGTGACAGAGCATTGTGGCGCGAAAGGACAGTGGCTCGCTGCAACAGCATTTCGGGATTTGTTACTTTTTCGAATTTTTAAAGATGATTAGCTCAGTTGTCCAGTAAGAGGAGGAGACCCTTATAAATGTTTTCCTCATTTCGTTTGCAAAAGTCTCATAGCAAATTTAATACGCACAAAGCGTCCACGTAGGGATTATTGACTTACGAAATAGGTCGCAGGCGCGAAAGAAATATTCTCGACCCTTGTCATTAACTTACTACCAGGGGTGGAGGTGTTTTTTGGGAAAGGTGTAGAATAAAAAGGGCTAAGGAGGAAGAGAGATGGGTTATGTTAGTACGTACGTACATTTCGAAAGAAAAGGACGGGCGGCAGGAGAGACGGTGAACGATTGTGATTGAAGAGCTAAAGGTTGGGAGGGAGTACGAAACCCTTTTTAAGTACTATTTATAAAGAGAGGGATGAGAGCGAGATTCCAATGAGCATGCGCGCGAAACTCAGCGTGTCGAATGTTTGCCAGAGTTCTACCTTAGCTGAGCATTCAGCAACACCAAAGGCCATAGCAATTATCTTGTAAAGTATTCCATAACTTTCCTTAATTCGATTATTCACAATGTGTAAAAGTGCCGTATTTCATTCAATGCATCTCTTTAGAAACGCTCGGGGGAAACAGAATGAAGTTACTAATTAGCGGAAGGTGCTCTGCAAATTTGATCAAAATCGTGCCAGCCATGTTTGAGAAATTGTGAAAAACAAACTTTTAACTATCGGAGAATCCCACTTCCTGATACGCATTTTGACTCATATCCTCGTTCAACGGATGTGTACAGAAATACTTGCAGCCCTTCATAACTTGAGCGAAATTGGGGCATAATATCTGCCCTGCCAAAACTTCTCTTAAAACGTAGATCAAAAGACACTCTTACAACTTCGCATTCGGTGAACAATGGGAAGTAAAATGAAAATCAAATGGAAACGCCGGTAATTATTTTCGGCACTACCCTTGCTTTGCTTCGATGGTATGTTGCCGTCTCTTAAAACACTGCAAATTATTACACAACGGTTTATTATTCTCTTGAATAGCTTGACCTAGTCACACACCTCTGAGACCCATCCCATTCAGTTCAGCATCGAAAAATACCAGTAAATTACACGAAACATGACCTGACTACAACATAACGACGAAAACGAAATATTATTGTGATGGGAAGGAGTAAAAACGATGAAACAATTACTTTCGCTGTAGTTATCGCCCCGCGAATTCTTTCAATTAGTAGACTTTGGCTCACTATAATTACAACGATTTCACTATTTTCTGTCTAGACGCAGTCATACACCTCTCAAAACTGTTTCATTCAACCAAGCATCTGAAAACACTTAGAAAACAATACCAAACACGGCGTATTTGCTATAAAACTGACGAAATTTTGTATTTGTTAATTTTGAAACCTTTTTTGCCCATAACAACCATGGGCTTCGTCCGATTGGATGGCCGAGCAGACGGGCACAACTAGATACCAAATAGGCTTTTTGGTGAGAAAGAACGGGTTTTTTAGACAACGTTAAAGGCGCTAAATGGCCCGGCGGCGGAAGGACATTAAAGTAGGAAGTAAAAATTTTTCCAGATCGAAAACATAGATGTATTATTCATTCTGAACCAAACCTAAATATCGTGGGGTTGTGACGTACTATCTGAGTTTCTTTCTATTTACCCATGCTGTAGAGTCTAATTAATTAATACTCAAACGTCTTGATGAGCGTTGAGGTCGCAACTAGTCAATGTTACTGTTTGTGCACAAATCCAATGTCCTTCGTGAAGCCTTCAATATCCTAGCCATATGTCTGCCGAAAAAGAAAGGACAATACAATCCTATACAATGCTATCCCGATTTGACTGGTGTGTGAAGGAGAAGAAACCTGAGATTACGAAGGAAGTTGCCTACAACCCGCGTTGAATCCGAATATGACTGTCCTAGAAAACATCAGCATGAACACAAAATCGTATTATCGTCCTTTATGTTACATATATTTAATATACCTTCCGGTTGATTAAAAGCCAGAAATGTTCTGTATTCAAATTCGAACGAACTTCAAATTTCACTCTGTTAAAAAGGTTGTTAGTTTGATTCCAGTTTTTGAAACGCTTAATCAAAAATTATTATACAACCCGAGTTTGCGATATAATGAACCAGTAAATGTAGTTGTTCTTACAAAAGAGAACAGCTGCACCTCAATACGATGGAGATACCGATGGATTAAGTTGCATGCAATTAGAAATATGTTAACAAAGTTGGTTGTAATTTCCTTTTCTCATTAATGTTGTGGGTATTTTAACTCAAAAGTTAAAGTTAGTTTGCTCACCAACAACGAAACACGAATGAAGGCTGTAACGGACAAAGCTGCCTGCTTTCTTATTTTTGGTAAACATCAAGCAAAACATTCGTCGCACATAATAAAATTATTCACAAATTTAACCAAATTTCATTTAGTTTGTTATTAAGCCATTAAAATGCGTGGGAAACTCCTAGAGAATGCTGGTTCATCTTAATAAATTCAAACTATCCTGTTCACAGCATCACACCAGATTTAGGAAAGCGAGAAACTCTCGAAAGCGTATTAACTGAATCAAGTTTCAAAATTAATTGTAAATTATGTCTAAAACCACTTACTCGATGCGAAAACTACCGTAAATTCGATTTTACTGGGCATTTCGAATGGCCCAAAGGCCGCTGAAGGCTGAAAAACTGTATAACCTCACAGGTAGATATTCTGATCGTGCAAAACTCAGTTCAGATGAGAGAGGGTTGTGTGGGGTGGGGGACTTCACGCCGGAGATCAATAAGCGTTCGGGGCCAGCGCAAAGCACCGCCTCGCCCATCGTTGTTAAATTCTGCTGCAATGTAACGTTGTAAATAATTGCTCGTATCGCATTGTCATTTCTATTAGCGGTGTGAGGAAACAACGCAGTGGTCGTCCCTGGAGGCTCTTTACATTCAGTTGAAAAGCTTCAACAACGTCCACGGGCGGTTAGTTTACTTTCCTTACCCTTTAGGATGTTGGAAGAAGAGGTACAGTACCGGCGGAAATGAAATTTTGAACCCCACAAACTCCCAGAGTAGACTCGACTTTCTTTTCCCTGTGCCCTCCAGAAACCGCCCCCCATCAAGTTTCTTTGTGGAGGAAATTAATACATTGATTGAAACTGGAAGGCTTATGGAGTATTGTGAACTCGTGTATGCATGTTTAATCTCAGACGATTTTGATTGTGGATTACTGGATGTGGTGCATTGATGAGGTTGAGGGCAAATGCTGGTTCGCAAGATGGGTCTAAATGTAGGTGTCGAAAAGATGGCCACAACTCCAAACGTTTCATTTGTAAGCTTAAGTCGCCTAAACATATGTGACATCATGCTTCTCACTCTTCATTGGGTGGAAAGAGTATCGGCAGAAATGATTGCGATAGATCTGGATGTTTTGAAAAACACCATCACCAACTGAAAGGGCTTCTGTCGAGAAGTGCGTACAATTGCCGTTACCAGTAGTCACTGCATGATTGGGGGTGACGGCGGCGTTGTCGTGGAAATCGGCGAATCAAAGTTTGGGAAACGGAACTTCAATAAGGGTAGAAAGATCAAGGGGAAATGGGTATTTGGTAGGACCATAAGTGGATTCAATAACTGCTTTTTCAGAGCTGTTGATGAGACGTTGAGGGGAGGGGGGGGGATACGCTGTTTCGAGTCATACACACATACCCAGTCAGTATCAATGATTGTTTTGAACATTTGGAAGCCGTATGTCCATTTTCAGTAACAAGATTCTTAGCAACTGCGGGATAACCGCTCCCTGCACTTTCATGGCCCTGAGGGTCGAGCTCACTCAAACCCTGCAGAGGATACGTGGTCGTCAATAAAGCGAAGATTGTTGATTACAGTGTGCTGTAATGGGATTTATTTATATGAATAAATTTAGTGGCGACAGAATATGTTATGGTCGCTTTTTTTAAGCCTTCAAATTGGTCTGCCCCCTTCAACATTTGGACGTTTAACTTGAGGGGGGAGTGATACTTTTAATTATTTTTATCTTGTGGCTCACATTCAGATCTGTAGTCTGTTGAATTTCTAGAGTATTGCTTGTTTACGTTCCCCATCCATTGCAATGACTAAAGTTCGTGAGTCGTTATTGCTATATTCCTTTATGCTACCTAACATTAAATTATACGACCAAACCTCCAGCAACTGTTAATTTCACTGTTACCATTACTGTTGCCCAACTTTTATCGTGAAACACCTTCTCTTACCTCGATCTGACACTGCAGCCCTGATATTGGGATTTTTCCACAGAATCGTCCATAACCAATCACATCCACAGGTTGTGACGAAAATATACACGTTACGGGATACTGATAAAACTAATACCCCCCCCCCTCACCATCGTGTATTGTGAGGAAAGCTTTTTGAAAATACGCAGCCGGAAAATGACCGATGATCGAATCACTCGTGGACGAGGCCGGACTCGGTCGAGGAGGAACGTGCGCTCCATAACCTCAGCCGTGACGGATAAGTAGAACAACAACAACAACATACAAGAAAACTAGTAAAATATGTGTTTATATTAAGGTTGGAATTATCAGTACTAGTAAACAAGTACAGTATCCTCAACGATTATTAATCCAAGTTGAAGGTTAGCAAAAATTTTGGTCTGAGAAACTTTGTTTTTGCTCTTTCTCTGCCAAGCTAGAGATGCCCTATCGTAGTTTGCATTCCAAACTTTCATAACAAATTTGTTCTCATGTCGATGCTCAATCCACTCCTACCTGCATTGCATTCACAATTTCCCCTTAGCATTGTACCATATATTTTAAAACACTCCAAAAAACGCGCCCTAGTTCGAATTTTGATAGTGGCATTCGAACCGTACCATCGCCGCGGTATTTTTAGTTATTTCTGAATTTCAGTATTTTTAGTAATTTGCTGAATTTATTTTTCCTCGGACCTGAACATTTCAAATGGTACTAAGTGTCAAAAACAACATTTGAGAGCAACGTTGTGTTCTGTCTAGTGTATTTAAACAGAGTTGGGTTAGTTGCTAGCGATAAAAGTCATTTCATCACTTCGAGCTGAGGAAGTTGTGAGATACACTAGATCTTTTTAAGCTTAACGGTTTGTGAATATTTAAGCTAGATTTCGAAGTTATTCTAATCTATGTAGCATTAAATGGGAAATTCATCAATCAGTGAGCTTTAGCCAATCTTCAAGGTATGGTTTAAAACATGTTTATTTTTCAAACATTTCACAATAAATGCTGAGCTGAGTCAGTGTGACGTAGAATCGTTTACCAATGTACATCTGGTTATTTTTACGCGCCATATCGGTGATGTTCGGACCATTGTGCCAGAAATGGCATTAACGCGGAGAGCCCTTACCCGTATTTTATCCAACTTAATTAGTCACCTGTAAATATGCTTTGCATTGTAACCTCTGAGGCCATTGCTAATCTAATGGCATACCATCACTCGTGTGGGAAAACCAAATAATATTTCCGCTCAATCGTTTTCTAGCTTTCTCCCTTAGAAACTGTTTGAAACTATTCTCCCAGATAGCTAGTTTGTACTGAGGTCCGAGGTGGCTCATTTATACTTTAGCAAATAACTACAAATTCTCTTCTTTTCTACTCTATCATTGTGCTCAAATCAGCAGTTAAACTTTGGTAAAATGGAGTACTAGCTTGTAACATTTTTCCTTGCCCACTAACAAACATTCAAACATTCTCTTGTGCTTAGTTTATGCATAAGGTAAGCTGCATAAAAGTCCCAACCAGAGAAAAAGGGATTCTTGGCAACGATTTTGATTAAAATAGGATAGTTTCCGTTCTTGCTCCTTATAGACATTTATGTAGAAATGGGCTGGCATTGTTTGTGTTAGGAATCATCTTGTTTTGATCAATCATCCCCGTCAATCCGATATTTTAGATTCAAAGTTTTCTTCAGTAGTAACATTAAACTAAATAGAATTGTTATATATCTTTCTGAGGCACTGATGAATGACTAAGCCTTATTATTTAAGATGTATTATTATATTAGATGTATATGATTTAATCAATGTTCTCAGACCATGAAAGTAAAGCATTCAATGAAGAAAGAAGGCCGAGGGAAGGAGCTGAAAACGTCATCTTGCAATGGGAAATTGAAAGAACAGAGAAGCATTGAGTCTTCTGAAAGTCAGGAGGAACATATTGATTTCGGCTTTGTTTCCCTTACTGGAGTCGACAAAGAAAAACAACTTCGTTGTTACACATCTAGTGAGTAAATTACATAACCTTTCTAATGTAATTAGAAATTAAAATCACTGGTGATTAAATTGCCTGTAAATATGGTAATCATTTTTAAAAATATAACCGCGTTAAATAGTGCTATACATTTTTGTCATATTTTGTTTTTTCTCAGTTTTGAAGAATCCCAAAATCGAAAATCTTGATCATCTTCAACTAGAGCTTGAAATGTTGTTGAGTGCAGCAGTTGTGAGGCAGCGAACTTTGCAAGCACAGATTGAAGCCCTAAATCAGCCCCAAGGAGAACTTGTGCTTGATAGGTCTCTAATACAGGTAGAGTCAATAGTATCACTAAAATGAATGTGCTAGTGCCATTATGACTAAGGGTCATGAGCGGCTGAATGAAAATTGTACCTCACTCCAAATTATAACACATCCGCCTTCATTTCTGGACCAGTCTTCTTATGTGTAACTAGGGTATTTAAAATGTTGGGGAGCCACTGTGAGGCAAAAATCACAGGGATCCTGAACTCGGATTCTGTACCTCTAGTTTCCTCAGGATATGACTCTTTGTCTTTAAATGATTTGAATTTGAATCTCGACGCCGATGAGCGAATCCCTGGAGTTCATTGATTCGAAGAACGTGTAGCTACATCAAAGTTGTAATGCCGAGTTAAAGAGGAGGGAAAACAAAGAAAAGACGCCTACTTTTTTTCACAGCAGAGACACATCACCACTTTACTCCACCTCAGTGAACCAGGGACCCGAGAATGGGTTAATTATTTTATTTTTTGCTCTCTGGCTCTCATGGCTCTACTCTAATTACAAGGGAATTGGAAACGTTGAGCGCCGCTGAATCAGGCAACAATCCCAGTGATCTGAGCTCTGATCCTGTACTCCGAGTTTCCTTGGAATATGAATCTCATCTTTGACAACTATACTACGATCCCTGGTGGGCTTACAATGGGAGTCAAGCAGTTCATCACCCCTCTCTCTGACGCCTTCCTAGGATACCTATTCCTTTCTATCGCTTCGAGTACAGGAGTAATACGTAAAACCAGTTGCAATGTGCAGCATCAACAATAAGATGAATGGCTTAGGCGAATATTTCATGTTATTATGGTAATGTACCATTACTATATCTATCGTGCTAGTGATAAGTTTGCTGGAATGCCTGAGGGAGAAAGGATAGCGGAGCCTTATCTCTATGGGGAAAAGTACAGTTGCTCAGGAACAGTCCTTCTTCTCGATATGGTATTCCTTTGACAGTACGTGTGTAAATACGTGAAGTTGGTTTGTGTGCGCCTTAAAAACTCAAAACGTTTGGCATGATTGAGCTCAAATTTTAAGACGGTACACTACACGCTTCATAGATCTACTTTTTGCCTCAAATGACCATCATCATTTGTCACAGGCAAAAGACCGCCAATCACTTCTTTTGAATTTGATTCGTTCTGCAAATATCATCGACTTTACAGAGGTTGCGGAAAATTATGACCTGAAATTTAAAGAAAAGAAAGTATTATCGCTAATCCTTCATATTTTAAATGTTTCAGAAAAAGCGCAAGCTCAGTGACAACCGTTTTATCAAATCTACTAAAAACCTTTCAAGAGCTCATGAAAGCGCAATGAAGATGAGCAGTCCGTCAAGTAGTGAGAACGAAACTGTAAGTTGTTTCTTATTCAACATTGTATGCAAGTATTGATACAAAATATGTTTATCAGCAAATCTCTGTGTGATGGCTTTTCTTTTTTATGTTGAATGATTTGCTGTTATATACTGCACAGGACAATTCAGTGGATACTCTCACAGATGGAACGCTGCCGAAATCCAATGCCAGAAAATTGGCTCCACCGAAAAACCATGCTTCAAATAAGTTTTGGGCATTTGTTGAAACATATTGCTGCGATATAACCGAAGAAAACCTCAAGGTAATGGAACACTTTCAATGCTTTTGACATAGCTATCATGACCTGCATCGATTTGTTAACTAATTTGACATTGCCTTGACATTGTTCAGCTCAGCTCTAACTGATATTAGTTGGTCAGCCTTGGCCCTAATGGTAAAGCTTCCCGCCGCCTCCCTGTGTGCTTGCTCTATTCGACCAACTATTTTGCTAACCCCATTGCTCCTACCAGTATGTGCTCTAGCCCTTACACACACTAGCAATCTGGCTCAGCACTTCTGTGCACTAGCCAGCCCTTGTGTGTGAAATCGAACTGCAAGGGTTATTCTGCTGTTGCAGCACACAGAAAATGTTCAGGTCAGCTCTGGCTGAATTAGTTCGAGGCCTTTAGCACTTATGGGAGAGCCCCCAGGTGCTTGTCTTTCCCTACCCGGTAGCTGTTCAGTTAACCCCTCCTGCTAACAAAGGGCTTTAAGGACTATTTCTGAAGTCAACAACAGGGTTTACCCTTAGTGTTTCCAAAATGTTCACCTCTCCTTCTCACAGCCCCTCAGACCCAACTCTAAACCAAGACAATGAGGGCCTATAGTATTCTGTAGCTCTTTGCTATCGTCCTAATATCATACCACATATCTAGACCGTGTCACGTGAACTAGTTCTACTGGCTGGTTAATCAGAAATCTATCGTGCTTATCAAGTGACTGAACAATCAGAACTCTATTGTGCTAATCAAGAATGCATTAAAACCCAGTGTATCAAGTGTATCTCGTTCGACTCATTCATCAATCAATGCAACTCTTTATTACTCTCTCTTTGTCTTGCACCCAACAATGCCAAAAAGCAGATTGTTTGCATTGAGACCCCCTCCCTCTGTACTCGCCTCACTTACCACCCTTGGACTGTTTTTGGTTTTATACCCAAATCTAAAATTTATGATGAAGAGGCAGCAGTACGAGCTGCAATGACAAGCCAACTGAAATTGAAGCGTTTCAGGAAGAAATTACAACCTTTACACTAAATCCATGTTTATGTTTTCTATGTTAGTATAATGCTTTCTTGCCCCTGTAAATTTGTGGAGATCTGGGTGATGTGACAAAATCTTGCAAACTACCCTGTTAGTTTAATTGTCAAGTAACAAGACGAGGTTATTAGAATAATTTATTTGCACTAAGTCGAGTTATAATGACGTACCGAGTTCGGAGTTTCAGCCTTGGTTAGTGACTGCAATGTTAATCTGTTTTCAATAACTCCGCTTTGTGGCGTAAATTGTGTAGCCTGTTTCTGGGCTACGCTCAATCTGACGCTTAATAAAGGAAAGAGAAAGAAAACTGATCCTGAAAAATGAGAGAAATGAATGGAGAAAAATTAAAGGTAAAAGTGGACAGTATTTATACAAATGCGTAGTGGTATCATGAACGCTAAAGAAAAGGTAGCTAAGAGCTCTGTACATGCAAACTTAAAGAAAAACAGGAATAATGCTCTCGTAAAAATGTCGAATATGGGGTAAAATAATTTGTTCAGGAACTAAAGAAAATAAAGACTGAATATTCTGACCAGGACTTCTGGTAGGAGACGAATAAGCTGAGGGAGATCCTGTTTGTCTTCTCCTCGCTTTCGGATGTTCCTGGAGGAATACGAACAAAGTGTTTAATAGGGAGCGAGCCCCACATGGGAAGTGATATACCGAGATTGTCAGGGCTGAATGGTACATTCCCTTGTCCAAAATGTCCAGTAATTTTGGCAATCCTGAGAAGCCTTCGGATCCAGAGACCGTGAAGTATAAAGAATGAGAACGGTTGAGGTACAGCTCACGTTGCCGATCATAGGCGCAATGAATCCGGCAATGAGGCTGGGGCTGTGGCCAACGAGTTTGTGCGAGTTGCGCGTTGTTGGGGATTGGAGACCTTTAGGAGCTTAGTTGGGTCGCCAAACACTCGAACAACTCGTTGGCGTCAACACGTTTTGTTACTTGAAATGCGCGTTTCCCCAATATCTTTGTGAGTGACTTAGTTCGCGTTTAGTTTAATTACTTAGTTTATGTAACTTTTCTGAGTCCACTGATTTATTTGTGCAGGAATTAGAACAGCTCATTGCGTGTTGTGATAATGATATAGCTGGCGTCAAGATACCGCCTATTGGCAGGCATTACACTGAAAGGTGGGCGGAACAGGAGCTCAATCAGGAACGCTCTTCCAATGCTGGTCGTCCTCTTTCAAACTCCTCTGATTCAGATTCTGTATCCCTCCTCAAAAAGGCTTCTCATTTGTGGTCAGTTTTTCTATTATTTTGTTTGGTTTGACTTACACGCTGAAGTGATTAATAACTGAAATATAATTGCGCACTCCTTCTTTTCCAGTCATGACCGAAGTCCAGGCCCATTGGTTCAAAGATTAGTGTCTGCGCTGTTAGAAGAGCCATCTCATAATGACTCTTTCCCTCAAAAGATAGGAGGTAATTTCTTTTTGTTCAGGCAACAGTGTAATGTATAATCAATTTAATTGCTGTTTTCTCGAAAAATGGAAATTTCCTTTTTACAACTTCTGAATGTAAATCCAGCCCAATAAAAAAGGATATTCACTCTGGTTTGGTAGAGTTAGGGCGACAGAGTTTATATGTTGCGTAATCATACAATGTGAACGAGTTATATGGAGTAGGAGTTATTGAAGACACAGTTATCGAGTCAGTCACCAAATCAACTAAACTAGATACACTATGGAATGATAAAGAAATTTTACCTTTGACATTTTGGAACAGCGATTTATTGATTCCAGATATTGTTCCACAGCATGGTTTAATAAGCAAGTTCAGAGTTCTGACACACACTTCCGTTATTAATCTTTATCGGAAGCCAGCACTGAGAACTCCTTTAGAGAATTGAAATTGGCTCCCTCCCCTGAGTAGGAGCAATAACTCTTCTAAGTAAAATGCCATAACTGTTTGCTAAGATGCTTGAGAAAGATACCACCAGAGCTCTTTGTTACCTCACTCCATATTGTATGGGTTGATGAGACTGTACTATTTGGCATACTTCCTGATGGAGTGCAGTTTCTTACATATGAAACAGACAAGTTTCACACATGAGGAAGTTCGATTTTTATCTACCGTTACACTTGCATCGTTAGAGCTGTGAATTCGTTAGCACGTGACCTACAGAGTTTTCGAAATTGCGAGAAACAGCATCTGTTGTTTTGTGAGACATAGCCATAGTTGATCTTGCTTAGTTCGAAGCCCTTCAGATTCAATTCCTCGGTATTTTGATAAATGATCAAAGTTCTTGGTCAGCCTGAATTATGTTAAGTTTTTTCGCCAGAACCGATTTATTGAAACCGTAGTGAACAGGTACTTTCAAACAAGCTAAGCTGAGCTGGTTTTATTTGATCTTGTATTCATTATGTTTTAGTATCCTAAATGTTTTACTTGTAATGATTTTTTTCGATTACAGATGAATCCACCCAATCTATTTTTTTGGGAAAAGTTCCATTGTACCACACAACAGCGTGTTTTGAACGGCGAATAAGGAGGGAACTTGAAGCTGCTGGTTTCTTGGACTTGGAAAACGTACGTACTTAAGTAATTCGACAATCTTAGTGTTGACTATCATATAAGTTCTAGTTCCTGGTCGAAATGTCTTTTACTTTTTATCTCGTTTGGTAATGACTTTCCCCCATTCCTCCGCGAGTGATCTAAATTGTTGCCTAATCAAGGTATCTGTATCCTAAACATCCACACAAGTCATCGTCTCAGCGATTACGGTTTTTTTTCTTCGAAGGTTAACGTGGTAAATAATTATTTAAGCAGGATTAAAACTGTGTCAGTACGTTGAAATGTCTGTCTGTGACGGGTTTTCATTATGGCCAAATCATCTTGCCCTCATGCTATTTGTATCACTGAATATTTAAAGCGTCAAGTGTGCAATATAATGAGTTTGCGTCCAAGACGTAGTCTTTTTCACTGAGCTGAGCAGCGTCAGCTAGTTCAGGCACACGGACCAAGCGTTAACAAATTTGGAGAAGGGTGGTCGAGCATAAAAGATGAGGAAAGCAGCAGCTGGCCATCTGCAGTGACTAACGGTTTTGTCAGTAATGTTGAACCATTCATCCGTGAAGATTGTCGTTTGACTCTCGATGTACTTCTTAAGGTGTTCCTCGGTTAGTTTTGGATAAGTGGACTCTAAACGATTTATCGTGAACTGTGTGTTAAGCCCAAAAATACTTGCGGAGGAGCAAGAACAGTTGTTTGAACTGAGTCAGCTAGATTGTTTTGGGAAAGTTACGAACAACAGGGATAGGAACTTTTGGAGAGCATAGTAATAAAAGACGGAACTTGAATTTCCTACACTAGCCTGACGCAGTAGACACATTCTCCAAGAGCCAGCCATTTCAAACAACTCTCTCATATTGTTAAGTCTTGGCAACCGTATCTTGCGAATAGTAAGGGTGTTATCCCAATCGATTTCATGGCTCATAGCACTATTGTGATACCCTTAAACATTTAACGACGTACAGAACTAAAGACAGGAGATGCTGGCAAAAGGAAGGACTGACATAATAGAGGTATGACTTCGTACAGCGTCACCCCACTTTGAAGGGGATGATTCTTCTCCCTGGGCAGAGAATTCACGGAGCCATTGTTCTGATCACTTGTTAGAACTAGTTAATATTTTAGACAAACTGAAAACGGTTGAGTTTGACCTTGTGTTGTCCTTACACATCTATGCTCTCTTCTACCTTCTGATTTTACCCAATTTTCTAAGGTTTCTAAGGTTTGGCAAAATGACGGAGATTGGTTTAAACGGCGATGGAAGGCAAATTCCGTTTGAAGAATCCGTCTTTTCCCAACAGCGTGAAACAAAAGCTGCATAAAAATGATACATTCGGTACAGCGGTTTTGTGCTGTGCGTTTTTTTTCTGGTTTCGTAGCGAGAAAAACTAATTTTATGCAAACAAAATATGTTTAATGAAACCCGATCCTTTCAATGAAACACTGAACGGAATTTCACGGCGACTTTAGAACGAAAAATAAGACCACATGTGATTGAATATGCGAACCTACGTTTTTCCAATGTTATGGAAACTCGAGAATAATAATTCCCGCGATTGGGAAAAAACCCATCCCCAACATGTGCACACTCTTTAGTCTTGAGTAAAATGGTTATCGTAATGTCATGTCACTCTCTCTATTTACTGGTGCTCTCTATATTTGAATTGCATTTCATTCCAGAACGAAGATGATGAGATCTTGGTAGAAATTAAAAAATGCGAAGAAGAACTAAAAATGGTCGCTTCCCGAAACAAAGAGCACATAACTCGACTCCTCAATCAAGCTAAATTAGAAATGAAAAGACAGGCTGTGAAACGGAAAATTAGAGAAGTAGATGAGAAGGTTGGTATGACAAGTATATTAATTAAAGTAAGTATTTCTGTCAATATATTTGCGAATGTGTCAATTATTTAATCAGATCTTTGATTTATTTCATCGGTACTATTATTACTCTCTCACTTGATTCAACTGATGCAGGGATGGAACCCATTCAAGTGGATAAAGGAATACTGTTAAACTGCTCCCTAAGTAGCATGATTCATGAAGCTCCTTTCCTTTATGCCAAGTGAGTAGGTGGTGATACAGTGTAGCCATAGGGGCTGCAAGGGGAGGGATCCACTGCTATAAAGCGCATTTCTTCAGAAGCATGTGTGTAAACTGATCTATTGACATAAACGTCCTCATTTCTGTTTGCAGGATGCCTTTGCCAGACAATTTAGTCAGAATAGTTGGGCATTTTTATGGTTTTCCCTAGCGATTTCCCTGGGCGCATCGCGTTCCATACTCAAATCATGGGTTTCAGGGGTTTTTTTCATATTGCATTTATTATTTGAGACCGTTCCAGAAAGCAACATACTTTTTGTAAAGTTATATGGCTGTAAAATAAAAATTATAAATTACATTCATTGAGGTTGGTTGTGAAGTCTAGAAGAATGTGGTGAGGTCGGCAGAGTCGGGGGTTGAGAAATTGGTTGCATCCTTCCATCACGAGAGGGTTGAACTGGATGAGGTTTGTGGAGACAAATTTTGCAGTGGTTCTGTGCAGATACTCAGATGGGGATGCCGTTTGGAAATTCGTGCATATTGTCGAATTTCTCACAAATGGTGGGGACTGGACAGTATTTTTCGGTAAAATATTGATGTGTTGTTTCTCAAGGCGCTTGAATTGGCTACCCAAGTAGGTGCACTACATGTTCATGGTGGGTGAGGCAATGGTTTGAATAACACCATGATATCTTACTGATGTGGAGGGGGGAAGAATGACATACCTCCAGATCCACCCGGAACTTCTTATAGTATATGAAGATGATTGATGGAGGACTTGAGGGGGTGTATCTTAAGGCACCACTGGCTCAATTTTTGATGAGCCGAAGACAGTTCCTCTTGAATGTTGACTACAAGCATGCGATTCAAATCATGGGTTTCAGGTAGTAGCAATATCAAGAAAAGCAGTCACCCCGAAGCTGAAGAAGAAACAACTGAGGGACAAAAGACGTCAACAAGCCTGGAAACATCTCAAAGAGCGAGATGCCCTTCTGTCCTGCCTGGAAAACTTATAAAGGAAACTGTTCAAGATGAAGCCCATAGAACTCAGTGTGTATTATTTGTACTCACTATCTCCAATTATATTTCGACGTTCATTTTTTGTTTACATTAAACACATTTATTAAGGCAGTTTGAATAACTCAACACCTGTACACCGTTTTAACTTACCTCAACACAATGGGTAAGGGAATTATTGTTTTCGTCCAAAATATTTATCTCCATTATCGTTACTGTAAAAATCAGTTGAGCTAATATCAAGTATATTGTAAATTCGACGATTGACATACCATTGAATTTACTTGGAGTGATAGAATTTGTGTTGGCTGGCGTCTTATCAAATACTTATTATGAAATTGAAGTTATTGCATGGATGTGCAAGTATTCGCTCTTTCCATCCCTAGATTGCTAGTGCTCTGTCAAAATACCTCACCTTTTGAAATTAAGGTTCGGTAGAAGTTCTTACAGAAAAACATTCAATGGATTTATTTGAAACAGATAACGTTTATTCTTGATCAGAACAACTGCTGGGGTTAGCGAGATTAGATGAAACATAAGACAATCAAATTGCTAAATGAAGATGTGCTGGTGACTGTAGAGAGAAAGAACTCAGCCGCAGCATTTTTTGAATCACATGAGAAAATGAGGTAGCTGTTGCTCAGGTTTAATTGAAACGACAGTGACCAGAGTCAATGAAATTCATGAGAAAATGTGTACATGCTGGAATGTATTGTTGAGTGCCAATCTAACCAATTTATGCTTTCTTTTAGATTTTACTCTGGGCAAACCCCACTTTTGTACCTCATCTATTATTCAAAGTGTCCCATGAGTTACCCTTGTGAATTATTATATACTTATATACTGGTCAGCATAAAACCTGTTTGATGGGGCAAACTTTGAGAATGTTATTTTTGAGCTTTGTCTTCTGCCTAAGTTTAAGCATTCTCTCCATTGAAAAAGCCGGCAATATGGAAGAGACTAGTGAGGAAAGTTGCTTAGAGAATTCAATAAGGCAAACCACAGAGAGAAGTTGCTTATTCCTTATCATTTACATGTATCTACACACATTCCACTGCAGACTCAATTTTGTAAACTTTTATCTGCTCCTTCAAGACTACAATTTCTGGCCACATTAAAACGTTTTGGAACAGTGTTAATTACAAGGGCAACCAGAATGGTTCGCAAACTGACATGCTTCTTGTTGATGAGCATAGGGCCCTCAAGTGATCTGAGATGTTTTTGGAAAGCGTTTTTCCTCAATGTTTGTAGTCGGGTATGGTCGGGCCGGGTAGAGTTGGCTGGTAGGGCTCCAAATAAAGGCATGGGTCATGATGGAGTCCCTCCAGTCCTGTCGAAGAAGTATCCAGTCTCTGGTACATCCACTGGCACACCATTTCAACAAATTATTGACTCTTGGAATTTTTCCTTATGTGGAAGTTGTCTTTCACAACACAGATTTGTAAGGAATGTGAAAGAAGCTCGATAACGATGTATAGGCAAGTTGGTTGGTTGTCCATTCACTAAGGTATTCGAAAACTTCATTGTTTTTATAATTATCCTCACATATTGCAACAGCGCAAGGTTGTTTCATGAGTTGACATTCAACAGTGACCAATTGGCTGTCAGTTCAGGATTTTCTACTGAACTAATTTCGTGATGGGCAACAAGCTGATGTTATCTCAGTTGGCAATGCTGAGGCCTTCAATAGGCTCATCCATTATTGTAGCCCTTAGAAATATTGGGATCACTCTTCAGGGGGTTGACCTAACTACCTGGATGGGCATGAAATCTTTGGTTGGGTGCATGGGATTCCTCAGGGTAGCCTGTGACAACTGGGGTTCCTCCTAGAGATCACGTGTTATTCAGAGCTGTCAGTCCATTGATGTGACAAAAATCATGTTTTAAGTGCATTCGAAGTTTTCTCTGTAAATGTGTCACTTTTGACCAATCTGATGGAAGATCTTCTAGAAACCTAAACTCACATTTTGTTCCCTGAAACATTTACTCTAACCATCAGGTGAACGATTATATAAACGGAAATAGAGGTTTTATGATCACTAAATAATCGTTTATCAAATTTTCGTTTGATACTTGTCGTCAGATGTTGCGTTTAGTTCACAAAATCCCCGAGCACAACAGAAATCTATTTACGCAAAGTCAGATAACTGCATCGACGTTATGGCGAATAATCGTTACCAGTCATTGTGTTGTCGACCATTCGAAATACTAGAAAGGTCTGAAGTTATGTAGTAATAAGTGAGTTTTCAGTTACACCTTTTTTCGTCTTGGCATTTACCTTCTGGCTGTCAATTGCCAAATATTGCCGATAAGTTGTTATAGTCTCAACTTGAAAAGTTCATTGGCTATAATTTCTTTAACCTGGTGGTCAAGTATAGTGAAGACTGACAGCGCTCTAGCAGAAGGTCGACGAACTAGCGCATCCTTCGGCTTCACACGCTGCGGACGTTCGTTTTTCCTCTTTGACATTCCTGTCACTTGCCTGTCGTCGATAGGCTATCGTCTGTGGTGTTACGCTGTGCAAAGTTGGATTATGGTGAATACCACCGTTCTTTAGTGCAGTTGTTCGAGTGATTCGAGTGGCCAGCTTCCAAACTAAACTGCTGTCTTGGAAGGTCTGCGTCACCCAGTTACTTGCGTTGGAGGTTTGTTTTCTCAGATCGTTCTGCCAAAGTGAATCCGCCATCGTGAACACCCATCCCATTACAGCTCCTGTCTCTCCTCATGTTTCACTCATTTAATCGACTACGCTTTATTTCCAAGTCTCTTTTCACTTGGGAATATGATCCCGACATGGGCACCGCAAGTGGTTCCTTAAGAGAAGTAGTCGGTCAACTGGGGCTGGCGGCTTTTCCGATTTTAAAATTGGGCCGTAGCCGACAATAATCCTATTAACTACGAAAATTGGTTGTAGATTGTACTGATGTTTATCTCTCTCGTCGGGTTTTCTCATTCAGTACTTACGAGTATACCAAAAGTCAATTGTACTGTTTTTGATGTGTGGTTTAGCAGTTGTCACTGCATGTTCCCAATAAGCCAATCGCTAGGCACAGTCGTCTCACTTTTGTGAATTTGGTTGTTTTCGTTTGTCAGAAAATTACAACTGAGAACGCCTTCGTTATGTCTACATTAGACATTTCCAGAAACTGAATCTCGTGACACAACAATACCGTGAATTATTAACAGCGGGACTTGACTTGTCACTTGATGATCAAGGCGTCGACATGACATTTGCGCATATTTTGATAGAAAGACTCCGTATGACGTTAGAACTGTGATTAGTGATAAGTAATAAATGACAGGGATAGCAAAGCTGAGCGATACAGGTCTAGACCAAGCTACCGTAGCCAGTACCAGCCGTTTTTAAAGGTGATTTACAAAAACATTCTTGTGATTCTACCATATTTTAAAACTGAAAATGGAAACAGCTACAAAAGAGGATCAATAATGTAATGAGCCTGTCTCATTTCAAAACCGATTGACAACTTTCGGATTACAATAAAATGTTGCCATAATATTAGGGAGATCCCTAACATCCTCCTCACTCTCCAACTTGGAGTAGTCAAACGTCTGTTTCAAAGCTCATTTCGTTTCTTGTATTTTCGAACGAGGTCACTGTTGATCATTTTATTCGGAATGCGATTTTGAAATGGAAATCTTGATTCCAGTAGCATTGATGATCATTGACGACCTTTGTGAGCATTCCATGATGGTTTGGTTGAATCGCTTTATCTGTCTGCAACTTATGAGGCTTCAAGGGAGTTGTTTGTTGTTGAATTTTGTTCATTCCTACTATCTTTATGACTTCGTTGAATATGACAGGCTCCAGGTTCCTTCTCTGGTTCGTGTGCAGTTCTCAAGGAACGCCAAACCAGTGAAATGGCATTAGAGTTACTCGGGTGTGCAAAGGAGCTTTTGTCTTTCCTGCCGTGTGAATATTAGGTAGAACTAATTAGTCAACAGTGAAATGGTCTTTCAGTAGCCCAAATGCCCAACTGTACTCTGTGAGTTAGTTGTTGTTGCACGGTTTACTATGCGGAACAAACAACTGAATCACTGTTCGGATCATTTCTTCAGTTCCTAACGAGTAACTCAAGACAGGCAAAAATGGCCCAAAGAGCCTGGGCATTCACGCTACAAGAAGCCATGTTTTGCCGATTGGGTATTGTATTTTAGCTACCCATTTTTTTACTGGCTCAAAGCCTTCATCATTTGTTTGTTCGGTTGTAATTAGATTTTGTTAATATCTGCTTAAGCAGTTGGAACTATCTCTTGCCACAGAAGGACATAGGAAATGACCATCTGCATCCGCATGAGATGACCCTTTGATGGTTAGATTGAGGGATGCCAGTACTATTACTACATTACCACAGTCAAGGCCATAAGGCTTGACATTTTCATTAGCTGTTACAACTGCCGACAATTATTTCCAATTGACACGTTTCAAATAGGTTCTTGTGTTGATTAACGCCAACTGTAGCAGGCTCACCTCAAAATGGAAGATGACCTGTCATATTTTTTTACAGCAGTGAATAATATCATGGAAGGTTTATGATTGAGCAATGATTTAGTGGACCACATTATTTATGGTGGGGCAGGTGCAAAAACTGAGAGAGGACTTGAAGAGAAACTGTACTCGAATGAGAGAGAACAACATTTCAATCTACACTTCTTTTGCTCTGTCAAACTGATTTGTTAAGATGCCTAAAAAACGTACATGTATAAGTATCAATCGTCAAGACATTTTGGGGTAGCATTGCATAAACATTTATATGACTTGTTGCAGAAATCGTGCTTCAAAGTACGCTTAAATAGAGACCATGTCTGATGGCAGGAAGAGCGCCAAACCCGGCCTTTCAAGCCCTAAGGGAAAAGGCCAATGCTGAGCTCAATCAACTAAATTCCAGACTAAATGAAAGATTGCGGCAAGACATTTCCAGGTTAGCTTACACTTTAAACAATTTTGTACCGTAAACATCTTGAAAATCAGAACTTTTTATTAACCACCCCTTGGGTGTTTACACGGATTGAATAACTTTTGTAGTAACAATTGCCAGTGAAATTAGGATTATATGCATCCATTGATAACCAAAGTTACTCAGGCATTCATAAATGATGGAAAAAATGGCCTGGAGGAAAGTGTTGCAATCGAGTAAAAAATTTGAATTTCTTCAGATCATTTAATACGAAGGTCTTGAAGGTGGCAGAATCGAAAAAAAAACGATTTTGGCGCGCGGTCTGATGGAACAAATAGTCGTCTGTAGTCAGCATTAGGGAGAATGGCTGAATTGGGTGAGTTCATCCATAATCAGTTTTATCTATTATTTTTTGAAGATGCGAAAACAGGGTCATGAGCAGTTTCCAAGATTGTGAAGAAGAGAGAGGGGAGGGGGGTGGATGTATCCAAATCAATGGTTTTCAACCTTTATTGAGGTCTGCAAATGACATTGATAAACCTCACGGAGAATGAACGTCACTATTTTTCTTCAAAATTCGACATGGTGGGGGTGAGTGTCTCCAGCATGAGCTGCTGAAAAGACGGGCATCATTGACCGTTGCCCTGCAGTGCTGGCAGTTTGGGTTATGCCAATTTAGTGTAGGAAAGCCTTAAGTGCTTTATGTCTCGCGAGCAACTGGGCGTCACTGCCTCGCTGTAGTGTGACACCCCATGCCATAAACCAGGCGTTGTAATCAGCATTCTGGGCCGTGTCCCACTCCCACAGCCACCTTCTTAGAGTCACAGTTCTCCTTCTTTTCGTCTGGTTACTCAGGTAGCTTTCTACTTTGTACAGCTTTTTCTTCTTAGTTGCTAGAAGGTGGATCGGGATAACGCTCGCTACCACCATGCTGCACAAAACAGTGTGGTACGAGCTAGACATTTGGAAATGGCTTCATAGCAGCTTTGGGTGCATAATGTGCCAACACCATCTTTTTTTGTGAAACCTTACTATCAAATACGTGTCATTGTTCCTAGTAGTTAATGTTGAAACTTGCCTTTCAACTATTTACATTCTATGTTAGATTTAGGCACTTGTGTGTTAACCTTACTCACTGTTTCTCCTGTGGTAAGTTCTTATTTCTCATTTATAAAAAGTGCATTACTTTACTGAAAGGGTTTACTCCGACTGTCTTTTCGCTGATCTTCATCTTCTATTCCACTCTGGCTGCGTTCGCACCCACAAGAGCCTTCTTGAAACCAGAGCCCCTAGTTTCTACAGGGAATTGATCAACCGTTGCGCCAAAGAGGCAAAATCTGGTTGCTTTCTTGATCGCCTAACTGTTCGATTGATTGAATCTTTTATCGGGTTAGTTTTATTCTGCCTGCGCATGTTCTTCTTTTCTAAAACGCATTTGGTTTTATTCTTTTCGCCAATTATGGCTGTTTTAGTTAAGTGTGGGCGTACAAGTTGTGTATCACTGAATTCAGAAGTTTGTTGATTGTTTATAGCTTACAGTAGCTTTGTGATGCAAACACTAGTATAGCGATAAATATGCATATTCAATTACGTTTGCTAGTGCTCACTCCTGTCTGAAATGCTGTTTGGCTTCTTCGCGTTTCTATTATTTTTATGGTGTTTAAATCATTGCATTCCTCTAGTGTCTCATACAGACTGTATTGCTGGCTGCTTCTACACTGCTGTCGTACCCTCCTTATGGTTCAGTATTAGATATAGTAACCCATTGATGGGTCGGTAGTATGCAGCCTTCTGCCCTCTTCAAGTTACCCTAAAATGAATCATTCCATGTTGACTGACCGGGCAGTTTTCACCAACTGTGTTGATCCCATTTAAACTTGGTTATCAGTACCTAACTGCCTCCCACTGCCAACACGGATTTCACCAGATTGGTCAAGCTCTAGCCCTGATCAAGCGTTAACCCCAAAAAATAGGGCGTTTAGGATCAGTTAGCTCTCGTCTTTCTTTATCATATCCTGTTCTCCATTACCATGCTCCATTGACTATTACTTTCTATTATTGTGAATAATGTACATTTTTGAATAATAATAATAATAAACAAAGATGAAGTTTACACAAGTGTGATAGAAGAGAGTTCCGACGACTTCAAGATGTACGAATTTAAATTCTGTTGTGAACAAAAGTATTACGATCGTCGAAAACAAGTTGGCGTTCAGGTAAAATGTGTGTTGAGCAGCTTTAGAAAAAACTCGAGACGTCATATCGCCTTGTAAGAAAACCCAAAAAAGTTGTAACCTCACAATTTCGGTTTTTATTATTTCTTGCTCAGCTCTCTACTAATTTAGCTTTTTCCTCCAGCTCTTCCATTTGGAGTATGCATATTTTCACTTCATGCTCGTCACCAGTTTCAGCTTCGCTATAGGTTAATGCAGCCACTTTGGATTCTGACAATTATTAAAAACAATAATTTGGTCAACTCTGGACTGTTCAGGTTTGGGCATCTACGGGATACATACGGGATGCAGTTACACCCCATGACTGTACATCCCGAAGATGCCCAAACCCCCATTTACGTTCAACACTTGTTTACGGGGCGGAATGTTGAACAGTCACCCAACTTCCTTACGTTACTGTAACCTCATTAGTCCACTGCCTTCTCAATATGGCTTAATCACGGCTATCTTAACCCTCTGATCTTGGTTCGTATAGTGGGAACGAAACAGGTTAGCTTTGATTTACTTTTATAGCTGTGATCATTTGGATCGTGGTCTGTGATGCTTTGGTGAAACACACACACACCCACAATGCCAAATTGATCGCTTTCTACTGTAAAGGATGGAAATTAAAAAGATATATAGTAGATCCAATAATGGTACAATTTACCTTTGGGAAGTCGAGTGAGGTTATGTGTAGGGGATTGAAGAGAAAAGAGTGATTATTGACAGGCGTTCTCACATCTATAAGTTGGAAACTATTGTAAAGAAAAAACGCATTCTTGTGTTGACATATTGTGGCGTTCAATGGACACCATTTGTTGCTCTGATGGAAATCGACAGCAATTTTTCCTGTCTGGTAGAAATTCTGGTAGGCAGTTGAACGAATCTTAGCTGCTCGGGAGTCCCACATGAAAGTAACTTGGCATGCATATTTCCATGGTAGATGATCTGTTGTTGAGAGGAGTTCTCCTTTTGAATAATAGTTAGAGATACTCGCATGCTGTTTTCTGTTCATTTAACGCCATCGTGAGCTCTCTATTTAGTTGGCTGGCAATTGATTTTACTGGTTCTTCTGAATCTTCTTTTTAGAACGTATACCGTGTGCCAGAAAACAATGCAGCATGGAGGTATAGATGACGAAGATTAGAGGTGAAAACACTGATGTCCCTGCTCATATGCTCCTCAACGATGATAGGGCTTCTTCAGGGTCTTTTAATGCATTGCTGCCTGCGAGTGATGTACGACTTGAAATAATTGCGCATAATACCAGTTACTCCAGTAGAGTCAAGATGACTGGTAAAATGTATATAGTCGAATGCTGCAGAAAAGCATACTAGGTGATCGATACTGTCTAATACTCTGGCAAGTGGTGTCTACGTGTTGAAACCAATTATGCAACCAGATTGTGTTGGATCTAGCGCATCACTGGTTCAATAAACGGCATCAACTCAGAATATATTATTTTGTCTACCGCTTGGGCCACTCAGCAGTCTCTTTCCAACCTTGTTGCTTTAACTTTTGGAATGGGCTTGAATTGACTGCTGCTTTTTACCATGGAGTGGTGTAAATAAAAAGGGATATTGAACTATTGTATGCATGAGAGAGTGAGTGTGTAAAATTGTTTCAGCTACTAGATGAGGAAATTCAATGGAGAAACCGTCAGCTCGAACAGATTTTGTTTTTAAGAGAAGAGAAACCCCTCCTCTTTACAGTACCTTCAGTATGAGGATTCGTTCTAGTGGAATGATTGCGTGTTGCCATAGCACTTTATTCCTTAATTGTTCCAGTGTCTGGGCGACATTTCTACAAAATAGTAATTTGAATCGTTCAGACCAATTGTGGATTCTGCAGTTAATCCCGAGTTAACGAATAATTTTTTAATTGATTGGCTGTTAATGTTGAACATATTGTAGAATTTTGCCTTCGCATTTCGTTTTTTTTTTTTGCCGAACTTCATTTCTGGCTTTTTTGTAGTTGTTATGGTTTTCTATTACTATTTTTACAGAATGGTTTGTATAACAAATCTCAATCTTACATCATGTTCTGAATCTTGTTGTCTATCGATGGTGTGGCCTGATGTTTGGGTTTGATCTTAGTCCGCAGGCAGTGTTTATTGTAAGTGGTGGTTCGTCTAAAACATTTTCGTCATGTACTACTGTTAGCGGGTTCTGTTTATCCAGATTTTTTTTCTCTGGCGATTATATATTTTTTGCTGCGTTTTGATTTTAGATTTACACTACTGAAGTATTAACGTAAATACTTACGTGATGTAGGCAGACTCTTTCAAGCAAATCTGTGTTGAAGCAGAGAAAGAGAGGGATATTGAAAGGATCATTCAGTAAGGATCGTTCAGAGAGAATTAGGGCCATAAGGCTAGTCCTGTTGAGTGTGTTGTTTGGTGTGTGTGTATTGCTAGACACAATCCTCATGTGCAAGGTCGTTTGCCTCAGCGTGATAGGTTACCTTCCCTTTTGTCTGGGGTAGCAAACTCAGTCAATTAACAGAGAGCCCTCCACTGGCTCAATCCAAAAAGCTACTCTACTGTGGATCCTCAAGACAGCATCCACTGAAGCACTCCAAGTGATGACTGGCCAGATACCAGTTGACTTGGCCGTGGAGTGCATGGTGGACAAGTGAAGGGGCTTACTCCATTCTGGGCTCAACTCTACACAAACTGCTCTATTGAACGAAAACTTGCCACCCTAAATGAATGGACATTAGACAAATGGGAATCCTCGTCTAAGAAACATGACACGTACGTGTTTTTTCCCAACATCCGTGAATGCCTTTGGAGAAAGTGGGTTATACCAGACCACTGGACGAGCCAGTTCCTTACAGGACGTGGTGACTTCAATGCACGACTCCACTTCTTTTCTCCATTCTTCACATCTTGCTCCTTCATTGCGAGAGAACAAGAAACCATGTAGAGTTTCACTGTTGTTCGTACAACATGAGGTGGATCGGGAGGGGTTGTGCTCGGTAGAGCAGTTATTCCACTGCAGTCTGTTGAGGCTCAGCCCAGACTCAAAGGATTCGTCCTCAAGAATGGGGCGAGCCCTCTTTCTTTCGCATTTCAGTTCCTTTCGACTAAAAGAAGAGGAGGAGAAAAATATCTTCCTATACATTCGATTGGTTTGGTGGATGTTGAGGGAGTGCTTGTGCTCTCACTTGCTATTGAAACCGCAATTTCCATGCCTTTCGATTGTTATTGAGGTATATCCACTTATGAGTGTTAAGGAAACAGACCTGCTACATTGTGGGGGGGGGGGGGGCTTGAGAAGCTCTTGGAGACTTGCTGGTCTCCTGTAGTAATCAAGTTTTATGCCTCGCCACAATCGTAAAAACGTGTTTTGTAAAAGAAGGGCAGACACCCAAACTAAGATGGAAGTGAGTGGGAAAGAGAAGGAAAGTAGAGTAAGAGAAAGTTCTACAATACAAGCATTGTCAATTGGTGTATGAACTATCTACAACATATCGACTATGAACGCTTGATGGTGTTAACAACTTCTACCTTACTGTTTTTCAAGAGCTGTTAAAGTGATAGCAAACTTACAGTCAGATATTTATATTATTCTGTCAGAGTACAAGGTACACAGGAGGTAGTAAGACCAACCAACGCACAACAAACAATATAAGTCTGCTTGTATGACTCACCCTATTCAGTTTTTTAGATGTTTCTGATGGTTTGTGGCCTCTCATTTCATGACGCTTGACTACAGTTCTGTTCTAAGTGTCCTATTCTGTGGACTACTGATCGTTTCTCAACTTATCTTGCGTTAATGTAGATGAGATGAGCACGGGTGGCTGAATGATTGTGGAGTTTAAAAGTCACTTAGTTACCACATATTAGCATGATTTTACAAGGCTCATCATTTGACAGGAAAGGATTCTGTGTCACGAAATTGATTACGATTACATCTTATTTTACGTGAATTCGTTTGCTGTTTTTAGTGAGATTTATTCCAAGAACGTTCTCAAGCACAAAGAAGATGCAGTGGTCGCTCAAATTAAAGTAAGGGGAGTCAAAGACGCTGACAGTCCAGTTTCTGAAAGTGAAGTCTTCCTCACGCCCAAGGCATCGCCCGGGGATCCACTTCCTCACGAGGTGAACTTCTTTCTCGTACATTTTTGTGAAAATGGCAGATAGAAAAGTTACGCCACTCATCTTCTTCAAACAGCGTTCCTGTTGTGATGTATTCATCTACCCTCTGGCTAACCCCACTGCCTTGTGTAATCCTTAAACCTGAGTGTGTGTACTATCTCTTTAGCTGTATTCATGTGACCTGGCCCTTACATGTTGTATTTTCACCCTACCCATTGGGGCTTGTATTACGATATCCTACTAAGTGTGGGGGGGATAGGTGCGACAACTTCTGAACGTAATTAGGACGTGGAGTGTTAATCGCAATTACCGTTCGAAGATTGACCACCAGGGAACTTGGTGGTAGCAAACGCGAGTGTGGGCATCAGGACGACACTTTGACGAGACAACAGCTTTAGGACGTTTAAGAGCCTACTCAGCACAAATACCCTCGACAAGCTTATGCCAAATTGGAGAGTTAGGTACACTTCCTCCTTCGTCCGGTACACTTGCACCCATGTGAGCTATTTGTGTAACTTACGTCTTTACTATTGCTCCTGTACTGTTGTCAATTGTACCATCAAGGAACGAGCTTAAAATAAATTCAAATGAAATGTTGACAACTCAGTCATTGAGTAAATTAATAAAATAATATGATATAATTTAATCAAATAAAAAAAATGAATGTAACTGTTCAGAAGGTAAATGAAATGGCACTCACAATAAAAATATAAAAGAAGGTAAACAACTGATAATGAAACTGAAAACAATCCACTGCTTATGAAATAAAATGTCTGCTGAGCCGAAGTATTTGGTATGCCAATAAAAGAAAACCTCACAGGAGTCGTAGCTTGTCCACCAAACCGTGAAATGAGCTTCTTTAAAAATCGGGATGCAAGGGAATGCTGGATGATGTGTTGCCAGACGATGGACGAGAACAGAACAGAAGGAAAACATGATACGATACCCACTTAGTTACAGGTCTGCCTATATAGTGAACGTTCATACTCTTCCTGTACTCAAGTTACTTCACACATGTGGAGTTACTGCCAACAGGCGTTGCTATTTTTGTGAAATCTTACGCTTCCTTGGTAGAACGCAGCACATTTGTGTGTATCTTTTGCTAGGTCTCTCAGTTATAACAGGTCAATTGATATCCTCAGGTGTTGCTGTTGAACGATATTCCAACCCGATCGAACTACTATTCAATAGTTCATCTGGAAGAGGACCTTGAGAAAGAGCTAGCGGAACAGGATGCTCTTTCGAATTCATTTAGGTCGATCTTAGTCAAAGAAGTGTCGTCAAGAAAACCCACTACATTGGATTTTACCAAGGTATCAAGAGCTGGACATTAATTAGCTTGTTAAGGCTTTATTTATCATTTCATTATTTTGTGAGGTGTGTCATAAATAATAATCATAAATTTGTAGTTGACGTTGCATGTTGTTACAATTTGGTCATGATCTGCTGCCAGCTCTAAAGTGTTTTTTAATGCTATACACATAAAGCGTCGGAATGAACGTTTTTAATTGTCTGAAAATTACTTTAATCTTTGTGAGAACTTTCTACAACTTTAATTGACTGACAGGCTGGCGAGACCAAGAGTTACAATTTCAAACAGCTGATGTAACCAGGTAACGGTAAAACAATTAACGAACTGAACTTAATAACGAAAGTGAAGCTAAGTAGTTTGTAAATTGGCAGAGGCCGCATTAGCCCCCTGTGGAGACTGGAGGTCTTGGAGACTGAACAAAAAGGGCAGCGTGGCTGGAAGTGGGAATGCAATAGTTAGGTCACATATGGCGCGTTGATCAAGGAAGGCTTAACAAAGGCCAGCGAGGAAGAGGGTGCCGTTGGTCCAGTTGGCTACAAAAACGCGGCTGGTTGTGTTGTTGCAGCCACTGGCTGCCGCTATTGTCGGGTGCCATTTGCATTTGTCGACAATGTGCAAGGAGGCTTCGCATACATAGATGACATCCTGGTTTTTTCGTACTCTGAGGTTAATCACAGGCAACATCTCCTCCTACTACTACTGCAAAGGTTAGACGACTATGAGCTGTTGGTCAACACGCAGAAAAGCATTTTTGGAGTCGATAAGGTCCGTTTCCTAGGCTATGAGGTATCTGCTCTTGGGACAAGACCACTACCAGATCAGAAGGTAGTGTGTTCATATTACGCCAGGGTCATCAATGAAGCGTCGGAAAGAACGTTTTTAGTTGTCTGAAAATTGCTTTAATTTTTACGAGAACTTTCTACAACTTCAACTGACTGACTGGTTGGCGAGACAAAGAGGGGGTTACAAACAATTTCAAACATCTGGTGTGACCCGGTAATGGCAAAACAATTGTCGAACTGAACTTAATAACGAAAGTGAAATGAGCTTCTTAATTGACGGACGCCACATCAATTTTCGCGATAATCAAATTTTAATAATAGTGCTGCCCTACATTTGAGATTTCTCTTCTACTAGGTATATTCCCCAGATATGGAAGTAAAGAGTACGACCCTGTAAAGTATAAGGGTCCCAGCTAGATCGTGGTAATTACCCCATGGTATATGTCTCTGCTCTCGGCCAATAGTGACGCGAAGGTCAAGCATACATTAAAATAGTCGAGAGCACTGGTATTTTAGTACATAATTACGGTATAAAGGAAACGTTCTAGATAGTAGATTCGGCTAATAGTGTAATCGCACGATTTAGACTCCGATAACTGATTGTGTTATGAAGTGAAAAACATGTTCCTAGAACAAATTCTTTTTGCGCCTCAACAATGAAGAAGCGTCTTCCTAGTGAAGTGTAGGGTACTGTGTCAACTGAAATTCCCGCAAAACATAAGTCTTAGGGTGTTTGCGCATTCAGTAAGGTTTCCCTAAAGTGATTGCATTTGATGGAGTTTCGCCTGCAAGATTTGATGGAGCCAGTATCACGCAAGTAAACAAAATATTCCCCAAACAGCAGAAATTTTTGTAGAAATGAATTTCTGGCAATTTTGTCATAAAGATTATTCTTGTTACATGCAATTACTTTCCATTGAGAGTGTAAAGAGAGATAGTGTAGCGGTAGACGTCAGGCAGAGTGACAACACGCGCAGGCATGTACAATTAATCTTACACATCCTAGCTCAGGTAGTGTATCATCATTTAGGTAGTTGTCGAAGTAATACACGTACAAAGTGTGACATTGGCTTTCCATAATAAAATTACAACTTAGTTTTAATGAATAAGTTAAATAAATTGTTGTCTTTTTACAGGCCCCTCCCGAAGTGAAAAATGAGGAAAGGGAAATAGAAGTAAAGCGAGCTCAGGCTCTCAAAGTACTCAATAAGCAGTTTACACACTCAGTTGATTATGAAATGAGCTGGGCGAAGGAGAATAGCCTCACGTTCCGCGAAGACGAAGGCAGCTCTGGTTATATCACAGGAGGAAGCCCAAGAACTGATCCTACTACACAAGAAAATTCTGTTACTGAGGTAACTGCAGATCTTTTAAATGACCTGCTACAACGTTCATGTAAAGCACTAAATTGTTATTTTTTTAAAATTAATAGAACAAAAGCTAGCACACAAATGACTTTATTTTGTTATTGTTGGTTGCCAGTAAACGACGAATGTTTGGGTTGTCACAATCCATGTCCTGAAAGAAACCTAAGGGTAAAGGGGCAATTAACCGACAGATTTCAACCTGAAAATAAATATTATTTGTTTTGATTATAGCGCGAACATGAAATGATTATTCCTTCTTCTTCCTTCACTCTTAAAGGGAACTCCCCGCTTGTTAACCCCCTTATGTTCAGATGCGTTTCTACTTGATTACCTCCTAGTTTCAATGCCTTCTTTTTTTGCCACATTAACCCCCTTATTCTTCGGGTCCACGTTCTTCCAAACAACCATTTTTAGACTGACGTCTCTTTCCTCCGTTGGAACGAAGCAGGAAGATTTACCCCACTGACCGGAGGCCACTCCATCCTGTCAAACCCAAGGTGTCATTTATTTTGTGTTTGCGTTGGGGGCTGTTCTCCATGCGGCGGGAATTTACTCCTACTCTCTCCGGATTATACTAACTACTGACGAACGTTAGACAGGTGTTGACAGATTGGAATCCCAAACGCGACTGCAGTTCAACTGTGCGCTTCTCATTTATTATATTTTCCTACAACGATAAATTAATGAGAGGTAACGAAATCCCATTGTAAATAAGGAAATGTGCTTACTGTTTTAGTATTGTTAATTGTATAACTATATTTCTGCAACAAGAAGAGTGGGCTACTAAGTCTAATGCCAGGCAGATAAATAAACCATCATTCCATCTATTCAATCTCTCTTCTTCCCTCCCTCATTCTCTCTCTCTCTTCAGCAACTGGCATGGCTCAGTGTGCTAGCAGCGACATCACACGCTTCAACGGAAATACTCTTACCTATCTTGGTGTATTACCTATGTTTTTATAAACCTGCAATATGCCGTACAGGCCATATTTTGCCTCTAACGTGGTCTAAAAACTCCGTTTTTTCACACAAATATTCCATTTGGGATCTAACTGTGCGTACCTACTCGGCAATCCAATCGAACGAAACCCATGGTTGTTATGAGCAAAAAATGGCTTAAGAAATTAGCCAAGAACAAAATTTGGTCAGTTTTATTATTGCATTTACGTCGTGTTTGGTCAAGTTTCCCAGGTAAATTTCGATGCTGAGTCAAATAGGACGGGGCTCGGTGATGCAGGACCTTGCATAGATGGAAAACAGTGAAATAACTGTAAATATGGTGAGGCAATTTGTACTCCCTGGACAATATGGCGAAAGTTATCGTTTCTCCCCAGCCTGTGCTCATTTCCCAACTACCATCAGTTACACTCGTTGCGTAGCGCCCAAAAATGTTAATTTTCGTTGTTCTGTTGTAGCGGTCATTTTGGTTTATTATTCATTCGGAATAATAACCCTATGTTTTCGGTCACGAAAAATTTTTTACAACTCCCCCTCAAAATTTGATACTTTCCGTTTCAAGACATGGGGATTCCAAATCTGCAATGTCCGTCCACCGTCTGGGCCGTTTTGTGCCTTTAACGTGGTCTAAAAAATTCGTTCTTTTGCACAAAAATCCCATTTGGTATCTAGTTGTGCCTGCCTATCTCGGCAATCCGATCGGACGAAGCCCATGATTGTTATGGGCAAAAAATGGTTAAAAACATTAACGAAACACAGTATAACGTGGGAACTACCTCTTAAGTCAACGGTTCATTGTTAGTACACCCTCCCGTCTCATTAAAAAACCACCCGCTCGCTCGCCTCGCAACGCTCTAGGAAGCGCTCGTGTTCCGTATATAACCTTTGGCATTAAGATTTGTCTCTTTATCGTCCGATTGCCTTGTTCTCGTCTTCACCTCCACAAATGACTGTTTCCGTTAGCAAAATATCTGTTATCTTTGATTGAACTTTTCATTATTCGTTTATTTTTGGTTTGTTTGGAGGGGGGAGGAGAGACAAGTCGGCTGGTCCATTTTTTACTTTCCGCTACCCGAAGGGAAGGAAAGTATAGTAATCGGCCCAAAAAAAAAATTTGGGTTTTCTTCAGATCTTTACGTTTCAGACCCTACTGAGTCTAAAAAACCTAATTTCGGAGAGAGGTCCGTGTGTATGTCTGTGTGTGTGTGTGTATGTCTGTGTGTGTGTGTGTCTGTAGTTCGATTTGCGGGAGAACGGCTGATCCGATTGAGATGGTTCTTTTTTTGTATTGTTCGTTATTTTTTGTAGACACCAAAATAAGGTTATGGACGATTTCGGCCGATGGGAAGGGGGGGTGGGGGACGAAAATGTACCAAAATTTAGGGTTTTTCGCATTTTTCTCGAAAACGGCTCTAACGATTTTGATCAACCTTTCAAATTATCTTCTCCTAATCAATGCCTAACTTTTCTTCTCCATACATATCTCCATGAAAATACGGTGAACGGAGATATAGGCCCATGAAGCAAAAATAGGTTTTTTACGCTTTTTGGCAAAACGGCTTCAACGATTATCACCAAACTTTAGAAATGTTTCCGAATAGTTAATACCTACATATTGTTCTCAATAAATGTTTCTCTGACAGTCCATTGAACAGAGATAAAAATCAAAATGTGTAAAAAATAACGTTTTTTCTAACATTTCCGTAAATTCCAGGGTAACTTTTTCACCAGATGTGATATATCCTAATGAAGTATCTTCTAGTCACCCATACCAATATTTCGTTCTCTATAATTATTTCTGTATATATATGTTGAACAGAGATATAAGCCAAGTTAACTCAGAAAAGGAGATTTGTCGAATATTAATTTACCGGTATTCCAATTTTCTCAAAAACGGCTCTAACGATTTCGATCAAACTTTCGGAGTACTCTCAGCTAACTAGTCCCTACATTTAGTTCTCCATAAATGTTCCTGTAAAAATGCGTTGAACTAAGATATAGCGCCCGCCTATGTAGCTGGTGTTCGAGCTTAAAGGGGTGGCGGAAAGTAGTGTGTTGCTACGCACCAGATATTTCGGAAATCAAGAGACTTCCAAATAACGCACCGGTCCGAATTTCCTAGGAATAAACCGAAAAGGGGGGGAGACAAGTCGGCTGGTCCGCTTTTTCGGAACTCAAGAGACTCCCAAATAACGCAGTTGTCACCATTTTCTAGGAATAGACGAAGACTGGCAAGTGCGGCCACATGAACCCCGTCTTATTAACATTTACACATATAAACGCTAAGTAAAACTGGCCGATTTTCTGCTAATGTCGATGTTTGGGGAAAATTGGAGACTCTAGCGCGTGGGCACTTTTGGTTTATTTTTCATTCTGAATAATAACACTATGTACTATATTGTAGGTAAGAAAACATTTTTTACAACCCTCCCTTAAAATTTGATACTTTACGTTTCAAGACAAGGGGATTCCAAATCTGCCATGTCCGTCCACCGTCCGGGCCGTTTTGTGCCTTTTTACGTGCTCTAAAAAATCCGTTCTTTCGCACAAAAAAACCATTTGACGTATCTAGTTGTGTCCCCCATCTCGGCAACCCGAGTGAACGAAGCCCGTGGTTTTATGGGCAAAAAGTGGTTACAAAATTTAACAAAACGCAGTTTAATTGCAAATACGCCATGTTTGGTATCATTTTCAAGGTATTTCTACATCCTGGATCGAATGGAATGAGTTTCAGACGTGTACAACTGCGTATAGTGAAATTACAGTCATTATAGTGAGCCAAAGTCTACTAACTGAAAGAACTCGCAGGAACTACAGCAGAAGTCAACGTTTCGTCGTTTGTACTCCCTCCCTCCCGTCTCATAAAAACCACCCACCTGCTCGACATGCAACGTCGTGCCAATTGCCTACGGGCGCTTACGGGCGCTGGGGGAATGTTTAGTTTCTGTAGTTCCATTGTAGTCAGGTCATGTTTCGACTTCTTTACTAGTATTTTTCGATGCTGAATCGAATGGGATGGGTCTCGGAGGAGTAATACTAGGTCAAGCTGTTCAGGAGAATAATAAACCGTTGTGTAATAATTTGCAGAGTTTTTGTATAGTTTACTCGTATTTTTGGATGCTGAATCGAATGTGATAGGTATCAGAGGGGTTCTACAAGTCGTCTACTTATGAGCTATTGGCTTCCAGATAGTTATGTAGCCACGTTATTCTTAATATTTTTTGATGATGGATAAGTCGCAATCATGCTGCGGAAGAGAATAATGAACCGTTGTGTAATCATTTGCAGCGTTTTTATTCCTGTTCACTGAATGCTTGGGGAGTACAGTAGTCGCTCTATTTACCGTACTGTATGTGAGTTGGGGGTGCACGGTATTTGTAAAACCCAGTATATCTGCTGGGGAGCGGAGAAAGGAAAATACTGTGTTTGTACGTATCTATTCCGTGTACAAATGTCATATATGTTACTTAGTGGGGTATACAACGCTTTAGGGCGCGTTATTGAAGTGATTATCAGTCGTATTGAGAAGAGAAAATCGGGAAGGAGGAACTTTATTTTGAAGCATCCGTTTTGAATGCCTCTCTGTCTCTCCACGAGAACTGTGTTCTGCATCTTTTCATAGAACCTTTCCCTCCATCTATGTCCATCGCCCAGTAAATATCGGGAATACTGTACTTACACGCATTATTTACATTTTAAAAGGGTTCTTTGTTGATAGTATTTGTTTTGATTTTACAGGTTGTTTCAGGAGAGGAAATTCTGCATGATGGTCAAAGCCCAGCATCCTTCTCAGATAAGGATGCATGGGACTGTCATGGTATAACTGATGATGCTGCCTTAGTCCATGGACCTGCAGGCCATTGCTTTCTCAATGGAGACAACGGATTCACTAATCTAAGAACCGAGACTGAACCAATTAAAAACAATTTTTTTATCGATGCCTCATCATTAAGGGATGAGGACGAGGTGCTAGTTCCACCCAAAATTAACAACTTTTCGTTATTTACAACAGATGAACTTAAGGTAGTAGATGTATCTCATACTCATGACAATCTGCTAATTAGTCAACCCAAGTCTGAAGTAGTTATAAGTGAAGACGAAGAACAAACTGCTGTTATTCGAGACGAGCGTGTGTTAATCCGGCGAAACACATTCGAGTTTCATCCAGATGATGATAAACTTGCTTTACTAAAAGAAGAATATGAAAAAGCTAATGGCTATAAGATAAAATCTAATTTCACTACCAAAGAAAGCCAATCTTTGCCTGTGAATGCCCCGTTATTAGCAGCAGGTGGGGAAGAAGATCACTCTCCAGACTCTTTAAATAGCGACCTTCCTTTTGATCCGAACACATCAAACGATTTCAAATGCTCAGTCAGCGTAGCAGAAGATATTTCGGTTAGAGCCGATCCAGTCGATTCAAAAAGCCCTACTCAAATTAAACTCGATGTTGACATGAACCATTTATCTTTCGAGACATCTGCCTTTTCTAACATGTCCAACAGTTCAGAGCCAAGCAGCTCACTGTCCGCCAGTGGAGTTTCATCTAGAAGGGAAAATGATACGACAGAAGAAACACTCTCATGTAGAGATAAATCAGAGTGTGTCTTCAATCGATTGGAAAATATGCCTATCGTTTCTGGTGCAGCTCCACTGTCAGATTTCTCAATTTCTGATACATCTTGCACTTCGAGTCCATTCACGCGCCGAAAAAATGAGTGTGCTCCGATTCTGTCAGGAGGTTTCGATAGCCTTGGTGAGAAAGACGACTCAATGGTGAAACAACAGAATAAAACCTTCTCGTCGCTTAATACCTCGTGGATTGTTGATATAAGTGATTTCGGCAAAGTGCCTTCGCAATCTTCCGACGTTAAAGAAAAACGGAAGAATTCAATTAGCTCAGGGACAGGCTTTTATGTCCCTTTAGATGATCCTTATCCGTCAATCGATAGCGTTGTGAGCAACAGTTCTGACAGAAGTGATTCCACCAATCAAAGAATGGGTCATTCGTCTTGCGGCTTCTATGTTGATTTGAAAACTGAGTCTGATAGCGAATGCGGTTCCAAAAAGTTAGTCAAAGACACTCCGCACCCAGAGAAAAAGTTATTCTCCATGTTCATAGATATTGGAAGTACCCAAAACAAAGATTCTTTGTCCCCAAAAAGTAAACCAGGGTCGCCATTCCTTCCACAAAAAAGGCCTAAAGCACCCAATTTCCTTCACGACCGCCTTTCTAGTCACAAAAAAAGTACCTCGACTAGCTCGGATTCAGGTTTAGACGTTGGAGATCATCCAGAGCAAACTAAAGGGCGCATGCTGTTTGATTCATCAACTGACCATGGCCCTAGTTCTCTTGCTGATGGTATATCGTCAGATTCGGCCTTTTCTACTAAACGGCAAAGTTTTTACATGTTCATTGAGTCCGACGAGTCACCCTTGCCCCGTCGAAAGATGCTCCCATCTGGTATGAAGAATGCTGCCAACCGTCATTCGTGGAATAGTGATAAAACCCAGGATACGCAAGTTCACAAACGTTCCAACAGCGTTTCATATGATGGGAGTTTGAAAATGCAACTTCATGATAGATGTCAAGAATCTGTGGCGGAACCGACAAATGATGTGAATAAAGTAGCAAAACCCACGCAACTTGTGGACGACTCGTCTTGGCATGGGTTCGTTAAGCCCAGCTCGGAACTCAGCAGGATAATTCAGAACGGAGCGAGGCATGAGTTTGAAAAAAAAAGTAAAAAGTCGCTTGAATGCGAAGGAGATTTTGGTGAAAAAAGGGATGAATTAAGTTGCAGTTTGAAAAGCGATGATTACGAATCGAGTAACGACAATAAAACATTTGTCATGGATGATGTCTCTAAAGTGGTGAACATTAGCAGCAATGATTTGGAACTCTCTACCCCCAGTCATGACGTTATTAGTGATCTATCCAAAGACAACACTGAAACTGACCTTGTCGCTCAACAAAAATCCAACGGTTCGAATAACAGTATTTCAGTTGACAACGATATCACCCCTAAACATAATGAAGTTAAGGCAACCGAAGAGCTTGTCAATTTTGTCAAGCTGTCTGATATGGATGTTCCACCAGATGCTCAAGTTTGGGAATCAACTCAGGAGATTACAAAAAGCAATCGAATGACCAGAAGTATTCCCTCTGAAACCAGTGCATGGCTCGATAGCTCTAGAGTTCTTGCTAATTCATCATCATCTCGGTCACTGAGGTTAGTTCAAATTATTGCCCTTACTTTTTATTTTTTGAAATTCTGTTTTCATTCCGACAATACATTTTCACCAT
This sequence comes from Pachypeltis micranthus, assembly GCA_020466155.1. Taxonomy (NCBI): domain Eukaryota; kingdom Metazoa; phylum Arthropoda; class Insecta; order Hemiptera; family Miridae; genus Pachypeltis; species Pachypeltis micranthus. Next base: position 22,215,300 of record CM035775.1, read on the forward strand.
TTTCTTTTCTGCCACTGTTGAAAGGACAGATTGAGGGTTACATGGTAATTAAACTTGCTCAGCTGTGTTGGTACAAAAATGCGAGTAATGAATATAGTTTATGGAAAATAGCTTAGTCAAACTTAACCCGCCAGTACTCATTCCGTGAGATTTTCTCACACGCGTCTGTATAAAACAGCATTGTCTGAAATACACGAAGGGTCTAAACATGAACTCTTGTGCTGCTGGAAGGGAGGGGCACCAATTAGTCAAGGTCAGTAACCTCCGGGTTTCAAGACATAGTATTTGTATTAAAGCAGTTGGTTAAGATCCGCGAGTAGGCAAATTATTAAACTTAACGTAGCTGTTAGGTGAGTCCGCCTACTCTGGCTGGTGAGATACTGTGGGTGAGCGCTTTCGATGTAAAGACATCATCATCTGGCCATTGAGTCAGTACTGAAGTCAGTTATTTGGTCATGGTCTTTATATAGGAAGAAAGTACTGACTTAACGGGCAGACAATGATGTCTTTACCTCGAAAGCGCTCGCCCACAGTATCTCACCAGCCAGAGGAGACTTTAGTTACATAGTCTTAGTTTTTGCGAATCCCGAGTTGTGAAAAAAATCTTCCACGTTTGAGTGCTCCAGTTTCAATTTTTTCAGTGCTTGTGAAACTTTTTCTCATATGCGACTTCTTCCGTGCCAATGTAGTCAAATTTTAAAACCTTATCAATGCAGTTATTTCTCTTCCATTTGTACATCATTGATATGGCGGTATACAAGGTTCCAGACTCAGAAGGTAAGATGTTTGTATGAATGGGGAGAGCTGTTTTGAAGCAACTGGTAAGGGTCCCCTGCTTTCGGTCTGTAACTTTTTTCCATCATTATTCATTTATCTATTTCATTTATTTTTCTTTATTAGTTTCTCCATCGTGGGTCATCCCGAATAATGAAGATTTGAAAAATCTTCGTGATGGAAAAAACAGAATCGACCTGGTGGAAAATGGTGTAGAGGATTTGTTTTTCCAATCATTCTAAACAGTGTGGAGAAAAAGAGCCAAAAATATCATGGTACACCTTCCAGGCATAACATGTGTGGCCTGTATTGGACCACCTATCGGGCCTTTGTTTACGTCCGCCAGATTGAGTTGGGACTGTCTTTAGTGACCCTTGTTCACAGTGCTGCATGCAGAGATTTGTGCATGACAATTTCCCCCTGCTCTCACTGGTAGAGTGCTGGAAACGTTTTTTTTCTTCAATTCAAAGTGTCGTGCTATACTCGTACATCACCCAGAAACCTTAGCACGGGAACGCTATTCACAAGGTTTGTCAGAACACCGATTTTACTGAAATTGTAGCTTTGCGCGGCATATTGTACATGGTCTGCTCGCCCAACTCGTCAATGTCCAAGAACTCTCGGGTTTATTCAATGCTTGTGACGGTTTAGCGTTGAAGAAAGAGGAATATGACTCAGCTGTTCTTATTTATCTCACATGACGAACCCGAAACATCGACTCTTGTGTTATCATCGCGTTCCAATAGAAGAACAAACAAAATTTGGTTACAAACCGTTAGTTTTCGAAAATTAGGTTGTAAAAGTATAGTTAGCAAGTAAGAAACAATATATTCTTAGTGACTGTTCAACAATGAGGGAAGAATTATTTACTCAGAAATCCCATGTGAGGGAAAATCTCACTCGCAGATATGCATCTTGCTTTGCCTATCGAGTTTCGGCGGGTTAAACTATAAGATATACCTTGTTACAGACGATGACCTAACTAAATCGATCTAATTGTAACAAAAAATTCAAGGAAATTGACGATTTTGTAATAACTCTATTTTGTTTCTTCTTTGCGCCCAAACACTTGAACGTCACTATAACTCAACAGTGTGGTGCAGGTACAGCACAAACTGTTGTCTTGGTCAATGGTGCTTTTTATTTAAAAACCAGTTTGTGGCCTGTCTGATGGCAATTTTATTACAGTATGCGTCTGACTGTGGTTTTTTATTGAATAAAATAATGAAACAATTGGCGTCGATTGGTAATAGTATGAGGACCATGATGTATTATGCATACTTCAAATAAAATTGTAAAAACCGACATGTTTGATTCCTTTTCATGAAGTAAAATTGAATAACGCGTCTCTGATTATTTGTCCACAGTCGATTATTTCCGCATCTCTACCCAACTAAGACTCCCGATGCTGTAAGTGACACAGACCCATCCAACACGAGCAGCATGCACAGTAGTATCGGCCCTTCTCTTCTAGGTTTGTATGCTCTCTTTCTGATGAGTTACCCTTGAGAATGTATACTTTTGGATTCAAACGTAAAATATCGATTAATAACTGCGTTTATTAAAACCAGTTGAAAGCAATAAACTGAAATGAAGGGGTAAAACGAGAACAAAGGAAAAACACGGACAGGAAAGAATGGTGTAGGAAAAACGGCCTGAGAATGCGCCGTGGAGTTGTGTTATCCTGTGACGCGGCAGCAGGCTGATGGAAACTGAGTCCCCTGTGTTCGTGTGTTTTCTTGAGGTGCTTCTGGCGTGGCGTGGCATATGTTTAGTGGCATCTGAAGCGTTCTAAGGGTGAATAAAAATACACAGAGTTCTATATGGCATCAAGCAGAAAGCTCACTGGTAGTTATGATGTTAAAGTGGTTTCCCTCATTAAATATGTACGTTGGCTCATCAAACGTGCAACCTATAATTTTGGTTATACTTTACACGGTGTTATAAAATCATCTTGACACCCTTTACGTTTCAAACGAACGTACTCAACATACTTTTTAGTACGCAAGACCTCTAAAAAAGTTTGTAAATAATTGAAAAATATATAGCAATCCTATCGGGGACGCTTCTGTTTCTGACGATAGCACAAACAACCCTTACATGGACCCTCAGTCAAACATTAGCACGAAATGCACACCTTGACCAAATGCTGCACTTCGACTTGGTGCCTTCAAATGACCTTTTTTTCGAGGCACGTAAGTGGCGATTGTTTTCAAGCGACCAGGCAGTAAAAAAAAAAGGATCGGGAATATTGAGATTTAACTCACAGAGCTGTTAATTTTTCAAGATGTTCCCGTTTGACGAAAAAATGTGATTGATACACCAGAGTGGTGCCTAACGAAATATGTAATAAATTGTGATGTAAAGCCTACGGAATAAAGTTTAACACAAAAATGTCTCAAATCTCGAGGAAGAAGAGGAGAAAAGCAGAGAGTTCTTAGACACAGATGTTGATGTACATTGATCAATAGCAATGAATATAAACGTTTTTGAACCCAACAAAAAACGTTGATTCTTTATTGACGCCTTGTGTTTATTTGTATTTCTTGTTTCAGACGTAAGTAGCGAAGGGGGCTCAGAAGATTCCTGTGGCCCTGGTGGGAGTGCTTCATCCCGTCTGGGGCAAGATCTTCTGCGAATGTTTTTGGACGGTATTTCGCCTGACGTTACAATTGATGTCGGCGGTAGGAGAATAAAAGCGCACAAATGTATTTTGTCGTCAAGATGTCTATATTTCGCTGGAATGCTCTCTGGCGGATGGGTTGAAAGTGCTGGGAACGTCATTTCTTTGCAAGGGTAAATATTTTAAGGCGATTTTTTTATTTTATGCTGATCACGTATTTTAGCTACAACTCACTGGCGTTTTTGGCATGTATACTATCCTCTGGTATTTTTGAACCCTTTAAACCTTTGCAAATGGGTTCGTTGCATTTCTCTCATAGTTATTACCAACAGAATAACCTGTCAAGTCTCTGGCAGTGGGCCGGAGCATGGTAGGGAGTCTCTTCATCAATACCACACTCCCTTCACCAATGGCTGTCGCATACGCTCGTAACGTGCATGTTTGTCATTTGCAGTGGCCCGCGATTATTCATACTACCTGCCTTAAATATTTCCTTTCCATCATCAGAAGTCTAGGTTTTATCTCGTGCATTGGACTTGAGATGAAGCATTTAGAATTCCCCCCCCCTCCTCCTCCTCCTACAGCGTTCTGGAAAGTCTGATGCATTCTTCAGCATATTCTCTCACTGTCCTGAAGACTAGTGACTTGTGGAAGTGCACAGTAGATGTGGATGTGTGGATAGGTACAGTAGAACCTCCAGGGTTTTAATCTGTGTACAAGTTGATACCATTCGGAGGCCAAAACTTCTGTGTATTTCCTGTCGAATTCGTTCCAAAAAGGTTTCCAAGTTCCTGAATATAGCCTGTGTCACCTTACCTGTTCCAAGCCTAGTTAGTCTGCATGCCCCATCTTCACGGCTTCGGCCTCGACAAATGTCAAGAGGAAGAAGATCAAACATTCGCTATTGAATATTGTTGATTATAGTTTTTACTGGTTCTATGGAAATTGCAAAAACATTCATTTTTGGCACAATTAGCTCCGTTCGTAGGATTTAATTCAGGACATTTATAAGTAACAATATACATATAGGTACGAAATAAATCACTCGTGATGAAGTTGTGGAAACCCATTTCATAAAATAAGACGGCTAAAAAATATATAACGATTGTCTATTTCCACTAAATTTGAGTTACAGTATTAGATAGATTTCGACAGTCAAGTCATCGCCAGTAACAAAAACGCAAATAAATTGGTCACAGTGAGAAAACATTTTATATACTAAAAAGTGAAAGGTCGATTGGCTCTCACTAGAGGTAGGAGGAAGCTGTGAAAAGTTTGAGTCACCAATTGAGTTTGATGTAAGTCGTTGGAGCCGTTTTTACTTTCCGCTACCCGAAGGGAAGGAAAGTATAGTAATCGGCCCAAAAAATAAAATTGGGTTTTCTTCAGATCTTTACGTTTCAGACCCTACTGAGTCTAAAAAACCTAATTTCGGCGCGTGGTCCGTGTGTATGTCTGTGTGTGTGTGTGTCTGTAGTTCGATTTGCGGGAGAACGGCTGATCCGATTGAGCTGGTTCTTTTTTTCTTTTGTTCGTTATTTTTTGTAGACACCAAAATAAGGTTATGGACGATTTCGGCTGATGGGAAGGGGGGGGGGACGAAAATGTACCAAAAACTAGGGTTTTTCGCATTTTTCTCGAAAACGGCTCTAATGATTTTGATTAAACTTGCAAATTATCTTTTCCCAATCAATACCTAACTTTTCTTCTCTATACATATCTCCATGAAAATACGGTGAACGGAGATATGGGCCCCTGAAGCAAAAATAGGTTTTTTACGCTTTTTGGCAAAACGGCTTCAGCGATTTCCACCAAACTCACAGGATGTTTTCAAATAGTTCCATTGAACAGAGATAAAAATCAAAATGTGTCAAAAATAACGTTTTTTCTAACATTTCCGTAAATTACAGGGTAAATTTTTCACCAGATGTGATAAATCCTAATGGAGTGTCTTTCAGTCACCCATACCAACATTTCGTTCTCTATAATTATTTCTGTATATATATGTTGAACGGAGATATAAGCCAAGTTAACTCAGAAAAGGAGATTTGTCGAATATTAATTTATCGGTATTCCAATTTTCTCAAAAACGGCTCTAACGATTTCGATCAAACTTTCGGAGTACTCTCAGCTAACTAGTCCCTACATTTTGTTCTCCATAAATGTTCCTGTAAAAATGCGTTGAACGAAGATATAGCGCCCGCCTATGTAGGTGGTGTTCGAAATTACGGGGGTGGCGAAAAGTTGTGTGTTGCTACGCACCAGATATTTCCATTATGTTTCATAGCCCTACATCCACGTTCAGCGTTTTTTTCACGGAGATATGCCTCATTTTTGCATCTACAAAAACCATCCTCCCGCAACACACACACGTTTTAGGAACCTCATCGGGCCTGTGGCACCCAAAAAGCTCTAATTAAATAATTGAAGAGAGAGCCCACTTTACTGGGGGGCAGCTCTAGGGATTGATGGATTGGGTGGAGTTTACGTAGCTCATATTTAGTTATTTAGTCCGGCTATTGCTGTCTTCCATAGTTTTGAATTGAATCGATATTGAGATCTCTTCAATTGATCATTGGCCCAATTTTGGGGCTGTAAGTTGGGTTTACTGAATTTCGAATTGTCTGAACTCTGATGGTGGATATTTTGGAGTAAAATTCTTAATTTGTGGTTTTTGATTAGTCGAATGGTTTGCCTTGAGGGTTCAGCATTTTAGATTGGCATATATGCTGTTTCTTCTAATACCATTTTATTGTTGCCTTGTTGTAAGTTCAAGGTTTTATCTTGTTCTACCAAACATCATATTACACCAAACATCATACACATGTTATTCTTAATTGCTTTGCAGGTTTTCGTATAACGCTGTTCACTTCGCTTTGTGCCACATTTATAGTGGGGCCAGCAATATTCCTGACACTATCAACATCGTTGAATTGGCTACTTTAGCAGACATGCTATGCCTTGAAGGTCTCAAAGAAGTTATCATGTATACTCTCAAAGTTAAATACTGCCATTTTTTTCACAAGGTGATTTTAAAAGGTTTTTACTCATCTGAACCTTACGAGTGCATGTCTTTCTTGTAATGAAGGATTATTCAGCAGCTAGTTGCATACCTATTAATGTTTCAGTGTATCACCCACAGAATTGAGGACTATAGGAATGAAGTTTGGTTCAGTAGCTTGTTTCATTTTGACATTTCTGTAAAAGTGGGCTTGCCACCACCTCCCATGGTTACCCTAGTTGCCTACTATACCAGAAGCCTAGCTGTCCCTGGGGTATCAGCACCAATGTCACTATGGGTGAAATGCCATGGAGTCCAGGAGTTGCAGCAGGGGCTCTATAAGCAAGGCCCACAGGATTGTGGATGGGGCAGCCTGCAGTGTATACCACGCTGAGCTCAGTCCCTACCTGTGCCAGTCGAGACAAAAAAGCTGGAAATGCGTCTGAAGAAGTCAGGGAAAATCGAGTTAATTAGTGCTGTGCACCAGACGGTATTGAATGCACCTTTGTTGTCTTAAATGGTGGAAATCAGCTACCGGAGGCAGTGAATAGTGTCCACTGTGCTTTGGTTTGGGACTCTGCAAAATAGTTGTTAGTGGATGTGTGGGTAGAGAGAGAGTGATGAGTGGCACAGAGATGCCAGCGCAACTTCTTCAACCATTCCCCCTCCACGCTCAGCCAGCTGATTGATTCGAATGTGTTAAGGACTGTAGATTCACTTGGTTTAGAATAGTATTTCACTTTATTTCTCTATCCACTTATTCTGTTATTATTCTTTCTGTGTCCCGAGTCAGGTAAATACTGATTTGACCATCAGTCTTCGTTTGTTTATAACAACAGAAGCTAAATGTATTAATTAATTAAATTCGTCGTTTAAATATCCTCTTTAATTCGTAATTTTTTCTCTCTTCCAGCCTTGTCCTGGATGCTCAGTCGGTGTTTTAGAATGTCTCCCATTAGCAGCTGCATACGGCTTGGATGAAATCTATCGTAAAAGCCTTCGTTGGACCACTCGTTATTTTGTTAGAGTTTGGCCAACCAAAGGGTTTGCTTCGTTGCCTAAAGAGCTTCAGGATAAATGTTATAAGCAGCACATTGTTCATATGGTTCGACTCTTATCGTTGTTAATGTTGTCTTCTCAATATGTTCACGTTATACGTTACATTATGTTTCGTGTATTAAACCATTTCAGGGGTCTGAAAATGTTCTTGACACGATTATGGGGTGTGAAAAATTGGAAGCCACGATACCAAATGTAAGGTGGGCTCAGCCTGTCTTGATGATCAACACCAAGCTTCATGAAGCAGCAATTAAATACCTCTCCCAACACTTCTCTAACGTTCTTTCCAGTGAAGCGTATGTTCAATTCTGGATTAGCTGATCAACAATTTATGTTTCTAAACAATGATTGATTTTCTAAAAATGTCTGAGAAGCCCTATGGCTCAGAAATAAACTATGCAATTTTAGCTATTAATTACGTTGAAATCGACTCTTTTTTGGTTTTAGGCAGGTTGTTGGTTGTTTTGGTAAGAAATGGCTAAAAGAACATGAGCTAAATATTGTGAGGTCTGAAGGAATGTTGTTACCTCTGCCACTTCACATGCTGCGCACACTGTGTTTGAATGAGCCTTAGGTAGTCCAACAAACTGCAATCAGTCAGACCAGTGATCAAGGAGGCTGCTTAAGCTAAGTGTTGTACCAGTTCTTACTGACATCAGAAGGGCCTTTGACAACCTATGGTGGCCATCCCTACTCAATGAGCTCAAAGGTCGGGAATTCCTCGTAACGTACACTTGCTCGTCAGAGGTTACCCGACAAATAGAGCTGCTACGATCATGTGCAAACATGCCTCAGTACCGTGAATGGTAGAGAAGAAAGTGGATTCAGGGCTCAGACCAGCTCTTTGGAATGCCTTAGACTATGTGAATGACTACCTGTGCCAAGTCGATCCACCAAATCGAAGCCAAAACCTGTCAAGTGCTCTGAATCTCAACCTACGGTGTGAACACTTCAACCTGCAATTAGCATGACCACAATACAGCATCCTCACGTGCAAGACCATTTCCCTAAGCATGATTGGTTACTGCCCTGTTGTCTGGGGGTGCCCAGTCAAAGGAGAGCACTGGCCTAATCCCAGCTGTGCTGTGCTCCTGTTGATCACGAAGGCCTACAAGACAGCATCCACAGAAGCACTCCAAGTGATCACTGTAAGTCACCCACTGTATTGTCATTGAGTACATGGTGGAAAAGTGGGAGCCCTGTCAAAGGAACGTGGCACAAACGAGTTTCTTTCCCACATCTTTGAACGTCTTTGAAAATACTGGATTCAGCCAGCTTCTTACGCAACATGGCAACTTCAACACGCGACTCTACTTTTTTTCTTTCATAGAATACTCTATACTTCATGTCTAGTGGAGGAAACAAAACCACATGGTGCTCCACAGGAGTTTCTACAACTGTGAGCAACAATTGTAGGAAGAGCAGCCAAAGCTGACTGCTACTAAGCTAGCTAGCCAGTCAAGTAGATAGGTGGGGTCATGTGTAAATCCTGATAAAGAACTCCTCCCAGATAGTGACGACCTGCCAGACCTCCACAGGTCAGTTTTCGATGGATGCTGAATGAGTGCTCGCGTGCTAGCAACACCACAACCTCCATGACTTTCGTCTGATATAACTCTCTTATGAGTGTTAAATAACAGCCATTTTGGTACCGTTTTAAATTGGGAACTCTGGTGACTAGTGATCTGTTGCATTTTTCAAGCATAATTTTGGACATAATTCAACGTTGATAAGTTAATATTGTTCGTTCAATTATTGAAATTTCTGTTTTCTTTGATTAGGTTCATATCAATTGGGAAAGAAGATGTTTGGACTGTGACAAGGTTAGAAGAATCACTGTTACGGGTATCGAGAAATTTAAGCCCTGACCAATCGTGCCAATCTTACAAAAAAATTAAAGCGCTACTCTCGAAAATACACAGAACTGAAATTGAGGACGTTGAATGGAAAATCGTGAGTTGATAATTATATAACAAGGATAGCTTGTGTTTGTGTTGGTTATCTAATAATGCTAACTGTATATTGTCTGTGTACAGGAGTTTTTGGAGCTTTTGACGCAATTAGAGACATCTGTTGAAGAGTGTTTGGTTCGACAAGCAGGAAGAGCTGCGAGGACATCGTCATGGGCTCAGATGGACCTTCCTTTGCGAAAGAAAATTCAGGAGCAAGCCTGCTTGGTGTTCACACCTGGGCCCAGATCATCGTCCGTTTCAAAGGTTAGAACGTTTTCAGAGTGATCGCTCATTAAAGGGATTTATTAAAATTTGAGCCAGTGAATAATGCCCAAAATGTAATGATCACAACTTCAACTAGTGGGGACGTGTTCACCCCCCAATATCGTGCCTTTTCGTCAGAAAGGTTGACACTTTCAATTTTGTTATTGATTGATTAGAAGAAATCATTTTTTACTAATGCAACAATGTTTTCAATCCTAATTCATTTTCAGTCTGTGGAAGGTCGAAGTCCACGATGGAGCCGCAGAAGTTTGTCTCGACCACCTGCTGAACGTAGTTTGAGTAGACCTCCTGCGGTACAAATTCCAGATCGTACGTTGTGTGGGTCATCCGCGACTACGTTGCAAACCTCCGCTTCAGCTTCGAAAAATAAGGCAATAATTCGTTTGTTCAAATTTGCGTAGAAAATGAAACCACGAAATGCGAAAATAATACTGACGGTGCAGAATGACGCTTAATGTTATTCGTATTTTGTTAAGGTGCACAGAAATTGAATGTTGATGTTTGTCAGTAACACCTAACACGCAGATTAGATGAATATGTCGAGAATAGGCAGTTGAATGAGAGGAAGAGAGCAATGAAGAAAATAATTCGGAAACTAACAAAAAAAGAAGCGCTTCTATTAAAATAGAGGAGAGTCGAATTAAAGAAATTCGAAAAATTGGATGAATGAGAGGTACGAAAGTGAATTTGGCTTTCGTTGGGGCTCTCGATGGAGAATGGGGTGAATATGCAAGTGTGAAAGGCAGAAAAATAAATAGGAGCGGGTTTGCCAGTTGAAAAGGGGTTGGAAATATAGTGGACAGTGGACAATATTTGAAAATGCGTGTTGTAGAAAGTTGGATGGACCCTAGTTATAATATGAGACGTTGAACAGGGACAGCTGGAGATATTAGTGGGGTGGAGCGTGCTCTAGTATGGCATGTAGAGTTACAGATGAACTAAGTTCTGAGGTCACCCAGTTGTTTATGTTTGCAGTTGGCCAGCAAATAGGAGCTTTGAATTTACTACAATATGATCTATGCAATCTTGTGACTGACTTGGCTCCCCTCTCAGCAGCTCTATCGGCTAGTATATAAGTGAGCTTTCAGGCTAGGGGCCTTGTTTCCCCCTAAGATGGCTGACTGGTGCTTTGGCTAACAAGGAAGATACTTTTGCCAACGGGTGCCTCAACATTATTAATGCCCTTCTTCCCCAATGTTACGAGGAGGCCTCACTGCCCTTGTGGCGAGCGATGTTTGAGCCTGCAGGTTGACAAGTGAACTGTGTCTTCAGTCCACTGCTCATACTTGAATAATCGACTGAAAACTGAATTGAAGTTTCCTTAAGATCTTAACGTTTCTTCTTAGTGCAATAAAAACAATATTTAAGTAAACAGTACTTGTGCCTGAGATAGAAAACCGCTGAACCAAACCAGCTCAGCATCGCTGTTCAACCTGTACATCGACATGGTACGCCAAAATAAGCTCGTAAGCAAAATAGATCGACAACTAACCACCGTTATAGTAGTGATAAAATCAACAAAATTCTGAACACCAAGGAAACTGTGGCGGTATGAGGGCTGGAATTCTTTCTGAGGGGGTCTGTCAGGTGTTTAAGATGTGATGCGCAAATAGTGGTTCAGTCTATACTTCCTCCCATATAAAACCATCACAGATCTGCCCTTATTTCTGATGAACGATATAAATCGTTTCAATGTTGAATTAATCGCGTCCGTGAAAACTATTGCTGTTGAGGATTGTGCCGAAAAATGCCTCAAATCGCTACAAATATATTTTTGAACTGTATTTTACAGGTTGCATCTTCTAACGTCGTGCCGCGTGCCAACGTTTGTTCAAACCGTGTTCCAAGTGCTCCTACTGGTAAACAAAAAGTTGTCAAGGAGACAGCGCAGAACAACTCTGTTAGTGGACGCTCAGCTCATTCCCTGGCACCTGTTTCCTCTTCCGGTAGACCTCGGGTTAACCCAAAATTCTCTCAAGTAAGTTTAATATTATGCTATTCAAATATGAATGTAAAATTTATGTATAAAATTGAAACTCCGTGTTCCGTTTGGTTTGAGGAAGTTATTCTTAGAACTACTTCATTATATCTTCAGGATCATAATGGTTGCTCACATTGGGGTGTTCACTTCCTACTTCCACCCTTAATTGTAGTGAGTGGCTGCAGGGTACGTTTCTAGTGTGGTGTAGCTGGTTGTAGGGAATTATGCTAGATAATAGAGGCAGCAGGTGTGCAGTGCAGCAGGACTGACCAAAGGCACATACTCTGCAGTGGAACATCCTGATAGCTGTGTCGCCACATCTCACTTGGCCCCTGCTGAACCTCCCCCCCCCTCACCGGGAACCCCTTGTCGGACCTGGCAGTTCTACGAATTCATGTAAAAAGGGGGTTCCCTTGCAGATTACGTGGGCCCCAATGTCCTCTTCTGTCCCAAAACTTGTCCAGTCACAGGCTCTCAGTTTGTCCCTCGACTAAGTCTTGGACTAGTGGCAGGATGAGAGTATGACGACGCCTCACCTCTACTCTGTAGGGCTAAGGAAAGTATAAAGGCTTAACCTTGATTCGATTTGATGGTGATGTGACTTCAAATCATCAGTTATGAAGTTCTGTAGCAGTATATGGTTTAAGAAATAGGAGACATAACATCCTCTGCGCCTGTTTTGTTATTTTTTGACAATTGGTTTCTCAATCACAGCCACCCTATGGTGTGCGACTCATTAAGTTTGGGGACAAAGTTCCTTGGAGGGATAAACTGTCGTGGATTGTGTTGAAGGAGTGATTGGCAGGAACTTGATTGGATGTGCCCGGATGCTCACCCTGTGATGAGCTGCTATGCAAAATGGAATTAGTCCCTTCACCAGACCTCTTGGTCTATTTCATCTGGATCAGAGTGAAGCAAATAAACAAATGTAAACCAAGCTCTGAAACAGATTTTGTAGTGACTCGTGAATTGCTCATCTGAGAAGAGGGGGCTGAATGGCTGCTGGTTAACATTGGGGCGAAATATTCTGACGCCCGTCCAACTCTGTGCTCCCCTCATTATGGGCCCCTCTGCTCTTTCGGCTAACTACAGAAAGGGGCAGTAAACAAACGTGAACACACCAAAACACGCATCACCCCACAGACTTTCCTCCGCCTGTCGAGCTGCTCATGCGCATCTCCTACAGTTTACCTACGTTCGACCCGATTCCATACAACGCAATCTGCCAAATCGACATAGGCTCGTGATTCCATCGGCTTCACACACAGCTTTACTAAAGTTGCTTCATGAGTGCCACTTTGGGGCATCAAAAATGAAATCATTGGCTCGCAACTATTTTTGGTGGCAGAATTGTAAGCAGTGTAAGCAATACCGAGATAATCCCCCCAAAACACCACAGAAATGGGCTACATCAACAAAACCTTGGACAAGATTGCATGTCGATTTTTTCGGGTCAGTACAAAATACACAGTATTTGATAGTATGAGACTCTACCTGCAAATGGATAGAATGCTTCCCTGCTAAAAGTACTTCGGCTGAGGTGGTGATAGAGCACCTTACGTCACTGTTTGCACGTTTTGGTCTGCCGAAGACAATTGCAACAAATAACGCCACCTGCTTCAAGAGTGAAGTGTTTCTGAATTTTCTATCGAAGTGCAAAATATTACAGATTACAGGGGCTCCCTACCATCCAGAAACAAATGGATTAGCCGAAAATGGCGTTAAGACATTGAAGAACTTCCTCAAGAAGAAAAACCTAATGGACAAGGGTCCCAAAACAGTAACGCAGGAATTGAAAAAATTCTTGTTCATGTACCGTAACACCCCCCACTCAACCACAAATGAAACTCCTGCAAAGCTAATGTTTGGAAGGCATCTCAGGACTCATCTCAGTTTGATTTTCCCATCTCCACAAGAGCGCACTGTCCCACCATCAAAGTAACCAAGACTCACACGCTTGAAGCCTGGAGATAAGGTTCTGGCCAGGGACTACAGACCACACCACCCCGATTGGGCAAATGGACAAGTCACCAGTCTGGGTTTTGGAAAAGTAACAGTGAACGTCGAAGGAGGAAAAGACGTGGAGCGGCATCGAGAGCAGTTATTCCCAGCAAGTCCACCAGTGGATGCAAACTATGATTGTGCTCCTACCTCACCACCTTTCAGGGGTTCCAGAGAGGAGTCAGAGCAGCTCACGACTGAGCCAATTGTGAGTGATGCTACGAAGACGGAAACCTCTGGCAGTTCTGGGCACTTACTGCCTGGAGTTCGACCACAGCGTTCAAGGAATCCACCAAGGCGATACTCTCCCTAAGGAGGGGAGAGTGTGGTAAACCCATCCAGGACATTGAATGTAAAAAACAACAACAACAGAAGTCACTTATTTTATCAATGAATCCGACTTAACCTGACAAAACTAGTGTTAACAATATATTATTATACTTTTTGGGCTCCTATCACCACGTTTCTCTTTTTCAATGAATTTACCTTATCCAAAATGATTGGGTAGTAAACTACATAAATCAGCTGAGGTCATTACACCCCTCTATCATCATCTGCTGCTTCCATCCACTTCCCACATGTAAGATCATACCAATTTTCTATTGCACTTCACTCCGTCACATTCACCGTATTTTTCATCACCTCATCAAGGGCCCCAACGAACATTAAATTCATTTATTTATTTCTTTGCTCGAGCTTTCCTTGTATATACATTTCCTTACGAGAACTCCTTATTTTAATACAAACATATTTATCCTTTCAATTTCGAATTACTTTCCTTATTGTTCTTCTTTCATTCAGCTTCCCTTTCTTTCACCCTTTTGGTTTATTATTCATTCTGAATAATAACCCTGTTTTCGGTCATGAAACATTTTTTACAACCCCCCCTCAAAATTTGATACTTTATGTTTCAAGACATGGAGATTCCAAATGTGCAATGTCTGTCCCCGTCCGGGCCGTTTTGTGCCTTTAACGTGGTCTAAAAAATTCGTTCTTTCGCACAAAAAGCCCATTTGGTATCTAGTTGTGCCCGCCATCTCGGCAATCCGACTGGACAAAGCCCATGGTTGTTATGGGCAAAAAACGGTTAAAAGAATTAACGAAACGCAGTACAACGCGGGAACTACATCAGAAGTCAACGTTTTGTTGTTAGTACTCCCTCCCTCGCATCAAACTCGATCACCCGCCCGCTCGACTCCCCTTTCGACTCGCAAGGGGTTCGCTGTTCCCCGACCCGACGGGGCAAAATCATCAGACGTTTACGGGCGCCTGGGGAATATTTAGTTTCCGTAGTTCCATTGTAGCCAGGACATGTTTCGTATGGTTTACTAGTATTTGATGCTGAATTGAAAGGGATGGGTCTCGGAGCAGTAATACTAGGTCAAGCTGTTCATGAGAATAATAAACCATTGTGTAATAGTTTGCAGGGTTTTTTCACATTTAATTGATCTATATTTCTACCGTGGTCCTCCAAGCCAGCTCTATGAAGTGTTATAGTGAAACACGAAGTTTTCATTTTCGTACACCTTAACAACTGCCTTTATTTCGAGACCTTTCCAATATCTTTAGAGCTCTTTCAGTTTCTTCAGCATATCATACCATTATGTAGCGGACCACAGATATTTCCTAACTATATACTTAAAAATAAGAGAAGAGAACTCGATACACCACCATTAATTCTAACCTCTTGGAGGCGCTTGATGAATGCGAATAAGATTATCAGTTACTAACAGAGTTCTGGAGGATCACACGGTTTAAGATTAGAAGTTCAAGGGGGGAAAGGTGGATTAGAAGGTTTATAGAGAATTCAATTTCAATTTGAAACTTAGGTGAAGCCTCGCTACTTGGAGCCTAAACCTGTCAGAAAAGACCCAGACCCAGTTGCCGTCACGAATGGAACTTGTGGAACTGGTCGGAGATTGATTACTACTGGCCGTCAGCTAAGCTCGAGTGATTCATCTCGAACCTCGTCTCCAGCTACTAACCGTGTCATCCGTTCAAGACCTAACACGGCTAATTCGACAAAATCGAAGACTCCTCTAGGTATAACTTATCTCTGTATCGCAAATATGAATGTGTTTTGCTTTGTGATTTTAAGTACATTGCTGCTCAATATCGAATGACTTACTTTATCGTTATTCTTATTGTTTTCGTTAACTGAACATAGGTTAAAACTAGCTGAAGTCCATCTTTCGTAGGCTACTTCTTTCCAATGAGTATTGGTGTATATTATGTGTGTGAGTATATCTCGTTAAATAGCCTTTTATGTTAACAATGTCACGGTGAAATTATTTGAGGTTGAAAATCGGATGAAAAAGGACGGTTTGTCGGTATAAACCTGAACAATGTCACATCTTCAGTTGTCTACTCGCCATCTTTTGATCACAACCTTATAAATGATCTTTTGATAGGCGATTATAGATACAAATGCCGGGACGTGTAAAAGCATATTCAGTCTTCAATGATTATTCTGCCTTGAAGAAGAAAAGTGATCATCGTCCAGCTCCCGGTACAAATGTATAATAGCTATCTGATTGTTTTATAATCATCTTGCAGGGTCTGGATCTGGTGGAAACCCTTCTCCTTCTTCAACCTCTTCTGCTGGCGCTGGCAATAATTCTAAGTTGGCGAGAAATTCGACTTTCCGAGTAGCTACAAAGTCTTCTGAAGCCAAAATGCAGAATCATCGACAAACGAACTCTAGGCATCCTCAAACAACCCAAAGGTTCGGAAACCTCTTATTGTTCTCACATGTACTATGCTTCAGCCTTTGTTGCTTTCTTAAACCTTGTAAGTAAGGAAAGTGTTGCGATCGGTCAGAAAAAAATTGAAATTATTGTCAGATCTTTACATTCTTATACCTCTTGATTCGGAAAACCCGATATAAAGTCAAAGTGGGTATCCCTAGCCCCACAGGAGCGCTTTCTGTGGTCTTTGGGGGCTTCCTGAAAGTGCTAACTTTTCGTCTTACATCTGCGACTACCACGGGGGCATTCCAGCAATCAGGCAATGCTCTGTCATTACAATTTTTTTTACTGCAAAAAAATAAGTAGACTTGATAACTTCTTTACATTTTGAGGCCAGTTGAATCGAAAACCCGTCATTTTTGTGTGTGGTGAGTCCTAGCCAGCCTTCGGCCTCCTTGTGGCAGTCGATGGTAAAATCCTACAGTGGTACAGAACTTTTAGGCAGGAGGTTATAGTTTCCTTCTAGAATAGATGACTGCCGTGAAAAAGAATCACGGGGGAACCCTTGCAAATGTTGTGGATGGTACAACCGAGAGTCTTACGAATCTGCAGGTAGTACTGTCTCCCGCCCAGAAGGAAGGGATTTGCTCGGTAAAACCATCTTGCCAAAACTCCACCTCCTTAGGGCCGTTTTCACCAACTGCGTTGATCCCGTTTAGAGTCGATTAACAGCACGTAACCCCCTCCCGCCACAAAAACGGCCTTCACCAGATTGGGTTAAGCTCTAGCCCTGATCAAACCTTAACCTCCGAAAATGGGGTGGTTTGGCCCGATTAGCTCTTATCTTTCTTTATCATATCCTGATAATAATAAACAAAGATGCTGTTTACAAGTGCGCAGATATTTCAGTTGCTTTTCCACTACGATGATAATCTATTATGTTGGACTGTCATCACACCCGGCACTTCAGTGGATATGAGAGCGTTCCGACGTCTTCAACGTATGAATTTAAATTCTGTTGCGAACAAGAGTATTACGATTGTAATTACTTTCAATTACAAGTTTTTGTTCGTGTAAAATGTGTGTTGAGCAGTTATAGAAAACACTCTATACGTCTTACTGCCGTCAGAAAACCCAAACGGCTTACCTGGGCGGATTTAAAAACAGATTGGGGGGAAATGTTAAATAATAACACTTTCAGACGCAAATATGTGTATTAAACATGATGATTCTCCCTTCCCCATTAAAGTTCCTTGCTTGTAAAAGTTGTAACCTCATAATTTTGGTTTTTATTATTTCTTGCTCAGTTCTCATTTTTCTTGTACCGCTTCCGATTTTCGTACACGCACAAAGCATTCTCCCGGACTAATTTGGCTTTTGCCAGTATGCGTATTTTCACTTAATGTTCCTCGCCAGTTTCAGGTTCGGCAGAGGTTAATGCGGCCATTTTGGTGTCTGACTGAAACAATAATTTGGTCAAATCCGGATTATTGAGCATTGGGCATCTACGGGATACACGGTTACGCGGGCGTTTACGTTTACATGACACTTGTTTACGGGACGGGATGTCAAACAGACGCCCAATTTCCTTACTTTACTGTAACCTGATTAGTCCACTGCCTTCTCGATATGGCTTAATCACGTCTATGCTAACCCCATCCCACAGTGATCTCGGCTAGCGTAGTGGGCACTAACATAGCTAGCCTTGATTTACTTATCTAGCCCTGATCCGTTGGATCACATTTAGTGCCGTTTTGGTGAAAACGGCCCTTAAAGCCTTTGTCATTAGTCTTCAGACTAGGGCAAACTCCCACGGTGTGGGGGCTTGTTCATTATGTGAGCTCCC
This sequence comes from Pachypeltis micranthus, assembly GCA_020466155.1. Taxonomy (NCBI): domain Eukaryota; kingdom Metazoa; phylum Arthropoda; class Insecta; order Hemiptera; family Miridae; genus Pachypeltis; species Pachypeltis micranthus. The sequence continues at coordinate 22,233,509 of CM035775.1, forward strand.
TGTGAGTGTGCCCTGATGGGTGGCAGTGTGGTCAGTTCTGTTTCACATTCTCTTCAATCTTACGATTGAACTGCACTGCACTGAGTAAACTGCCTCAAAAAATACGGTCGAATCTCGCTCCAAATGTTTGGGTGGGTGCATTAGCATTTTGCGGTTGATTTTTTCCTTACTGGGACCAGTCAGGGCTTGCAGGCGTCATGTACGGGTTTATAAAGCAGCTCGGTACGTGTGGATTGGGGTGAATCCTGAGAAATGTGACTCTGACTTCAGCGTAAAAGCTGTGAGTGCGGCCGCCTTCGCTTGAAGACATGTGGACTTTGCTAATCATTATTTTCACAAGTCCCTTTGTAAATGTACTTTTTATTGTTCCCTTCGCACGTTGACGTTGTTTTTCTTTTCCCAGGTCTGGTACATTTTTAAAAGATGCTCCAGCTTCTACTAAGAAAGTTCAGCCCAGCAAATGAGCATTTTTTCGTGCGTTGTAACTTGTAATTGAGAATTTGGTTAAGATGCGATTCTTAGCTTTTATAGTCTAGTCATCGTGCCATTGAGGACCTTGTACTTATTATCGTTTTGTTATGAGTTATTAAATTCGCAATGAGATATTCGTAGGAAACTTAAGTAGAGTAGAAAAACGAGGCCTGGCCTACGCTTGGATACCTAATGTCGGATAGTTTGATATTTCATTATAGGAACAACATTTGTGGAGGAAGAAGGAATGCTACATTGGTACCTTTAGCTCAATATTTGAGCATGCAGTCAGGCCGTACAAACTTACGCATTTTTTCGTTTAAGTGACCAGCCTTGCAGTCTTACATTGCTACACTTTTTTTTGCCTGTTTTTCATTTTTAAATGTTACTTTCCGAGTTAAGCCCATGCAAATTTTCGTAATCGTAGAAGCAGTAAGATTCAATGTAATTCGTTATTTGGTCCCAACGAGCATAAATATTATTTGAATTACAGAATTCGTTTAATTTATTCTCCAACATTCAGAGTGTACGGTTTACTCTTCTTATTCTTCGTGTGAAACGCATGATCTTACAGTAAGTATAGAATGATTGATCTTGTTAAACTAACTAAAAACGAGTGAATTTACGTCATGTTTTTGGTCACATTATTTTATTTAATTGCTATGAAGGTCAGAAATACCTATTGATAATTCCAATCATGCTGGTAATCTTTCTAAACTCAGACTTGTCTGCTGAAATAAGAACACGCCTGCCGATTTTCACTAAAAAGCATCCTCCGTTTCGAGTAAGTGTTTAACAAGAAATGCTAGACAGTGGATAGGTAATCCTCTTCAGGTCAGCCGTTCGTTTAGGGAGTGTGTAACCCGCGCACCAGAATATTTATTGTTTGTCTCACTTAATCTGTCGACGTCCAATAATTTTGATCTAACCGTTTGAACCAGTCAAGCGGCCTTTCTGTTAACATGTGAACTAGTGGATCTTTTTACAGATGAGAGATGCTTAGGCGCCAGTAATTCCTATGGTTCCCATAAACAACCAGACATCCTTCTCTCATCTCAGTGGCCTCATGCACATACATTGGCTCTGATTCTGATCAGAACGTACGCACACATTTCGAATTATTTACACACATAGGTGAGTGCTTCACAAAAAAGAAGGAGGTTGATTCCACGCATCTAATCACTTTATTAACAAAATAATGAACGTAACAGTAAAAGAAAATTTGAATATTCACGTGACCTTTCAAATCAACGCATAAAAATCCCGAAAGTAAAAATGAAGATCACACTGCAGTTCCACGCTCCAAATTCTGTTTGATTTCAGTGGTATATTGCCCGTAGAATCTTTCCAACTTCTTATTAAACTTCATGTTTCTGTCATTGATGTAATCAATGTCTGCATCGTCATTATGAGTCCTACGTCTGCTGTACTTCTCCCTCTTTAGCACTTGCTTCTCTAGATCAGTGACCATGCGGTCGATTCCTTCTTTCGTGTCTTTGTGAAGGCCGTGGAGAATCGTGTTGGCCCCTCCATAAAAAGCTTCGCCCAAGTTATTTCTTTGTTGCTGGAACGCAAAAAAAGAGGAGAGATTAGATAAGCACCACACAAAATGTTTTGAAATGGATGTTTTGGGGTTAGTGCAAGTTGTAGAAGCAAAAAGACTAGATTGAGACGTTGAACAAAGGAAAACTATTCTTACTATAAAATACTATTTTCTATGTGCTACATTTGAACGACCCCTGTGAAAGCTCTTAGCAGATTATCAAATACCTTTGCCTGGAAGGTAGGAAAAGGTGAGGGGCTACGCACCAAGTCCAATCACTTGTCATCACTTCCAGCAGTTACTGGCAACTCGTCTACAATTGGCTGTAGTCATTAGGGTGCCCAGAGGGGACCTATGAAAACTCGTATAGTAAGCGGCCATAGGCAACTCGGGCGCAAAGCAAGCTCTTAGTGAAATGCAGGTCATGTAGCGCAAATTCCCTCAGTACTCCCGTTTTCAAGGCGTTTCGGAGTGACCCAGTTACAGAAACAGTAAGGTAACGAGTTTTCAGGACAAGTTGGACTGTGAGTGGCATAGAAAGCGCAAACCCCCTTTCTGTGCTCACCGGTTGGGCACTTCTTTACCAAGCAGTATTCAGTACTACTCGTACTTTAGCCAAGTGGTATAGCGCTTAAAAAGGGGGCGAACTAAAGGCAAATTTATGTAAGGCATTAAATTGAAATGCAGAACAAAAATATGCCATGGCTGCATTAAAATAGACCACAAGTTGATTAGTTTACTACTGCAGCCACTGGTGTGATTTTTCAGCTGAGTACAAGTAAAGGATTGAACCAGAACCTGCTGAAATGAATTCGGAGAATAAACAGAACGGTCCCAGGTAACTGTGTTGAATAAGTTACTCCTCCGCCCACGAATTAGTGGCAATCTAGTTGGTTCAGCCCTATCGTGTGGTGTCCTTGAGCAGTCTCATATCCTCTCGGTTCCACCAGCAAACCCCTTGGAGCTGATGTTCCCTTGCAATCTTATCCGACTGCAGCAGAGGTACTCAGTACATGTTTAGCTGATTCAATCCTGTGTTGGAGAATGCGTACCTCTGACATGGCTAGGTGGTACCTCAGTGGACAATGTCCTGTGAACTGGCCAAATTCCATCAGTACACTTTCTCTCTCCAGACTGAGGACCTCCCGATCACTCTCTGGAGAGTCTAATAAATAACTTTGACTACCTTTGGCCAGACATATCCTGTCAATGAGCACCACCCCTGCACTTCTCCTCCCACTTGCCAACCTCCTTATGGAAATCACTCTTGGTGGTCCCTACAAAGCTCTCCGGTCCCACTGGGAGCAGTGCATATCCATCTCTTGCCACTTTGTCGGCTATAAGTTTCTTACTTGGTGGCATCCACAAACCTAGGGGTAGTGTAAAAACTAAAACTGAAGGCTTTCAAGCACCTACCAGTTTCATGAAATATTTTCTTTCTGAAATGGCTTCAAGAGAACCATTTTGTTTAATCGTAACCACCGTTACATAGTGAGGACTGAAGAAGACTGCAGAGCATCAGCCGACTCCGAGGGAACAGTGACCAGGATTCTGGAATCTTGTCCACATATTTCCCTCCCTGTATATTGTTCCTACCTACTATACAGCCTCCCAGTATTTCCAATCCGGCCCTGATTGGCCATTCATATAAGAAGTTCTGTTTCTGTTTCCCCACATGAGCATTGTGCTCCAATGGTCGGATTAATCTTGTGCAATGTTTTTCTATCCGCCTAATGGCCAGTTAGCATACCTATCAGTCGACTTAATTGGGCCTTGTTCAATTTTAGCTCCCACTCTGTCTTTTATTTGTTGTGCCTTGTAGTCCCTGTGATCTTAGAGCTCAAGGCCTCTGTTGTTGTCAATGTCATTCCTCACTCTGTCCTACAAGATATGGTTAATGTCCGTCTTGGCTGGCGTCAGGCTGGCACTCATGGTTCTGGCCCATGAAATGGGGCAACCGCTGAATCCACGTAGTGAGGGCAGTTCAAGCCTCCAGTAGCTGATTTATCTGTTATCAGAGTTTGTCATAAGGTGAACATTTCACTGATGAAAGACGCACCCACTGACTGTGAGAGATAAGATATACCATCTCATAAAACGTATCAGTACAATAACTGCAAATGGCTCAGTGACATCAACTAGTCAACTCCTCGGCCCTTATTCACTCCAATTTATTATTGCACAAGAACGTCGATCAGCAGTCAAGGTTTAACAATTTGGTATACAAATCTGGTTATCCAAGAAGAGAGCACTGATAATGTTGACTCTGACCTTAAGGTTTGTTTGATTTCTTGGTGCACCAATGTTTGTGCCTGTGCCTACTTTCATAGCCCAGTGTTTTTTGTGCCTTAACGTTAAGTACTCCCCCCCCCCACCTCTGCCCCTGAGTTTTAAGAAATTTTTCAACAATTGGTTTAATCCCTGACAAGTATTAACATTTGGGGTGACAACAGGTTTTTGTTGCATTTCCATTACTCGATTTCACTAGTCGAACGACCAGATCGCCTGACATTGCGTTGTGCAGTCATCCCCCCCCCCCCTCACCAATACTTTACGTACAAGTTGCAAGTTACTGGCTCTCTTGGTGAGTTTGAGTTTTAATTCAATACGGGGTCTTTTTCTTAGTAAACCTCTTAACAAAAGTTACGCGTTGTCGTTTGACTTTCTTTAAACTCTCTAGGCTACGCCCACTCTTTTTCTTCAGTAACACAGAACCAAAACAGCAAGACTCACCTGATAGATTCTCATATCTGGCTTTATATTCTTGACAAGCCTCGAATACTGGCGATACGTGGCCTGTTCGTAGTCTGCGAATCCATTGTCCGGAGTTCTCTTTTTCTTCTTCCACTCGATCCGTTCAGCTTCCGTCGCATCGACGTTGAGGAGTTTGACACGATCGTAATCCAAACCTTTGGCAGCTGCTTCGCTCCGCTGAGCCTCGTCGTTCAAAATCCATTCCGCTTTCCTCTTTTTTGCTTCCCAATTGCTCGGAAGTTTCAATCTTTTGTCCTCTTCAACAACTTCCTTGTGATTCATTTGTCGGGCCTCATTCCTTTTCAGATGGAGTTGCTTCAATTTTTGGAATCGCTCTGCATATTTACTCGACACATCACTTTGAGTACCCGACATAACAGAAAGAGCCCTCGAACGCACAACAAACACTATCTTCGACTACTATTATCGCTCAGCATATTGGCATCAATGGGTGAAAAATCGATACTTCCCCTCAAAGAATCGATAGTTACTCTAAAAATTATTGTTCAAGGCTATTTCCTTCTGATATTCCTCACACGCGGAGAACGATATTTTCCCGCAAGCGATTCAATGACGTGTTCACAGCTATATCATTCATAAGTTTCCCTTATGAGTGAATTCCATGACTCACATCGGCCAATAAAACCCAATATTAATATATTTAGCTTTGTTTTTCACGTAAAATGTGTGGTTGTAATTAGATGCAATAGCGTTCAGTAAATAAAGTAAGGTTAAAAATAAATAGGGTTCAAAAGATTGTGAAAAAAATTTAGGTCGCTCAGGCTGATCATAGAGGCACTGCTGTCACAGTTCTATCCTGTGGTTCGGGTACCACCTGCTGTTCAAGCTATAATTCGACACCCTTTCGTTGCATTTGTTGTTTATCGAATATCAGATCATTTGTGATTTCAAATCATCAGTTTACCTGTTACAGCTTCGCAAATTGTTGCCACTTTTACCTGCCTGACAAAAATGTGCGCAAGCGACTACAGCCTGGTCTGATGGGACAAGACCAACATTACCTTCCCAGGCCAGCTAGCAACCTTATCACCAGCAGGTTACTCAAGACATCGCCACAGCATCGACTGTCTTAGCAGCGGCCCTTCTGACCAGCACCAACGTTCATGATACTCTTCAATTTCTCAGTATCACAAAAATGTTCACATGGCAGTCCACAGCTTCTTTCAGGGGCACAAGGCACTGTCTATTTTCACCAACTAATGATAAATTATAACAAGAAAACCGATAAAAATGGAACTAGATGACTCAATGCTGTTGAATGTGAAATTATTTTTGTAAGTTTTAGCATAGAATTTAGTTGAATTAGAAGGCAAAGGATCAACTCTCCAGAGGATAGTTGAGCCTCAACCACTCTGCCCTGATCCTGAAGGCCCCTTAGCTCCAAGCCATCACCCTAGAATAATCATGGGCCCTAGAAAGCTACAGTGAACTACTGGATTGGAAGATAACGCCAAGACCCTGAGGTAGTTTTGTGGAATTCCTTCAAGCCTGGGAAACCACCACTGAATCCTACAAAATATATGTAGAAAACACTGAAAGGTGAGAGAATAGAACAGGACCAAGTAAGTGATTTTGTAAGATGCACGATCTTTTATTAATAGAAAATGAAGTTATTGGCCAGTGTTACTTATTACGACGTAACAACAGGTTAAACGCCTACAATCAAAATGGGAACGATAGAAACAACAAAACAACGAGATATCAAACATCGTCTGCTCAAACCAAAAGAACGTGGCTGAAGTGACATGAAATATACAGCGCAACTGTGTGAAGACTGTGGAAGCTAAACTTGATGAGCTATAGGAGAAGGAGGAGTTGGTAACGTAACGGAATCGCAGCAAATAACGCAAAAGGCAAAGTGGTTCTATCCTGGACGTGTATGCAATGTGTTCAGTACCCAAGAAACTGAATAGCTACAATTGAATGGCTGAGGGGGCCGGGAGATTAGGAGAGAATGGGAAAACAAAAATTAGCTATTCCCCTGGCTACACCCCGCCCAAAGAGTATACTGTTCTGCATTAAGATCACAGAATTCAAGATCAGAGGAGCAGCTCTCAAGTTGAACGAAATCTTCTTAGTCATCAGCCAAAGCAAGAGTATCCTGAAATAAAAAGAAGTGTCAAATGTTAACAATTATAGGTTCATACTGCACCTTGCTGGTACGCTTTAATGTTCTTGTCATGATATTAGGATGTTTAATTGTAGTAGACCTGTGTTTGCACTCCTCTGCAAACCGTCTAATGGAAATCAGCTTCTTCGTGATCAAAACAGGAGACAACTGCTGATATGCCACAATAGAGTTCTCAATCATCTTATCCTTACGCAGGTTTGGTGAATTGAGAGGTTTGGTTTGGTTCAGGGAAGGGTAGTACGTGTGGACCAGATGCAAGTTCACGCAACATCACTGTTGAAATTCAAACTCAGGAAGAGTTCAAGGCAAAGTTACCTGTGGGAAGATTGCATGACTCACACACCACACCATTGATGGCCACAGAGACCTGCCCCAGGCAAAATATAAACACTAGAGTAAGGAATTTAAAGGGAGAATAAGAGAATATATTGCATACACGTCAGTTTTAGGTATTTCAATGTGAGTATTCATCAGACAGTCTTCAGGTGTCACACAGGAGGTTGACTATTCTCACAATGTCAATTAGGACTGACACTAATCGTTTCATTGTCCACACTTCCCTTGGTCACCTCTGGAACAAGAGAATGAGGTTCTGTCAAAGAATTTTACCCAGGTTCACTGCCCCAATCTCCGTCCAATTTGAATAAGCCATTCAGCCACCAGAACAAGCCTATGCTGACAATGATTTATTTGCCATGTCTGCACAGGGACAATCCACTGGTTCACTGTGAACACCGAACTCAGCCCAGTGGAAATCGAGATGAACTCCCGAATGAAACATACCTGATCTCCAGGACCTTCATTTAACTCATTCATTGATTAGTTAGTACCTCCAGAACTGGTAAGGTCCCTGGTCCATTTTAAGTGTTTCCCTCACCCTTCTCCCCCTCCCTACTGCATCACACCTTTTGAATTTATGGTTAAGGTAAAAGTTATTTCGAGAACGTACTACTAACACAGAAAGCTGTCAACTCGAAGCAGCTTCGCAATCTTCGGCCTCCTCAGACGACGAACACTTCCAGTCATAAGAGTACATCCTGGAACAATTCAATGTTTTTTTAACGCTTTCAACTCAAAATGAATATGAATGTCTTTCCATCGCATGACAGTGGGGGACCGATGAAAGCCTAACATGCATCACAGTATGAAAAATGTAAGAATCAACTACATGATGGCCCTTGGCAGGTGAAACGCGGCTGAGGGGTTATTCACTTTTTAGAAGTCACCACAATCAGTAGTAGGAAAGAGCATGCTCGAGAAGGTAGGAAAACAAACTCGCAGCTTCTAGAAAGGTGGCTAGGGGAAAGATAACCCTTTCTCAGGTAATTACTGATTAGTAAGATGAGGAAGAGAGAAGCGTCTGCCAAATTTGAAAACAGGTCAAGCGGGCTCTTGAAGCTGGACAGAAGCATGCTAGAGTACCTCAAAGGAAGCAGCTAACCTCCCCAGAAAGCCTCCTTTGGAGGCTGAGGGAAAATGGCAAGTGGCCAGCTCTTGTCGGTCTAAAAAGAATAAAAAAGGAAAAAGAAGGGCAAGGAGAGCAGACCACCTCCAGCTGCAGGGGAATGAGGAGAAGGATTCTGGGGAAGGGAAATCAGCCAGAGGAAGAAAGAGCCAGGTGGGTGAGAAGAGCAGCACAATCAAAGGTGGGGAAGCGCACTGATGCCATTATTATCAAGCCAGCGACCAAATTCACCGAAGCTCTGCAGCATGTGTGGGCTAAGGTCAGCCCAAAAGAGGCTGGTGCTATTAGAAGAACTGCTAAGGGCGGTGTTTTGAATGAGTCGGGCTGCTGGACTGCAGCTTCTAAAAGGCTGGCTGCTAAGGACCAAGAGGCCCTAAGTGGTCGTGGTATGTTCAGGATCTCCATCCCTCAGAAGTCTATAGAGATTAAGAAGAGGGAAAAGGAGGGGGGTCCATAAGGTGCATGCTCTGCTCTGAGTAGGTGGTCACAATATGGATGAGGTGGCCCATCCGCCTGGTAGGGAAGTGTAGTTTGTTTAAGTAGGCCCTGGAGGGGGGGGGGGGCTGGACTCTGTGACCGATGATGGTCTATATGCTCTTAGGCAACCTCCACTATGGCAACTGGTACAGGATCTTCTGCAGTTTCAACAGGGGAGGGAGATTGTGATCCCTCTGGTTCAGGGATGAGCTGGGCACAGCTGCTATATGGGTGATCCAGCTCAGCCAGATGAGGACGGAGCTTGCCAATCCAGGGTCAGATGAAAGGCCGCTCTCGAACTTCCCAAACTCCTGGGCACTATGGGTATGGTGGTACGCTGCAATATTCTCGTGAGTGTGGAGAGGACAAGAAAGAAGCTGCCATCGCAGAGAGGCCTGAGCACCACCCTGATGCAACGTCCTAAGTGGGTTGGTTCTCAATGCCCAGGAGTAAATTCATTCGTGCAGCCCTCCCTCTTACACCCCCCCCCCCAATCATCTGCTCTCTTTCTATTTCATGTCGACGATTATTCCCTTACATAATTAGGCGATCAACGACATGGAATAATATCCTATTCCAAAAAAAAAGAGGAAGAGGGTTTTACTGCTGAGTGGTGTAGGACAACTTCAAAAAAGTTCATGTTACAATTAAATCAGAATACACTGCCACCCAGAAAACTAAAGAGAGGAAAGGTTAGTTACCACAGTAGCTGTCAACAGCCCCAGGCAACAGACAATGACCCTTCTATTCCAATAAACACTGATTACGTCAGAGGAAAAGCGATTTTAATCTGCAGGTACAGCCGGGGATGCCTAGTAAAATTAGCAACAGATAAAACGCAAATAGGGCTGTGCTACGTGCTTTTAATTCTTCTACAAACTATATTTCTCTCACCAACCACACTAAATGAAGGTATTTTGAGACAGCCTGGAAGCTTGAGTGCACTCTGGAGACCAAACTCAAGGGTCCTACAGGGGCATTAATAAGCCAGGGCCTCTGGCCCTCTAAATAGTCCTTGTAGTTCTTCCTAGACTCTCTAATAACACTTTCTCCTCCTTGTTCAAATTATCTTGAATCCTGTAAAGTGCTGGCTTTGTGAGCCCTATAGAAGGACAGTACTGTCAAATCATGAAGAGAAATCATTCGTACAAGTTTTTCGCATAAAAATCTTGCTGGTAGTTCAATGTGCAGTCCGTATGATAAGAGCTAGCAATGGTCGTAATCCAATATATTGAGGAATTTTAAGCTACTCTCATTTCAATGACCAATTTTTTTCACACTGTTTACCACAGGTACTCCAGAACAATTAACACGTTCTAAAAAGATCATGTCAACAGTCCCATGGACTGAAGGTACACTGGTTACTGAATAAAGGTTAGGACGTGAGTACAGGCAACCCTATAAATTCTGGAACCAGTTTCTCCAAATAGAACGCTGTGAGAAGTTCATATGTACAACATGACAAACAGATTGGATTAGTCGTTCGAGTGATGAAAATTGGTGAATATGCGTGGAGCTGAGGATAGTCGTGTAAACTAAACATTTTCAATAGCAATAACGAAAAGGTGTGGCTGTAGCATTGATTTTTGGATCGAATTGAAATACCAGATAGTAAGCGAATACTCACCAGAAAAGACGTCGGATATCTCTGCAAATTTCAGTCACTCGAGGATCAACATCAGAAGCAGTCAAAAGAGCTTGAATCATTCCAGTGCCGTTGTCTGCCGTCAACATCGGGCAGTAACGCCCAGCTGAAAACATTTGAATAGACATATCTGTGGTAATTGAGTAGAACATCGATGAAGCAAGTAGTAACACATTTGTTACTTGTTTTTAGTGTGCGACTTCTCCTCAATGCACAGACCTCCGATGAAGAAGACTGTGTAACCCCTCATTATCCTGAGTATGTGTATCAGAGAACTTTGAAAGTGCCCTCCAGGGAGTCTTTGGGTACAAACCCACTGCCTGATTGGCGTAATTCCAGAGGTAATTGAGATGAGCCTTTATTAATAATTACGCTCAAAAATATTGACCACCATAATCACGAAAGTGGGAGTGAGTGAACGCAGTGGGGGAACCAACCGACACTTTGAGAGTGTCTAAGTTAACACTGAAGAGGGATTTTATTTTAATAGGGGCCTGGGGTTTGAGGTTCTTTGTTGGCGAGAAGCCCCAAAATCTGGCTGTTTGGTGAATTGGGTGAATCAACAACAGACGAGGAAATTTATCCAACAAAACCCCGGTTCTAATGTAAAACGTGCTTTTTTTAAGCTTAAGTAACACTCATTACTGCAGACCTCGCCGAACATTTTTACTCTTTCCATTCCCTCTTACATATAGCAACTCAGAAAGTGTTTGCTCGACATTGGAAAGTACCTTCAGCTAAAGAGGTGATTCCCCTAATCACTTTCAAGGATTTGGAAGACATTATGAGTCTTGTGGGACTGTACGGTTCAATTCAAATATTTCTTTTATAACATGAAAGGGAACATTGAGCCATGTATGTTCAGCTATAAATAATTCTCGCCATTTATTGACAAATGTGGGATCATCTGAGCCAGGTTGAAGATTGAGAAATGCCAACCTTCCCGAATAGTCCAAATATTAAAGAAATTGGGTTGTGTCCGCCAGTAGGCAAATACTAAAGTTAACGTACCTGTTAGGTGAGTCCGTCTCCTCTGGCTTGTGAGTTACCCCATAAACAAATATCCCATATTACTCCCCAGCCATTGTCATCCTCGTAGACACAAGGCGTCACCCGAGCCCAACTGTTCCTCAAGCAATACTTCAACGCAAATATTGGATCCTCGTTGTTAGAAAATTCGTTAGCTCTTGCACATTTATGGACAAAGCCAAGCCAATCATGCCAAGAATGGAAGCTTTTCCCGAGTATAGACTGCAGGGTGCATTTCAGTTTGTTGGAACTGCCTTCATAGGGCTTTTCAAATTAAAAGTCAAGTCGTAGGAATGCTTCAGTATACAAGGTTTATCTAAGTGTACCGACTGACTCCCATTAAAGGCACCGGGCGATTGTAGTCGTGCGGTAAGACCAAGTCTCATAATCCGACGAAAGTTGAACTATTGGATCACAGCTCGCGATTGCTGCAATTTTTCCCAAGTCAGCGGCTCTTCAAACATCTCCACCCCCCTCAGTACATAAGTCTATTTGTTTGCGTGACTGCAAAAGCTCTACATTTAGAGCCAGTTCCAAAACTCACGACTGGGGCCTTTCTTATGTCTTTCAATTGACTTGTGTGCTTCTGTGGTGGTACTTTAATCCTCCACTCTTGCCAGATATGGGTGGCGTGAAATCTGTGAAGTTCCTTATCTGAATGCAATTGGCTGCCCTAGGACGTTCGAGGAGATGTGCTCCCTCTTCTGCAAGATAGACGCCCAAACTTAATCCTCGACCCCTGAGGACCTGGATATTGTAACACCTGGACATGTTTTAATAGGACAACCAACCACTCCTTGGCCAACCTGAAGAGTTTATTATCAATATCAAGGAGAATGAACTATCCCGGAGGGAAAAGAATGACAGGATGAGCCACAGTTCTGGAATCGATGGAAGCCAGAATACCTGGTAACTCTCATGCAGCACCCCTCATGGACCCAATCCTGCTGCAACCTCCGAGTTGGTGATCTGGTAATGCTGCACAAATCAGGTGGCTACCTGCCAGAGTTTTCAAGATTCACACAAGCACAGGTGGTCTGGTCAGAGTCGTCTTTACTTAGACCAAGACTTCAGTATCGGTTCACCTCAACCTTATCTTACCAGCCAAACATAGTTAAGATGAAAATGTCATTGTAATTTGGGTGGGCGGAACGTTCTAGCTTAAGTAACTCCAGCCCTGAAAGATATGGTTTTTCTGCAAAGGTCAAATATTGCCTTGACTGCCCTTAGTCGTCACTTTCTGTTTCCTTCATTTTATCTTTTTGCTATTATGTAATGGAAATCCAGTTCCGCGTCCTCACCCTTGAAAGCTCCATTCAGTTCTCGTTTTGAAGATCATCGGAACACTCCGTGCCACTTTTTCTTCCTGGTGATCCAAAACTTCGTGTTGAAATTCGTTTGATATCCCGAAGTGTCCAACCCTTAAATTTGGAAATCCCCAGCTCATAGCTTCATCCGAGTACCAGACTAGGCACCCAGTCGGATGATTTCGCAGTCACGAGCTCGCCACAAATTGATTATTCGCATCTTCGTGTGTCTTGTGTCATCACCTCGACATCATCGACTTAGAATAGAAGACGCCTCAGGTCAGACGTAGAAAGCAGTGCTGAGTTCGGTGGCACTCCACAATTATTATTAAAAACAAGTCAGCGAAGAAGTATGAATTGAATAAGATTGAAATTTGAGTGAGATTACCGGTATGTTATGTACCACTAATCTCAGGAAAAGATGGTTTTCAGCGATTGTTAACAACGGAAAATATCTCTGCTAATGGCAACTACGAGGGACGTCCCAAAAGTAAGTTCCGATCATTTGTAAATCCGTGGGAAAATGCTGTAGGGAAAAAATTCCACCGGGGATACTTCGTGTTACATCTGGTGGCAACACTGAATTTTTCTTATGTTGCTATAACTTGTTGCGGCTTGTCAGCACCAGTGTAAACATGGCTGCTGCATTGAAAAACCTGTCAAATTGTGAAATCCGTTCACTGATCCGTTTTTTAGTTTTTGAGAATAATTCTGTGCCCGAAATTCACCGCACTCTCTTCAGCGTATGGAGAAGGTTCATGAGCATCGAAATGGTCCGTAAGTGGAAGAGAAGTTTTCTGGAAAGGCGGGAAAGTGTGCACAATGAACAGTGAAGTGGGGGCCCTTCCACTTCTCGTGGAGAGGACGCAGTTTCTGCAGTTTGCAAGCTTTTGGAGGAAGATTTCTTTTTCCCCCTCCTCAAAGTCCACCTGGGCGGAAGAAAGTTCCGTACGAACGCCGAACTCGAAGCCGCGGTCTCGGAATTCTTCAAACAAAATGACGCAGAATGGTATGACAAGGGGTTACGTAAACTGGCACCACGGTACCAAAAATACATCGATCGGAATGGCGACTACGTCGAAAAATAAAGTAGATCCGTACCTTTAAGAATAATTTTTTTTTTTCAAATTGGTTGAGTTTTCGATTTTTTCCAGCACTTTGGAACTTACTTTTGGGACGTTCCTCGTACAATAACATTAACCAACGCTTAAGATATTTACTAACGATTCTTTGTGCAGACGTGGTGAATTGCCCAAACTGCCCATAGCTGAACTTGAGGTGCTTCACAAGATAGTAATGATATAAAAGGGCAAAATGACCTGGAAAACAAAAATTTGGTGAAACAGAAAACCAAGTAAAACTAGAGTTCATAAATTATCTCATGACAGCCTACGATGACTCGAAGTAACTGTTGTACACGTTTGTCGTTATTATGTTGTGCCGTCAAGTTAAGAGTCTATTACCCTCACAGGGAGGAACCCATGAGCCTTTAAATTTAAACAAATAAAAATTATACGGGTTAATAAAATAAATGAAGCTAATTTAATTAAACAAAAAAAAAGAATATAACTCTGACAAGTAAAAGAAATGGCACTAATAATAAAAATATAAAAGAAAGTGAGCAACTGATAATGAAATGAAAAAAAACAAACGGCTTAGAAATTAAATGCCTTTTTTGTGGCCTACTTATTTGGCATGCCAATAAAATGAACACCTCTCACCGGAGTCGTAGTGTCGGTACCAGACGAAATTTTATAAATTCGGGATGCAGGGAACTGGAGGATTTGCTCAGACGGTATTTTTATAACGGACAAAATCAGAATGATCGGAAAACAAGCAAAAGATGATATGCTATCGCCCGGGTTCGCGGCAAATAGCTTGGTGGGTTTTGAAGGGCTACCATGGACGACTGAGAGCTCCAAGACGCTCTGTGACGCTAGCGATTTGCTGCCCACCGAACCGCGCATTCGTCCTGATCCGTTAATTTCAAGTTACCATGTGTTTAGTAATAGGTGCTCTCCCGTCTTCAGAAGGAAAATTAAATTGTAAAATAAATTATCATTCGTTCGTTCAGCTTAGGCTTCAAGCTAATAAGTATTTTTCATCCAAGTCAGAATAGTTCACACAACTGCAGCGAACAGACAACATGCCTACAAAGCCAAAGAAAATAACTTCCCTTTCTACTTCGTAGAGCCAAGGAAAGTAAAAATATCTGGTGCGTTGCAACATACAACTTTCCTTAGCTCTACGTCAAATCACTTTTCACATGGCTTTTTCTACTTAACCATTTATCACTCAGTTCATTTGAACTTGGTCAAACAACACTTCACAGCAGCAGGAAGCGGTAGCACTTATTGTGCTTCTCGTACTCATTCCCGGACCATTATTGAGCAATTGGCACACAGAGATTAATGAGGCTGTATTTTTAAAGAGGATAATAATAACTTTTGCAGAGTTATTGTATCAAAACTTTTAGAACTGGTAGTAAGCGAAATAGTGGTAGTTGAAATTCCGGAATTTCTTGAGGGATATATATATCTTATGAGCTATTGACTATTACACCAATTTTCTTGAACATTTTATAAGGTAAAAACCGCGCTAAAATAGATTTCGTCGAAAATGTTCGTAAATCATTGTGCTGCTCTCGCCATTTTCCCACAAATGGGAATTTTATGGTACAGTTGCCATATTGAGAGCTATCAATATAAAAAATGTAAAAAAAATCGTTAGAGCCGTTTTTGACAAAAAAAGTTTGTGTTTTGATCACTATGGATTTTGCTCATACCCATGGTAACCTGCGGGCAAGATATCAAGTTAGAGCTGATTTGGTACGGTTGTTTTCTCTAATATTCGTTCACAGACACTCACACAGACCATTTTCCCAAATTGTGTTTTTCGAACTCAGTAGGGTCTAAAACGTAAAGATCTGAAGAAAACTCAAAAAAAAAAAAATTTCAGCCGATTACATAACTTCCGTTTCTACTTCGTAGAGCCAAGGAAAGTAAAAATGCGACGGTCCTGTACCTCAAGCAGCATACTGAAGCCCCAAACTATCATAATTTCAAGTTCACAAACCAATGTTGACCCGCTTGAAAATGATCCTCTACCTGCTGATTGGTTTTTCTATGGTTCAGGTCAGCATCAGACCTTTTTAGAAAACTCAGCAAGTTGATACTTCAATTGACACACTTGGAGAAAACGCTGGCGATATTTTTAGTTCTTTTGGTATCAATGTCACAAGTGTTTGAATTATTCGAATAATTGAACGAGCTAAGTGCTCCTGATGATACTTATATTAGGACTATGTGCTCGTCTTTTAGTTGGCAGTGAATGGGTATAGGCATTGTTGCGGATCGAGCTGGTTCCTTGAACCTCAGGATAAGTGGACTGTAACGCATGTAGGTTGGTGGGACCAACAGTCGATGAGCAAACTAAGAAATAATATAATTTCGCAGTAAATAAAACGTTACGAACACGAAAACGAACGAAAAACATAAGAAAAAAATACGAGAACCGATAGCGCGGCGGGAGAATGAGTAATCACACATTAACAGCTGTTGATAACGAGAGGCGAAATAGAGTACGCAGAACGCAGCACCCCATATTGAGCACTCCTCTGATAGTCGTGTACAGGCATGATTCTGCATTTCAACGACCATGTGTCTCAGCTTCTGGAGTGTTTTACGATTCGGACCTCTGTTACATAGTCTCTAACTGCTCCACACAGAATAATGGTCTACAAAACTGTAACACGACCGATCTAGGCTAATGCACTGCCAATTGGGGGTCATACTCGACTTCCTATTTCCAATTCTGTTGTCTCAAACAACAACGCCAGGCATAGTCTAGCTTGGTCATAAATTCCGCAATATATCACGATTTCAAGCTGGAAACACCAAAGCGAAATCACAGAGCTCTTTGTCACGAATGTGAAAAGCCCCTGGCAGGCTCCTGAAGGCTAAATCGCTAGTTCCACTAGGTTCACAACACTCGAAACTGAATAGATTCAAGACGAGTTGAATTACTTTTTTGTTTTTTTGCTCAATTCCTTACTCCTTCTCTAATTTACTTTACCAATGAAGCCGCTAAGAGAGCAGACGGTTCACTCATAACAATCGCATACGTTTCTATTCCTTCATCTGACAGGAATCCCTGAGCCAGTCGAATGGTCGCTCCTTAGTTACAACCAAAACTTCCATCATTTGACATTGACGAACACGAATCATGTCGATATCAATAGCGTAAAACTACAACCGCCAATTATGCAATCAATAAATTCCTCTTGGGCCAGCGCTGACTATACAAGTCGCTTTCCAGTGGCTGCCAAGTCCATGAAATTAAATGAGTATCTACTCCCTTCCAACTGGCCATATCTAGGATCAAGGAATCCAATGTATCATTGAAGGTAACCCCATTTCCCCTCTCAACAATCAGTGTAGAGTGCTTCCTTCAAACCTCAGTAAAGTAATTGACTAATTGAAGTATTTAACATAACACCTTCAATAAACAGCATGTGAATAAGACATGAGGCTAAAGTGATAAAATAATAGAACTCTCAATGAAGTGATGTATTACCACAACTAACCTGTAGGCGACCATTTCTCCTTCAGGAGGCACCCAACTCAGTACCACTTCTCCCAATTCTTCTAAAACTATTTCCCGCTTCACTTCACATTTGTCCCAGGCAGGAATCCCTTCAGCCGCTAGGTGAGCCATAATGCCGGCTGCGAAATACGACACATCTATTTGTTTGGAATGAAGAAGCCCTCTGTAAAAAATAAATGTGATTCAATTTAGCACATTGACACACGAAGAACAACGCAATTCACAATATGTGCACAAAACTAAAGAATAACTGAATAATTCAAATACTGAACTCTGAACGAAATCTTATCTGCAGTCCAACAACATAACCTCGTTGTATAGAATAAGGGAATACTAGCTAAGCGCCATTCAAAGTCAACATTTAGTTATTGAAAAAACAATTAAATTACTTACAAGCTCAGACTTGGAATGTTAAACAATTGTTGGTGGGAAAAAAGGACACACACTACACAATCAATCAACTTAGACTGCAACTCACCTAAGTAGGACAGAATGAAATTGGGAGAATAAACTCAATACATGCCATTGGCAAAGACTTCAAAATTGTGGGTAGGAGGGGGGATCGTAATATGTCATGGAATAAAAGCTCGAATCAGCAGCTCCACAGCCCAGCCAGAAGAATAAAATAGCAGGAATCCAGGCAAAGCTGTGAGAAACAAAGACCAAAGTCGTGGCCAATCGAGGGCTGTTTCCCATTTCTCCAGGGTTTATGGGAATTGACTTTGGCTACTCAGAACTCATTTTCCGATCCCCTCTACGTACAGGGTGAGCCATAACAAATGGTGCAGTTTCAAAGGGCGATTTAAAAAAAACGGTGCAACGTAGAAGATTACGGTTTGTTTTATTGAACGCCATACATCACCCCATTTCGGTAGATTAAGTCCTGAAAATTACATCAGGAAGGTGGGCGCCCTCAGCTGCGACGCACTGATGTAGGCGATTCCTGAATTTTTCAGCCGCCCTCTGGCACATTTCGATGGGAATCGCGGCGATTTCTTCCCTGATTCGAATCTTGAGGTCTTCCAGAGTGTGAGGTCGATGTTTGAACACCTTTTCCTTCAAGTAGCCCCACAGGAAAAAATCACACACACTCAAATCTGGCGATCTTGCCGGCCACCCCAAGTCACCCCTGAGAGAGACAAGGCGTGCGGGGAACATCTGCCGCAGTTTTGGTAGTCTGGAGGTGACAATTCCTGAACAATCATAATCTTGTACGGATGGAATGACAAGTCCATGTGCAAAATCCTCCTTAGTGAGGCGTTAGAGATGTTCAGTGCTACTGTGTGCCTCCGAGCAGAGCGCCGAGGCGACTGTTCCACTGCTGCTCTCACTCGAGCCAAATTTTCAGGTGTTCTTGCGTTTCTTGGTCTTCCCGCACCTCTACGCCTTACTGTGGAACCAGTTTCTTCCAATGCTTGAACCCAACGTGCGATGACATTGTGGTGAGGGACGGGATCACGACGTGGGATGTTGTAACGCAGTCGGAAGGCCCGCTGGGTGGCGATGAATGAACGGCCACTTTCAAAAAACGTGCGAATGACGAAACCTCGTTGCTCTCCGCTCCAAACCATTGTAACGACTGAAAACGGGACCACTGCCCGGGCACAATGAGACCCCTCCCAGGTCGTTAACCCCACTACAAGGCCTGCAGAACCCCTTCGAAACTGCACCATTTGTTATGGCTCACCCTGTATTTGAGGATCTTTCCCCATTCCAATCCCTTCAGTGTTGTGCGTTGTGGTATTCTTTCGCCTAACTTGTTGGTTCAGGAACCTCAATGGACACTAACAGAAAGTTTCTGTTTCTCCACATGGTTCTGTGTAGAACATTTCCCACTGCGCAGTGTACAGATAGCATTCCTACAATTCTCCTCGTATCTTGTTTAGGTTCAGACCCCAGTTAGTCCGTTGTTCATTGTATTTGGTGGTACCCGTGATTTGGGGGAATTGGTATCCATCATGATTAGCGATTTCTTCACTCACTGTATCTCACATTTCCCTGTTTATGATTCTATTTATTTGCGGATCAATGAAAATGGCTCTGGCCCGTAGAAGTGTTTCATGGACCCCACTTTGGCCAGGTCATCCATCATCTCATTCCCTGCATATTCCATATGTCCAGGTATCAACTTTACCATAATTGAATTCCCTTGTTGTTCAAGTTGTGTCATTATCTTTTGTTTCCTCTATGAGAAGACTTTTCAACAGTTGGCTTTTCTAGTGTTTTTATAATGGATTGATTATTAGTGTAGATAGCTATGGTAATGTTAATAATACCGAAGGTAGGTCCACAGGTGGAAGCACCCACCTGGCTAAGCACATCGTAGCAGTTCTCATCGACATCAGAGGAGCATTTGACAACATAAAATGGTCAGCGCTCCTAAACAAGCTTAAAGGTCAGGGAATTCCTCTTAACCTTTACTTACTCTTTTTAAGTTATCTGACGAATAGAGCTGCTACAATCAAATGCAAGAATGTTTCAGTACAGAGAACGATACAGAAGGGGTGCCCAAAGCTGCTTGGTCCTCCGACCTGCTCTTTCTATCATAACGAGCAATTAACAATGCCACTTGGGGTATGAGCTACCATCACACAATCTTCATGTACAAGGCCATTTACCTAGGCGTTATTGGCTACTGCACCGTTGTCTGGAATTGCGAACTCACTATCAATCACAACAGAGTAGTACTGGTACAATCCCAGAGAGCTGTGCCGAAAGCCTCTGCGGTAGACATCGTCACTTCAGCTAAGTTTGAACAGGGCACTATGCTTTGTGACACCACAAATACATATTAGTGCGTCGTATACTGTTCTGAACCTCATAACTGCTTGGTGGATCAAATTTACCAGTTTAGGTTTCAAATCACAAGTTTTCCCCACCAGACTTTTGCTCGTTTACTCGTTTTATGTTGAAAGAATTTCCGCCATTTTCTAACTGTCTAATATTTGGTGTTTCCATTGCAGCCCACCTATTGTGGTATGAACTGCTATATCAGAATCAATCAAAGCAGTAAGACACGCCAACCCTGCTAAATGACAGCAGGGACCAATACAGACAATTCCCCTTACAGGACTAGGGAGTAAATATTTGGCACGAAGCACGAGACACCTTCTCAACATGCAAGTGTTAGATAATACTGAGACCAAGATGGGAGTTAGGCTATTCTAGTACCACAACCACCTGAAGTGAACTGCCTTGATACTTTTATGGCTGTACACCCCCTTGAATTAGTAAAATACTATCATGTCTTGCTTGATCAAACTGCTTATGACTCAAGGCCCCTTAAACTGCTTAAGAGCCCAAGGACTCAAGGTGTTCACCCTAGAACCAACTGCCTATCACTTCCAATAAAACGAATGCCGAGTTGGAAGGGCAGTGGTGATCCTAAGGACTGAGACTACACATGAAAACCCTTATTGTGGCTTTGTGTTGACTGACAGAGAAGCTCTTACCACCCCTGAGTTGGTTGCTTCTGGCATGAGGTAACATGAGACCAGTCACACCGCAATGACAAATTTCTCGTTCTTTTCCCACTACATACTGGTAGCAGCAGAGCAAACCCCCTCTATGGCCTCAGGTGGGCTTATTACGTGGCATCCATGAGCCACTTCATGTCCTTCCGTTTCACCCCTAGTTCCTGGATGCAACGGCCCCACCATTCTCACATAAAACGCAAGACAACCTTGAGGTCCATCCCTACCTCATGGAATCTGCAACTCAGTACTTCTGACTAAACAA
Organism: Pachypeltis micranthus; assembly: GCA_020466155.1. Classification (NCBI taxonomy): domain Eukaryota; kingdom Metazoa; phylum Arthropoda; class Insecta; order Hemiptera; family Miridae; genus Pachypeltis; species Pachypeltis micranthus. The sequence goes on from CM035775.1 coordinate 22,254,695, forward strand.
GAAGAAGAAGAATCTTGGCCAGATGATACCTTAGTGGACAGGGTCTTGTGAACTGGCCACATTCCATCTATATACTTTCTCTCACCAAACTGGGGACCTCTCTCTTCATTGCTCCCTGGAGATTCTAATAAATAACCTTGACAGGTGGTTATCCAAGAGGACTCAATGAGGATGTTTTACGTTTTGAGCTAAGGAAGTTTTATAACTTAGTTTAGCTGCGGTCAATGTTAATTACCTGAGTATCGAAATGAAATTAGACTCGAGGAGTATTTTCCTTAATAAAGCTACTTCAGCGATGTTGTTGATGAGCCCTAAAACTTTGGTTTCGACGGTTGACTCCCCAGGAAAGGTCTGTAAGACTTCAATGAAAAGTGGGAGCCCTCCGACTGAAAGGAACACTGAACACGTCTTAGGTGATTCATCTGAAACAAATTAATCTTGTTAAAACAAACTCATTAACGGTCCCAATATATTGCGCACCAGTTATTTCACTTTAGTCATCACAGGGTTTCTCAAAGTTTGTCTGTGACATGAATAATTAGGGGGGAAGCGATATTAAATCGTTTTGGAACACCCGCTACATTGATAACTGACAATGGATCCAACTCTGTAAGCTCTGCAGTGCGTTCACTTGCTGACACATTGGGTATAGAGCATAGGACTACCCCTCTTTACCTTTGCCAAGCCAACCCAACGGAGAGAGCTAATAGAAATATTCGGCAATTGATTGTGTCTTACCTTGACCAAGAAAAACATTCTCAATGGGACCGCTATCTGGGAGAACTTCAATTTGCTCTAAATACTGCCATTCACAGCTCCACCAAATATACGCCTGCTTTCCTTAACTTTACACGCAAGCTTGACCTACAGCACTCACATCGGTAAACAGTAACTTATGCAGATCCTCCTGCTCCTGAGAGTGAACCTAGGACGGATGAGTGGGCGCTCCGGATGCAGAAAATAGGGGAACTCTACCATCTTGTTGAACGTCACCTCCTAAAATCCAGCTCATGCCAAAGTCATCGCTACAACTTACGCCGTAGAAGGGACAATTTCAAAGTGGGTGACTTAGTGCTGCGTCGTTCCTTCAACTTGTCGTCAGCTGAGGATCGCCGTGCAGCGAAATTGTACCACAAATTTCAAGGTCCCTTCAAAGTCACATATGTTAGTCCCGGTGGAACATGCCAACTTGCAACTGTTGATGGTAAAAGGGCTGGCACCTGGCATCCCTCGAAGTTGAAGGCGTACACTCGTCCTTCAACCGCTAGGGAGGGGTGTGTGGCATGAATAATTAGGGCGGAAGCGGCTAAAGTATCTCCTTTCCACATGTACCACTATCTGTCGAGAGACACGAACACCACGTCGTTGCGGGTAAACTGCAGCCCACCATTCTGCTCAATCATCGTTCCTCTGCCGTCTTGTTCACCGAAAAATATTTCTTCCGAAAAAAACTTCACCATTTTTCCGTACCGGTACGTCATATTTTCGTTAAATCCCCATGGTTCCGGTCCCTTAGCATACCCACTTCCCGTACTGGCCGATTTATTGTTACAGTTCAAGGCTCACACCCCGAAGTTCTGAAGCTGATCGCTCAATTGCCACGTTTTATTTAGTTGAATTTAGAGAAGTTTTTCCTTTTATTTCGCCTTATTATTTTCAATTTCCGTCTTTTAGTTTACTTGTACGATCCCCTGAGAAGTTTAATTTTAGTTTCAATTGCGTATATAGTTTTTTCTTTTCTCTTGTCATAAAGTTTTTTTTTCTGTTTAATATATTTTTTTTAGTTTCCTTTTGTGCTCCTGCTACAATTTATTTATTTATGGACGTGGTTTCATCCCCACGTGAGTGGTTTAAATTTGAAATCGTACAGTCAAGGTTATTTAAAACATGTTAAGCCCAAATTTATAAATCTCTTCATAATATTACTGTTTACGTGCGTGCATATTTACCTCAGTCACCTTTACCTTGTTCTTTTCCTAATTTTTCTACATATTTTGTGACTTTCTTACGATCGATATGGTGATATTTTTTGTAGCATTCATTCAACTCATTATAAAAAATAATTAAAATAAACCCATCCTAAATTTTGCCCATTAATACGATTCGACAAGGTTTGGAATTTTCAAAATCAAACTTGAGGTACTTTCCATCATTCGAACTGGTTAATTCAGTCCTGGAAATTAGAAGAACTATATTCGTGACAATTTGAACTCTCTACTAACACTGAAAGCTATCGAGCATAATATAACCAATGTTATATAATACACCCAATATTATGTTTGAGTATATAAAGAGAAGACGCTTGGACGCTTTAAGGGATGACATAAATGGATGTTGGTGCTCTTTTTTACACGAATGTTGAAATTTCAACTTTAAACGGTTTGAACAGACAGGCTACAGTTAGTAAAGCCACGTATTAGGTAAGATGCCAATGTTACAACCCACAACAAACATTCAACTCAGGGATCATTCCCTTCGATAACTCAGGGAGCAAATAATTGCATACTAGTTACTTCCGACATAAAATTCTTATTTTACCTGTCAAATTCCATAACGCGCTCAAAGTGAACTTCATAGTTATGTCAACGACTCTTGCTTCTTTCTTGGCTTGAACTAATTTCAATAGCTTTCTCATATACTTTGGTTCTGCTCCCAATCTTGAGGTTTCTGAAGTTGAAATTTTGGCAGCTACGAGAAAAATAATATGAGATTAGGTATAGTACGTAAAAATACACACATTTTGAAAGACGTTGTAAATAAAATGTTGTTCATTTGTTCACTTTCTCTCTTGACCGCTCAAAAAAAAATTTAAAAGTGTAGTTGTGCAACGGCAGGTTGGTCTTCGTTCCCTCCTTGGTAGTGCCACTCTCTTTTACCCAAACATACACCTACCGATGCATTCGCTCAGGAAAATTTGATACCCCTCCCTCCCACCACCTTTCAAAATGTGACACTTCATGTTTCAAGGCGTGAGGATTCCAAATCTGCAACGTCTGTCCACTGTCTGGGACATATTCTGTTTTGTATCGTCTAAAAAATCGTTCTTTCACACAAAAATTACATTTGGGATCTAGTTACGCCCGTGTGCCAAACTTATCGTTTCTCTCTGGCCTGCGCTCATTTCCCACGTTGCTTCCCGTCAGTTCGACTCGTCGAGTTGTGCCATTTGTCAAGCGTTGCCTAGAAAAAAATGTTCATTGTTCCGTTATAGTCAGGTCAACTTTCATGTCGTTTACTAGTATTTTTTGAAGCTGAATCAAATGGGATGGATCTTGGAGGTGTGATACAGCGCCAAGCTGGACAACCATCGAAACATCAGGTCTTGTATGACATTCGGCACATGTCTGTCTGTCATCGAATTGAATCAGTCGTCACACAGGTGTAGGACTGCACCAAGATTGTTACCAGTGAATTCGTCGAAAACACATCTAGTATATCGTTTTGGTTGAATTTCTTCACTCTTTTTGAGTCTCATGATTCAGTTGTTTTTTTGATCGGCAAATTTTTTGACCCTCAAACATTGTCGTTTGCATATGAGGTGTCATTTCCCGTACTGTCGATATAGCCGAGTTATATTCTTTATCTTAATATCTAAATTTTAATATAGATTGAATAGAATAGATCACAAATAATAATAAACCGCTGTGTAATAATTTTCAGCGTTTTCCGTTAGGGAGGAAGTAACCATTCTTCAACGTGCTTTTGGAAAGTTTGGTAAATCTTTGGCTGTTTTATTCCAGGAGGTCCATTGTATGAATTTATGCTTTATTGTAGGAAGACATAGCAATAGGCAGTTGTGAGACAGTCAGCTGCTAGCTAGAAGACTCGTACATATAGTTTCTAGATGACGAATTTGAGGTGTGCCTGATACGTAGGTATACTCAAGGAAATTATCGCGCCTTGAAAGCATTTATGTCCTTTGACCATTGCATTCTTATCTGGCCCTTCTTTGTCATAGTAGTCAGGGGCCAATGGACCTCAGATGCAGTCAACGCAGTACTATTGTTATGGTGAGCCTGGATGAGCCACTGGTCAACCGAGTCTTCTCCACTATATGTACACATCTGCAGATCCCTGAGATACGCTTCAGTGATAACTAAGTATCCCAAATCCCAACTGACGGCGTTCCAGAATTCAGTTTTCTGGGCCTCACAATATGGGTCCCAGAATTATCAGCTTCATCACCACAGAGAGCCACTCATTATTATCAACCAGTAAATAAAATTTAAAAAAAGAATGTTACCTAAGATGCTACAAATGGCGACGCTCATCCTATTCATAGACGCATCTTCGAAAGTACAAAGGCAGTCAAGCACAAGACGCGCTGTATAAAATCGATCGATCGGCACATCTTGGAGTATTCTATCCGAGCAAAGGGTTAAAAGCGTATTCTTCTGAAGCTGATAATGATTAGGAAACTGGCTCATTGCAGTAAGGCATAAATTAACTACTCGGGCGAGAATGCAGGGGTGAATTTTAGCCCCCAACTCCCCCTTGGTGAGGTTGTAGAGACAAGCTGTTGCTGATATCTGGACGAGAAACGTGCTTTGATGGGCTTCCATTCCATCCAACACCAACTGAAACAATGCAAGTCGCAGGTAGTGAAATAGTCTGCGTACATGCACCCACCTCATGAAACTACAATTTAAGGAAAACTGCTGAACCAGCATGCAGATACAAAACACTTATGAAAAAGAAACGGTAGAAAAGTTACTATATTCATTATAGTTATCAAAATCAATAGGTCTTGATAACATATTTTTTAATTGTGTACCAAACGTAATAATATAAAAAATTCATAGTTGTAAAGTTGTACGAACAGCACATTATAATCATTAAGAACCCACAAAAATCTATTTTTCCAATATTGTTAGGTGCCTCCATAATTAAAGTCCATGCTCCTGCCTATATAAATAATTAAAATTTATTAATTTGATTAAAAATTTTTTTCTGTTTTACGTATTTGTGTTATGACGTCAATAATAACCAGTGAACTGATGCAGTTTGTGCGGATTTGAACTTATACTGTAGCCGCGACCAGAGGTCTTACACAATTGCCATTCCTATATTTTTAAAAGCTAGAATTGTCCACTGGCAGGTTCTAAACTATACATTGCTTCCTCCCAAAACTCTTCAGGAAACACCATTTGAAGACAACTGAGAAGAAGTCGTTTGAGGATTCGGAACTTCCAGAGCAGTGCATCCATTCACAACGCCAGATGAGCTCTAAAATATAGCGCCACGGATGACTGCAATAATTTCTACTTCAAAACGTCTAACTTTCATTTTCATTTTCCAACTTATTTTATCAAGAAAGCTATCTATTTTTCATTTATTTAATTTTTGTAAATACAGTTAGAAGCAAACCAGAATTTGAGGCTTTTTTGATTTTACTTTTTACTCTCCTCTCAAAGGAACCCCCCCCCCCCCCCAACAAACGCAATAAATTGAGTTCAACTGATACGAAACTGCTCGCCAAATATGTTGGTAGCTCAACAAGCTACATGAACGTATAATAAAACAATTAGGAAGCAGCCCACAAAATTGTAAGATCACAAACTCAGCCATCCATAGAAGTGGGTACACAGAATTTTAATATTTAACCAGGGATTTAAGAGCACGTTACAGATCAGACCCCATCAGAATGGGATTTCGACATGCAAGTAGTAGACAGAGTACCCCATCAGATGGTGGCGCTTGATGGCTTGTTTTCTCACATGCCACATTCCTAAGCTCTATGAAGTAGGTACAAAAGTTAGATAACTGACTGAGTGCAATAAACATCATTTAAAAAAGGATTTATGAAAGCGTAAATGATGGATAAATTTTCATTCAATTTTTTGATAGGACAGTTCCAAACTGAACGGTAACATACAATTTTTCTGAATCCGTTTCATCTCAATAAATTATCGAAAATTGCGACAAAAAGCGATGTGTAACAGATTTCGGTGCAGACATTTATCGAAAGTTGGCACTACCTACAATAGCTTTATTTTCTACAAAAATTCGCTAAGCGGACGTTTGAAAGAAATGGAGCACTTTGCAATCAACTCTGGTAGAACGAGGAAAATAAAATTAACATCCGGCGAGGAGAAAGTAATTGCAGAGTGCCATTCAGTGAGCCCAAAGTAATTTGTTGAAAATTTGATACACGTTTTTGGGGAGAGAGATTCTTTTATAAATCTAGAAACTTTAACGTAAAGAAACACGTAGAAAAAAGAAAGATACGAAACACTGCGCAAAGGATGCGTGTGTGTGACAGAGAGAGAAAAAACGAAGCTCCAGGAACGAGAAGAAAAATCTAGGACGTGAAAAGGTAGTTCTGGGTAATGGGGTCATAGTAGAGACAAAATTGGACCCTACAACTCAACATTGCCTTTCTGCAAGAGGAAATCAGTAGGAAGTATTGAAAAAGTAATGGTGACGAGGAGTACAGTTGTTTTACTCCCGTTGGCCAAATCACTGGGAGGAGTCATACAGCACATACAGAACGGCAGAACAAGAGAGAGAGAGAGAGTGAGAGGGAAGTTTCCGTGGAAACATCAGCTGTCACTAAACTAGAAAGCTCATACAGCTAGTGTTAAGTGGGAGAGAGAGAAAGAGATAACGTCTGTAGAAACAGCAGTTGTGAACAAGGTATAAAGTTCGAACAGTTGTGTAAAAGGAGAGATGGAGAGGTGGAATCCTCAAGAAGCTTCGTAAAGAGGAAAGTTCAAGAACGGAAAGAAATTGTAATCGAACATTAGTGAACGAGTTGGGCAGCAAAATGACGATCTTCTCTCACAGGGGCTCTATTTGTGCCTGTGGGTTTCCCCGTCTCATTCGTCCTTGGCTTCATTAGTACTCTCAAATGTGAGAGGCTCCCACAGTACCATTGCCATGAAAGTTCAAAGGAAGTTTGTTGCTTCTCTCCTCGACCAGTTCACTACCAGTGATGCAATCTCATCACATTGGCCATTGCGGCATTGAGCATTCACTTAGTAGTGACACCAATAACACCCCTTCCATTGAAAGGACTTTCACTAATCAGTAGCACCGTTGATGGGGGATACAACTACAACTGGTTTCGTTCCTTAATGATGGCTTTGTACTTCAGAAGTGTTGGTGGAACACAGATATCGATATTGGATGTGAACAAAAATAAGGTACGCTGATTCTTCCCATATATGACCAATAACTAACTGGTGATGCACAATATAGTTCTCATACCAAGCAGCTATAAGTAGGAACACGATAATCAGAGGGGTAACATATGAAATTTACCTGTATAACGTCTACTCGCGCTTCATTAAACGATTGGGTGAGACGAAATAAATTGTACAGGCATTTTTGAACATACATCGGCCGAGCAATGTACCTTCGTAAAGCTAAAAGAATTTGATCTTCATTGGCCGTTCCCCCAACCTGAAACAGCACAACCATCCACATAATTTTAAAATGAAACAACGAAATGAACACACAAATTGTATGGATCTTACTATAGATGAATCGAATAACTTGAAATATTGTGGAAGAACACGTAAAAATGATTACTGCAACAGTTACATAACAGTTAAGGCCTTATTTTGAACATTTCAACTAAGTTATCATACATAGAACAGAATCATGAGTAAATAAGAAAACAAAAATGCTAAAAAACTGGTTGGAAAAGGCATATAGAAATATTCAGCATCGACAACGAAAATTATCGTTCGTTAGTTTAAATTGCAGTAGGAAACATGAAGCGGGGTTACTCGGACACTGGGCTGAAGTAAGCAATATATTCGTAATCGAAAGTTTGACTGTCTGCCCGCAAGTCCTGAATGGTCGCAGACATCAACCAATTTGAAATTGACATTGACCATATGACCACAAGTCTAGAATAGTCACGAACGTGGGTACAAAACCAAATTGAAATGAGAGGAACAATATCTAGGTCGGACTTGTTTGGGTTTTTCGACATTTGGCCTCCTATACCCCACGAGTTTGGACGGTTGAGAACTCGTAGACGCGAATGTGTCGCAAATTAGGAATCAAGAAAGCAATATTTGGGTATAACTTTTTCGGGGTTTTCCGAAATGTTTTGATTAAGCGGCCAATTTTGAACAAGGTCTGTTCAAATACCTGCCAGGTTTAAGTGAAACTGGCAATGTCAGGGGACACATGTTCACCAGAGATTCGTCAACAAACCTCCCTTGCCCTGTGTTGAACAATGATACAAAGGTTCACAAAACTCCATCTGACTGGATTTCAGTTCAGTTCTAACCATTTATTCCGCATGAACTTCTGCTACAACTTCAGTGCAACTTTGCCAAGTTCAACCGCTCCGATTTTAAGTAACCTATTTTCTTCTCTGTTCATTTATAGTTATTTTCCTTCCTTATACACGGTCCAAGTTTTTAATTGCTGTTCGCCCTTCGTGAAATATGCACAGGTCAAATAAACATTTAAGACGCTCGGAATCAGAGCACAAGTTTACATCCCTGACTTCCAGGCAAACGGTCAGAGTTCTTATTAGGTGGGTAATTTTGAACGGGCATACATTTCGAAAAAACTCAAAAAGGCCGGCCTAGATATCGTTCTTCTGATTTCAAATATGTTTCGTATTCATGTCTGCGACCATCTATGATACAGTAAAACTCTCGATTATGAATATGTTGCCAACTTCAGCCCAGTAGTCTGTCAGCAGTTCCGCACCTTTCACATACCACATAGCTGTGTTCATAAAGTAAAACGCATATTTTAAAGGAAAAGAGAATTGTATTGCCATGTGCATAATGATTTAAACCAAAAATTGTAAGTAGGTTGATATGGCAAGTTCCTCTAGGATGTCTCAAGGACCTGACAATATTTGACCAAAGGGAGGCAATTTAAGTAGTTCAGTGTAGATATAACTTCATTGTTTGAGGTAGGCATTCCAAGAACAGGAGTTTAAGGCGCCATGCCCTGACAATAGTTGTTCAGCGCATGTTCATCCGGTTGTTTTCTGAGTTTAGGATGATGTGGAGGTGGTGCACCTTCACACCCTCATCCCACTGCCTCTGCCACTGGCCCACGACCCAATCGTGAGTCGGGCTGAGGGCCAGCTCCTCAGTACCTAGCTGGAGAAGCTGCGGTACCAGACCTTGGGCCCTCGTACTCTCCGAGGATTCCTCTTTTAATATGGGTGCCTATTACAGCTAGGTCCAACAGGAGGGCGGGCCATGGGTGGGGTTCCGCGTGGGAGTGGGTCAATATGCTGGCAGCACGGCTATTAGGATGTCCCCCTGGAGAGTACGTGCCCACTGTCAGTCCTGCTGCAATGAGGAAATCCACAGCCAACTCCCTCCAGAATGCCCCACCCCTCTCTTCAGCAGCTCCAGGATCATCGTCAATCCCCAACAATTTGCCAAACTGCAAATGACACATGTAATTTGAGACAAAATGACTTACTTGGAGATCTCTGAGATATTCTGGGTGCTCGGGATTGGTCAAACATTCTTCTACGCAAATTTCCGTATGCAAAAGTCCTAAATACCGAAGATTTTTATGGTGTTGCAAAAATGTTGATAAATCTCCCACCTTGACTTCACTTTTTCCTGTGAACATAATCACGTAAAATATCAAAGTAACGCATACACCACTGAAAATAAGGTATTTAATTATATTATTAGATGAGTAAAGCAAATATGTTCTGTTGTACAGTATTATTCTAGAGTTTATCAAATTCGCCCAGGGTCTTAGGTTACGAAAATGAAAAGGAGAAGGGGCAACTGCACAATTATTGTCTGCCTGAGTGTGCTTCTGTGTTTGGTGTAGCTCAATAAACATATGTACGTAATGCTCATGCTAAAGCAGCATATGCTGAGCACCATAATCCACTACTGTGAGTATTAGGTTGCTCCTGAGTTACAAGATAAAATCAGAAACTGGCTTCCCTGTGGGTGCCCTGGCCTTGGAAGTAAGACTCCTACGTTGCAGAACATTAATGTCGGGGATGAATAAGTAGAGGAATAATGCACAGATAACAATTACCATTTCTTCTGGCCCCAATGATGGACACAGAATGGATCCAGAAAAGTGGCATTCCCAGCCATAAGAGTTCAGGTCGCATCTAATTCCTACAACTTTGGGTATTGTGGGCGCTATTTCCTATAGTTTACCACCACTTATGTAGGAAATGTGGGAATAATAGCGCCCGCAGAAAGGCTTCATATTGAAAGACTGCGGCCATAGCGCGTATGTTTGCTCAGCGTCATGATAATTATTCTGGTTGTGATGGTGATGAGAACGGGTGTTTGGTGGATCTTTGAAAAAAGTAGTATCCAGTGTTACGGTGAATTAAAATCAAAGTAGTTCAAATCGTCTTAATTGAAGTTGTTCCAATTGGATTTTTTTTGTGAATACAGTTCGTGAATATCAAATAGTTGCTACCAAATTCAGTCCCTACACTTAATTGTTCTCTTTCTGCGATAATAAAAATAGAAATCAAACAACTCATGATATCCCATGGCTCTCCTTAACCACTTGGCAGGATCTACAAAGCCATACGTCGATTCAGATCACTACGTTCGTTAACAGGTCGACACATGATGTTTGAGTTCAGGCGAGTAGATCCCACCTGGTTCTCCATTCAGCAGTAATCTTTCAATCTGCACTGGAGTGGGCCTTGTCTGAAGCATCCTCCCATACCATGCATGGAGAAAGCAGACAGGCAATTTTCTCAGACCAAAAGAGCAAGCACAGAAGCCAACCAATTCAACCATGTCTAGGATTGCTCTATGCATTTTAAGCATAATGTAACAAGAGATTATCAAGTGACATGCAGTGTGAAGTTTATGTAACGGGCATTCGAGTCAGTTCCTTGCGCTTTTCTTTGTGAAGACACATTATCTTAGCCTAACTGATTCAAGAATGTCAATATAATGCTGCCGAGTATTAGCGAGAATTAAAGTACCCGATAAATCCAGAGAGGTTAAATTAGGAAGAGCATCTGGGTGACTAAGAAAGTTGATCATCTTTGCGACACCTGACACAAACAACTCGAACGTATACGTTTCTTTCTCTTCGGAGACATCTAGCGTTCTCAATTCAGTCAATTCGAGCAATACGTCTTCACAAGCTTGCACCTTGATGTACTGTCAAAACAATGAGGAAACAATTATTAGGCGAACTACTCAAGAAAATGTATAGAGAATGATGTTATATGGAAGAACAATAATCTTTATTATACGTGCACCCACATTTCTCACTCCTTACTTTAGACTAGTAGAAGTGATCTAAACACACCTATGGGCCCACCTTGCCGAGGCCGTCTCTCAATGTTTTTCATGCACCTCCATCACGTCACATTTCCTCTTGTTCTGTGATGTGAGGGCATCTTGAATCGTAAGGTGGATTGTGCTGCTACAATGCAAGACTGCAGCTGGTAATGAACAATGGGCGAACCCAATCGCAGTTAGGGCATGCCGGATATTCCTGCAGGGTGTCTCTAGGGTAAGTAGGTGCTTATGGCTCAAAAGTGAATTGTGATGGGAAGAGAGAAACAGGTGGAGGAGAAGGCTCATTTGAACACCAGTCACCAGGACACGAGATAACAGCCTCACACCATCCATAGTTTAAATTCATCTTCCTTCGAGGCCAGTCCATTTTTGACAAAATTAATGAGTAAGAGGTTGAGTACTGCCTGTATAACTACTTTAGACCCTGATCCTCCTACAGGATGAAACACACACAAGTGACTTGGCTAAAGTGGAGGTATTGACACGCCTACGTGGATCATCCTCAAGAACTGACTAGTAAAACACTAAGCTGTCCAAAGAAGCTCTGGAAGGGGGAGGTGGCGCCACATGCTCCTTAGGACAGGATAGAGAATTGGAGTGGACTTAACTTTGCTACTCCCTTCATCCTCAAAAGCCCCTGGTATCATTGATCAGTGTGGTGCTTCAGTTGTTATTGTAGATCTCATGGCTTTGAGTGACAATGTTTGGGGTCAGGGTACTCCTTGAGAAGGACGGTTGTAATGACATCGCTGCGGAACTCCCATCATCAAAATTCAACCTGTTTCTATCAGTACTTGCATGGCAAGTGTTAAAGAGCCTATAATTGCACTTTTAATAAGACCAAACCTTATGCTAATGATCCAACACCCAATGCTCTTCATTGAACGTTACAAGGGTTTCTTGCTTCCTCCAACGAGGAATGGCGCAGCAGACTAGGGCCTTCAAGGGAGAACACTTAGGGCCTCAAAATGGATTCATCGTGGGCTCTAGTAGTCTAATCAACCCATCACATCATTTAAAAGAAGATTCTCATTCACGTTGCCATCTACGAAACACCTACTTGTAAAGCACTGCCAATGATGGAGAGAATATTCCTGAGTGTAAAGCACAAAGCGAGGGGGAGGGGCTTTTCCCTAATGGCTAACAAAAGTTTTCACTAGCCAATAGTAACTTGTACCCAGTAATGACAACTATAGGATAGTTATGAATACTGCTCTCCGTGCCAAAAAGATTGTATATGGTGTCTCTACAACATACCACATGCAACGTTCTCTCTAGATAGTCTACCAACCCCCTTCGCTTTTTGGTTTATTATTCATTCTGAATAATAACCCTATGTTTTCGGTCACGAAAAATAAAAAAAAAATAAAAATTTGATACTTTACGTTTCAAGACATGGAGATTCCAAATTTGCAATGTCCGTCCGCCGTCCCCCGTCCCCCGTCAGCCGTCCGAGCCGTTTTGTGCCTTTAACGTGGTCTAAAAAATTCGTTCTTTCGCCCAAAAATCCGATTTGGTATCTAGTTGTGCCCGCCATCTCAGCAATCCGATCAGACGAAGCCCGTGGTTGTAATGGGCAAAATACGGTTAAAAAATTAACGATATGCAGTACAACGCGGGAGCTACAGCGTCCCTCCCGTCTGAATAAAAAACAACCGGTGGCGGGGCGTCCTCGCCTCGCGGGCGGCTCCCCTTTCGGCTCCCCTTTCACCTCCCAATGACGACGACGCGCCACTCGACTCCCCTTTCGCCTTTCGCTTCGAGCGCCCCCGTTCCAATTTCCCCGACGTTTTGGTTTTAATACGATTCAATTTTTTTAGATTCTTTCGTTTCATTCTCATTTTGGTTTTTTTCATAGATTTTTGGTTAAATTTTGATATTAGTATTTAGCGTGCATGTTTTCATATTAAAATTCAGTTTTTTCTAGATACTTTCGTTTTTTTTTGTTTATTTTAATATTACGATTCAGTTCTTTTCGACCTTTTTTTGGTTTTCATTATGATATTTTTCGATGCTGAATCGAAAAGGATGGGTCTCGGAGCATTAATGCTAGGTCAAGCTGATTATCCGAATAATAAACCGTTGTGTAATAATTTGCAGGGTTTTTTACTTCGATTCCATTATTTTCGTTTTGGGTTGCTTTGAGACACATTACGCACTAAATAGTGTTGCAACATTCAAGTCATTGCTACACCGCAGCGAGAGCAATCTATGAATTGAAACTAGGTCAAATTGTGTAAAAACATATTTTACCTTAAGATTGTACATTATGAGATGTTTTAAGCGATGCTTGCATTTTCTAAGAGGAGTAATATCGTCGACTCTGGTACAAGAAATGTCAAGGCTCTCAAGCAACGGTAAATCCTCGATAACGATATCGAGAGCATGACGATTGAACTCAGTCCCACTGACATCAAGCGCATGAAGTGATTTCAATTTCGATAGAGCTATCATCACGCACTGCCTGCAAAACAAATCTTACGACTAGTATTTTCGCATTGAAGTTAAGTGGTTTGCTGCACAAATAACGAGAAGCGAAACATAATTAGCAATACAACAAAATGCCCCCAAGATACAGAACTAATCATGTCGTATAAATTGTTCTCTGTGACCTTTGATTCGTCGTGATGCTCTCATTAAAGTCAACAAGATTTGAGTTACTTGTTGCAAAAATACTCAGCAAGGCTTTGACCAAAAATTTCGCGAGAGATGATACTGAAGGATATTGGGATAAATTGGGACTAATTTCGTTCACATTGTATTGTTCAGACAACTTGTCCGTGTTGTACTCAATGTATTAATAAATACGTCTTCAAATACATTCACCCTAATTTTCAACAAACGACCATTTCGAGATCGTTGATCACTTTTGTGAAATCCATTTGACGTAACAAACATCTTAAATTTCAAGCAATTACTTTAACCACAGTTACACTCGTGGTGAAACGGGATCTTTTGGGCATCAGGCAGCCCTTCGCGACTCCCACCAATCGATGGGGCTTCGTAACTCACCGAGAACCATCTGAGAAAGTACTTCGAGAGACATTGAGCGAACGTAAATTATGCAATGTCCATTCTCCTAAACATGTGATGAGATCGTTCGCAGTGAACTGAAGGCCACACGTTTCCAAATCTATGATTTTGTGTCCTTTGAGTATTTTAAGCCCTTCCTTCGTCAGCTTTTCTGCGTTCGGTATAAGCACTCGCCTGCAAAACGAACATTTTAAGTCGGAAAATATAGTAATAATTCAAACAAAATTATCGTTAATTGATGGGGATATTACCTTACCGGTCTTTGAAATTTATAAAACTAACAATGAAGCATCGTCATTGGCTTAAATCTGTTATGAATGAACCCATTGACCGCTTTATGATAATACTTCTGAATCCCAGCAGCATTTTGAACCAGTCAATTAAAATTTCAAGAAGAAACGAACAAAAATTAAAATATTATTTTTCTAAAGTAGTACATTCCTAAACTTGAAACAAACATTTATATACGATGGAGGTACACGATCACAGCTACAGGAATAATGTTTCCATGTACCATGCTGTTACCAGAGGACAACCCAGGAATGGACCTGCTCAAACTAACACAATAATAGAACTCATCCATGCAAACCTGAATGCAACTAGTCGAAAGACTAATGAACGCATTCCACACTTCTAGAGGTGGGAGAAGAAGTGAACACGCTTTGGGAGTGGCTTAAGATCCGCTGCAAGCTTTGGAAATTATCCCGATAAACAAACAACTGTGCAGGATAAACAACCAACAACAACAGAATTGTGCGAGGGAACGTAGATACCCTAATCGCCACATTACCCTAGCAGGGAGAAGAGCCTGCAATCAATCAATTAACAGGCGTAAAGGGGTGAAGGGAGAAGCAAATATATGAACATGGAGAGGGGTGGGGGAGGGGGGGTGGAGCTTTAGAGGCCTCCTGCTCACTTCCACAGAGGTGCTCATAAACTCCCTCCCCATCCAGGGGGATGTTCCAATTCAGTGAAAATTGAAGAAATACAAGCGGGTAGCCAGGGCAAATGGATCGCACAATCAAAACATGAGTGTGAACGAAGGAATAAACAATTACTGCAGACAAGACAAGAGTGAAGGGGTGAAATGGGATTTATGGAAATACCTCCCAGGCACTGAAACGTGGAACAATCATATTTCCATTTGTTGGATTGCAAATTAAACATAATAGTTGCTGAGACTACCTAAATAACTACAATTCACTACAGACTGGTTGAGATAAACAGCAATGATGACGTCATAGAGTAATGAAGCATCCAACCTCTGCACGTTTCTTACACTCAACTCTGTAACAAGAACTGGTCATTGCATCAAACCTATAATAAGATTTACACGTTATTCAAAGATCATGCCAGGTGTGAGAAGGGTCCACGTGGATCCTTGGCTCCAGAAACAACTTGGCTTCTTCCAGAGATACCAGTGGCGCCAATCACTTTTTGTATCTCAGCCTCTAGATTATAAAAGATTCACTACTTACTTACAGATCACATCTTGACACTCCAATGATCCACCTACGATACAAAGACCACCAGTTGAGATATGAACTGAGCAACCTACGCAGTGGTGCCATGGAAAACTCCTACTGAGGCCCTCAGCTCCTTAGGACTTTCTTGCCTCGTAGTCCATGCCAGGACAGAACCAGCGCAGATTGTATTTACCTTCTCCTAATGTGCTTCGCATGCATTTCAAAGATACTTTGTCAGGTATGAAACAGATCTAACAGACTGAGCCCAAGAGCAAAGCCATTTATCAGATGCAACCCAGAAGTCCTCATTCTTAATGAGCCACATTCTACTAGGCCTAGGGGCTCTCAGCATCAAATGTTTTGACAACACCAGTGGCAGCACCGTCAGCCAAACTAAACGATTCTTAACAGTACCCTCCAATGATCAGACTGTTCGCTAGATTTCACGTTGTAATTAAAACTCGACATCATATTATTGGATAGATGGCTATACTTTCCGTCGCGTTAAAGCTATGCCAATGAATGTAATTGCCGAGTAAAAACTCGCAGAACAGAGATGACCCGTCAACGTCGACAAAAACTGACGAAACGAATTTATACAAATTAGTACGAGCGCTAAGAGCAATTAAAGATGTAATGTACAAGGTAAATGACTATTCACAAGGTAAAAGATAATAAAAGTAATAGGAGGAATAGTCACCTGAGTCGAGTAGTTCGAGGATTAAATAAGGTAAGTGTCCAATCGGTGAGGAGTCCCTTGAGACACAGAGCTCGTAGAAGTTGTTCTGACACTTCCGAGTGAATGTAAACATCGGGGTCTTTAAAGACAAGTTGGACGTCATCGTTGGTGTTACCTGGGACTTTGACATCTGGATTGAAGACGGCTTCACACAGAGAAAGTAAATTATCACAGATGTGATTAACGCAAAGTTCTTGGAGCGGCGATGGGGACATGAACATATTGCGGTGACGATTCCGATGAGTTCGGACGGCACAAGTGAACGAGGGCAGTGAGACCCTCGGCTTTCTATTAATAAAATTAAAATTTACTTGATACAATTCACCGAGCAGTGAAAAGTAATGGTGACGACTTCAAACTCTTACTCCAAAATTGAATTAGGGTCACACTTCTGAATTTGAAAAGTAAAACTAAACTCGACATGATAAGCAACAATTTGTTAAGTACGCGAAAGAACGAACGTAAATGTCAAAATTGGAGAAAATAAGTTCACTATTTGTCATGCAGGATTTAATCTGATAAAAGGAAAGGAACTTCTGGTATCAACTTCTTATTCTTCTTCTTTGTTTTTAATCCTGACAATGGGAAGATTTTGTCACCTTATTCACAACAAATAATAAATTTTGAAAAGTAAGAAAACAACAAATAACTTTACTATTTTCAAAGGGGCCAAACATCTTCAGAGCCCCCCCCCCCCCAGGTAACTGTCCAAATAAATATGTTGTGATCCGAATAAGCACCTGGTATGTTCTATTCAAAAAGTATAGAACCTTCTTACCCTCAAATCGCTAATACTATGCAGTAAACGAAAACTTCCAAAAATACTCTGAGACTAACCAGACAACATAGCATTTCTGGTCGTATGAAGCGTTCTCTCTTGAAGTACCCCAACTTCCTCCGCATTCCTTAACCCCAACATTATGCTCAAGATAAAATTATAATTAACCTTGGTCCAGGTTCTAACAAGTTACCCTCCAAGAACAAACGGATGTAGTGTTCACCAAGTGGGATTTTAGCGCATTGCTGTGATAGCACGTGAACATAATACAGAGACCCAGAAATGGAAGCAGGCCAGATATGCAGCAGCAAGTTCACACTTACTGCACTTCTTTAGGCACCCAACAACTAACGATACTGCCGAGCAGGTTAAACTATATACAGGGATAGGTGCAATGGAGCAGAATGTAACACATAAAATGTAACAGAGTAGAATTTATTTTCGTAAAGAAAACGTTAAATTGTCTGTTTCAAAAGCAAAGCTCATCTTATGAGACAATAAAAATAACTTCATCATAAGACCCTTAATTTGGTAACACTAAGCACTCTATGGGGGAACACATTTCCTTAGAGTTCAGCACAAGACTTTTTTTAAAAGTTACGAACGAGTGGTTTTTAAAACTGTTTAAAGCTGAAGTAAGTTACTTGAAAGTTTTGAAATGTCTTAGGAATTTCCAAACCAACATCAAAGAAACCAGTTTTCGTTCAGTCCTTCACATAGCGTAGATTACAAAAATTGTTATCACAGTCTAAAAAGAAAAAGTTGCTGATCTAGTGAATCAACACCCAATTAGAGGGATGGTTATATGCAAGCAGTATAGGTAAATGTGCAATAAATGACCAACAGCCATCTTTCACATTCGTTGACAATTTCACCCAATCTTTGAGCCACAATATTGTTTCCTCAGCATTCATGTTGGTAGGGTTGAGTCCTCGAATAAAGCAAGCCTGTAAGTAAATATATTTATTAGTTCTTGAAAAGAGACAATAAGGACAAGGGTGGACGCACAGTGAACAGAACTAAATCCATCAGGAGCCCCATGTCATGATAGCTGAGCCATGGGCTCACAATTGCTTGGTTAAGTATAAGATGCCCGCGTATGATCTTTCTTTTTCCCGTCAGGTATTGTCTTCAGTTACTTCTGCTGAGAAGAACACTCCCTAGCTGGTTGCCCGTTGGCAACTAAAATCTAGAGGTGAGATGCCACCACTTTCTGGCAGTCATAGATCACAACAGATCTTACGTTAATTTACCATCAGTCTCCCAACCTAACCCTACTTTTTTTTGCTACCACGACCCAAAAACACTGTCAATGTAACAGACAAGTAATAACTTTCTTCCACACTTCGCGAATTATTTTTTTGTTTTCTTCTGAGTCAACCGTCGTCAAGCGCGAACCATCACGGCCACCATGGGATTTTTAAAAGGCCAGGCTTCCACAGTCCCGTGAAGATTAACAAAATAGTTGCCTGCAGTCGGGCCAGTAAGACATTTCCTGATATACAGTTCACAACAGTTATACAGATAATGTTCACCACAGTACAATGAAAGTTCAATACTGGGACCAACAGTGACAGTGACTCAAGACCCCTGACCTGATGATCGTTACACCTGCAACCTGTTCTGCCACATTTGGGTTTTACCATATCTCTCCTGTATTCTATTGGCTGCATTAAATGTCAGATTTATATTTAAATAGCTTGACAGTCCATGGAAATTTTTCTTCTCCTAGTCAGGATTCAAAAGAAAGTTGTAACATTGGACTTTGGCGTAGTAGTTTTTAGCGACTTTCAATAAAGAATGAAGTTATAGTAATGTAGACAAAAAATTAAGTGCGAATCTTTTGAACCAAAATCCATTTCCCTATAAAAGCTTAGCTTTTCTACTTTTTTTGTAATTACGCTCAATATTTTTCGATAGAAGTAAGCTAGGGAGTTTAAAATTGGTAATTAGTTCACGTGTTTGATAGCTGTCATAAATAACACTTTTTTAGTAGCGGGGAGAAACAAATACGTGTGTTACAAGAACAAATTATCTGATAGTTTTGAAAAGCTTCCAACAAAGATTTCACCACAAAACCAATGAATTCTTTCTGCCACTCACAGAAAATCAGTTCGTATTAGAAAACTCGGCCCTTCTGGCCTTACAAGGAGTTTTGCCCCTGTACCCTGTACAATGCCGAAGGGCAAGCTCCCCTGGACCCCCAGGATACCTGCTGCTTAGCGCCTGCCGCTACAAATTCGAAAACATGGAACATGATAGTCCAATTGTTGATTTTTTATGGTTCCCCGACTCAAACGGATCCCTAATAGTTAATGTAAAATTAGCGTTCAGGAAAATGTTAGTTGGCGAAATGGTTTTTATTTTTCTTTTGGCAGGAGGTTTTAGGTCGTTTTGATGCATTATTTTCGGTAGTAACATTTTGTTCTTTTGGCTTATCTCGCATTCACAGACATGGTGGGTAGGTAGGGGATAGAGAGGGATGAGGGAGTGACGGGTGGGTGCGAGAAGGGGTAACTAATGAAACGTGTAGGTATCTGTAGGTTATATGAAGGCTAAAGCATGTTCCATGCTAAGTGACCTACCATGCTAGGTGACTCAATATGGAGGAGATTGATTTATTAGCTAGAGCAAAATGAGTAGTGCGCGACCAAATCTACAATTTCACCAAATTAATGCGAGCCGCATATTCATTTTCATCACAGGGGGGTCAGACTGGAAGTGCAGCTATCACAAGTATAGTTTTTGAAGCAGCGGGTATTCAGCAGAGGCTATCACAAAATCTCGAAGAGCCCACAGGTTTATCCTCTGCACCATTCAACACCAAGGACCGTAAGTGACCAACTGACTGTACATCCTCTAACTTTGAAACCAGAAGACAGTGAACTTGAGGAATATTTAAGTAGTTCAACAGATATCAATGAAACAATCGCTAAGACACAGATTACAATTATGAGGTGTGCACGTGAATCAACATACCAATCTCACTTCATCTTGAGTCATAGCGCCTACTCCTCCTTCTTTCAAAATTGCCAAGTCCATGTGATATATAATCTTAGCACGCTCTTCTAATCGTTTCCTCCTCCACCATCCAGCGTGCATATCATGCATTTTGAGAAGAACTCTCTGTAAGAGCAAACTAAAAATAGACGTTGGCCACAAATATTTATAGATGCAACAATGAACGCTTTAGTTATAACCACATTGAATTAACCACATCCATGTTTCAGCAGCGATCAATATTATTTTTTCCCAAGACCACATCTTGTGATCCAATTTTAATCCAACACATTCTCAGTTTTAGGGAACGAAATACGCACTTCAATTTTCACATCATTTGCCTTTACCATGTGGGCAATGGAGATTACTGGCGAAGGTTCTACAGAAGCGCGAGTACAAGAAGCAACTTCTCTACACTCAATCATTTCCTGATCTAAGACTAAGAGTGCGTTTTTGGAAGTCACAGGAACGCTCCACATTTTTTTATGGCATTTTACTAAATTGTTTGAAAGATGGGAGCCCTCAAAACTCTCTTAGAGTATCGCAAGAAACGAGAACGTGAAGAGGTTTTTCGGCCCTCCCTGTTCATTGCCGTCTAACTCCATCTGACTTTGCTATGTACCAAGCTTTCCGCAGTCTTCTTCTCTTTCTGACTTCGCTCGAAGAACAATTTTGGTACTTCGAGTCAAAGCATCATGAGGGTCCAATGAGCTGAACATGAGAGGTGGCTTCCAGTTTCCAGTGTGTTGAAAAGTAACCTGACAAACATGCTCCACCAGACTTTGTGGGAGCATGGGTGAGTTTTAGCCTCGTCCATGTTCAGGAAACACGCTCTGGGAGGATACTCCAGGAGTGTGGACGCTCGTTCATTGAAAGCGTTCACAGAAACTATGGGGGGGGGGGGGGGGTCGAGACGAGCAAATAATACTTTGACAAATAATAGGTGGGGTGGGTAAAAACTGTTGTCAATGAGTTCCCCGACATCACTATTAACCTCACTGTTAAATGAACCTATTATCATCTTCCTTCTTCCCCATCCTCAAACCTCAATAATCCCCTTATCAAATATTCGATCAAAATAAGTTGCTTAATTAACGTCGTACTTGTTTCCACGGCACTTACAATGTGGCTGGATGAAAGGTTTCGCAAGTGGTAAACTTCACCTGGCCCAAAAAGAGACTGAACGTTGGCTACTTTGGTGGCACCTGGGTGCAAACCACTTCCAAGTTGAGCTATGCACTGTCGCCACAACCCGTACGAGGGGTGACCTTTCAACGAGCTCAATTTGGATTGAAGGGACCTGAAAACTGGTTTATAAAAATAAAGACGTCGTTTCATATCGAGAACTGAGTACTGGATTCGCTGCTGGAGAGTCCAGAAGTGACGACAAAGAAGATGCCTCGGGAAAATGTACCTGAAAGTGTAATATAAAAGTAGTTTAGAAAGCTATATTATACTTCACGGTAAACAACAACATTGAAGAATGAAGTACTCACGCCAGAGGAAAAATGACGTAATGTGCAAATGGCAGAGCTGAAAATAACAAGACTGGCGTGACTTTTGACACGTCTCTAGGCACCAACAAGGTCAATTCCAGTTCTTTTCTGCTGAGGCACTTAAAATCATTTTGGTGAACTCTGAGCTTCTTCCTGATTATAATAAATCCTTTCAAGTCTCGGTAAAAGTCCTAAAACATAAGAAAAGGATAGGCTAATTCAAGTACAAAGAAGTGACTGTTTACAATATAAAAGATATAAGTAAAACTACCAAGCGTGTTGTTTTTTTTATCTCACAGAAATCTCTCCAAATGTTGTGATGGCCTAGCTACAATCTCCACGAAAGGCTAGGAAGACGAACGTAATACGATAATCTTGAAAACATAATTAGTAAAAAATGGAAGCGTGCAGCACAGGGTAAATTTTTCTGACAATCAGCATCAAAACATGGTAATTCAGTAAAAAGAAAAAAAACCTGTGCAAATGTGAAATGAAAACCACCTTACAATATCAAGGTGATTAAGTAAGTAAGTAATTAAAGTTAAAGTACCTGTTTGCTGAGTCTGTCTTCTCTGGCTGATAGAATGCTGTGAGCCCGTAGCATCCTACTAGCGAGAGAAGATGTACTCACCAAACAGGTACTCTAACTTTCTTCACTCCCTGCAATAGTTCTGTTGAATACCACGTGGTAAAATCACAGGCAACCCTCCTCATGGCGTATACAAAATGTGTATAGCAATAGTATTAGGAACAGCTGAAATACGAAGAAGCATGAGTCTTGATCATCAAAATATCTACTCAGTTTGTAGAGAAGGCTCGGAACTGCCATGTGAGCAGCATTCTGCAGGTGGCTAGGCAATTTCCCCACTCCTGTAAGATTGCTCTCAAGAGTAATTCTCGAGACCTGCTGAGTTTCTCTACCACGTAAACACATGTTAAATACGCAAAAAAACTGTTAACTTACATGAAAGCCGTCTTTGAATATTCTGTAAATCCGCATTGCAGCGGGGAATTTCTCTTCCAGCTTGACACCATAGTTTTCTAAAAATTCGAGGTATGAAGAGAAAACATACTTCTTAATTGGGCTTAGTGGACCTCGAGGATTCACTTGAGGCAGCCGAGTGTGCCTGAAACCACCATCAACGAATTTTTTCATTAATGAATTTGCTAGTGCAAGATCGAAAGTAAATTCCTTCGGAAGTTTGAGAATACGTGATATACGATCAGAGCTACCTAACCGCTCTAAGTAATTTTAAAAATAAACAACGATGGGGAGGTCTGAGGAGAAATTGAAGAACTTTTAAAAAAAGTAAGTCGGTGACACGCATATTGATCGAAGATAATAATTTTAAAGTTAACGTACCTGTTAGGTGAGTCCGTCTCCTCTGGCTTGTGAGTTACTGTGGGCAAGCGCTTTCGATGTAAAGACATCATCGTCTGGCCGTTTAGTCAGTACTGGAGTCAGTCAGTTGGTCGTGGTCTTTATATACAAAGAGAAAGGTGAAGGGAGTGATGGAGCGTTGGGGAAGGGGCGGGGAGAGGTCTTGTTGGTCAGTCTTGTTAGTAGTACCTTAGCCGGACTGGTTGTGTTAGTATTAAAGAAATAGTTGTGTCCGCCAGTAGGCAAATACTAAAGTTAACGTACCTCTTAGGTGAGTCCGTCTCCTCTGGCTTGTGAGTTACTGTGGGCAAGCGCTGCCCGCAGTAACTCACAAGCCAGAGGAGACGGACTCACCTAACAGGTACGTTAACTTTAGTATTTGCCTACTGGCGGACACAACCCAATTTCTTTAATAATAATTTTACCCCAAAAATTCCCCAAACCCAATAAATTCTGAAATGTTAAGTAGCTAGCGATGCGTCGTACTGTAACGTGTACCCATATTTTGTTCTCAACAAGTTGTGTAAATCTTTGTTGACAGACGATACACTCGCAAGCCATAATACACCATAAAATTAACTTGAAACTTTAAATTGAACTTATGATTCCGGTTTTCCTAATTGTCTCACAAACAGCTATACTGATAATGATCAACATACGGGATAGATACTCGGTGCTAATTAGTATCTACATTTTGTCCTCAGAAAGCCTTCCGCGAAGTTACAATGCCACTGGACATAGCACATAAACGATTTTAAAGGAGGTCGAGGAAAGTTGTGATGCTCCCAGATATTTATCATGTTA
The DNA here is from genome assembly GCA_020466155.1 of Pachypeltis micranthus. Classification (NCBI taxonomy): domain Eukaryota; kingdom Metazoa; phylum Arthropoda; class Insecta; order Hemiptera; family Miridae; genus Pachypeltis; species Pachypeltis micranthus. The sequence continues at coordinate 22,278,632 of CM035775.1, forward strand.
CACTTGCAGTGTTCTCAGGGAGCTGCTCGCCGAAGTGGAGCGAGGCAAAGAACGCGCATCCACACTCTACCAGAGTATCCTCATGGAGTGCATTCCCCTAAGGTGTACGGGGGGAAAAACACACGAACCCACCAAGTGGAACATGTTTACCATATCAATTCGTAACGTACGAGAAACCGGAGGTTACTTATAGTGATCGTTCGGCTTGTCGTACAAAAACTGCTCTGTGTGTCAAGTGGAGCAAAGAGGACGACCGAGGAACCCTTTCCAAATTCTTGCTCCTTGGTGCTTAGAGAAACTGGGAGGAGTGAGGCGATGATGAACAGAAAGGGTTAGGGGACCTCTCCACATTATTGCTCCTCGGGCAATTCCACGAGTCTGGATTTTACAGCCCCTAGCTTTGTGGTAGAAGCCAGTTGATTCTCGCTCGCCTTCCATTTGAAACTCAAATAATACGGTTTAGTTTTCCCAGCGTTTTCGCTGAAATATGAATTGTGACGAATCCCTCTGATTCTGCAGCTCAATAGTGTGTAAGGTTGGTGTAAATATCCGTAACAGCTGAACACTTCCCTCCTTAATGTGGCACTCACGAATTTTAATGATCATTAAAATTTCCACCAATCAGCTAACTGCAATTTATTGGTTGGTAGCTGCCAGTACACATTTTCAAATCACCACTCCGTTTCTTTCTTCATTTTCTCTCTTCTGCCATTCTCCCCTTATAGATATACGTATTTATGGAAACTATGGAAAATGAAATACCTGACAAATGAATTGAGATTGACAACACGTCGGCACAGCAGAACAGAACGCCCGCTTAATGGAAACATCAGGTCAACACCTTTCAAAAACAGTTCCTCAAGATTCTACATCGGCGCTCTATTAATACCTTATCACTTCAACGATGTTGACAGCTTTGTAGGCACAACGCAGTACTCAGAAATTGGTTCTAGCGGAACACATAAATCACCGGTTGTAACAGTTTGGAAATATAAAATAAAAACTTGAAGGTTGAACACTTAACAAACTATAGCGAACATTAGACATATTCAACATAAAACATATTCAATTACTAACTTATTAGAATACGAGTTAATAAGAAGAACGATTTGAAGTAAGTAAGAAAAATAAGATAGGAAAAGTTATTTACCGCCGTTTATCGTTTTCAGATAATATGGACTTTACATGGCAATTCGCTCATATCCTTTCTTCTTGTGTATTTCAGTGTGGTGAGGTTCTGCTTCAGTCAAGTTTTGACCACTTCTGCCCACACCATCGTGGGTTGGTGGAGAGAAGAGCGCATCTCTGAGGTAAAATTTAACCCAATACTTCTGTAATCCATATAATACATTTTCTTGAGCTCTAATCATATCCTCAACGTTCCTTTTAGTTTGACTTCTGATACTCCAACCCTCAACAACATTTGAAATTATTAACATATTCTCATCCCGGACAGAACCGATTGACTCTACTAAGGATCTACTCATTTCTTTTTGTTCATTTGAAAGGAGCTGAAGTATGTTTTGAACACAAACGTTTATAATACCGGCACTTGGTGTATATATAAGGAATAAACGAATTTAACAACAGAAGCGAAACCAATGCCTAGATAAACATATGTTATATCGTGTTGCATTGTGAATAACGCAACGTCTTACAAGTAGGTTGTAGCAAAGCCACCAATAGAACAGTTTGAAGGTTTGAGCCTTTTGTCACTTCATCACAGTACTTTGATATTCAACTTTAATTAGGTGGTACCCATGTATTTTATATACTGTACATTACTACTTTCTTATTAAACTTCAATAAATGTTCTAAACATGGTGAGTTGCTTAGACAATGACTTTCACTAGGCAAGTGATGTTTAAAATTTTTTTTGTTTGAAAACGTTTCGAAATTGGTGAAAAAAACTCTTGAAGTCTGTGTAGTTGTTTGTGGGTTGCTGGAGTTTTACTGAAACTGGTAAAATCAAGCGATTCTATGACCCAGTATATCTCTAAGAACCGACATTTCTATATAGGAACTTGATGGAATAATGAGAACGTCCATTACATTAGCATTTCATAGGACATCTGACATTACAACGGAAGTTTGAAGGGGGAGTAGAATCGAGACAGATTCTCAAATACGAAATGAGACCGTGGATTCTGGCACTGTTTCTGAATAGGCAAAGACGACTTTCATTAACTCCATGGAGAAAGGAAATGGGCCACAGCTAGCCACAATTTAGGTCATTGTTCCCTCGCTACGCCGCTCTTCTGTTATCTTCTTCTTCTTGTGGGCGGCTGATACTCGTCGTTTCTGTGTCTGTGTATTACGGTTTGGTAGTTTCTAGGTTTGCTATATATTTTGATCTAAGAATTGAAGATGACAGAGAAGTCGTCTCATTTGGGATCAGGTATGTGTTGTAACTTCATTCGTTTACATACTTGCAGGCTAAGTTGAAACCATTGGGACTCGTCACACATATTTATCCTGTAGTTTCAGCCTGATTCGTTGTTACCCACATGACGAATTCGCATCTCATGTTTTCATGTTGCCTCCAGACGTCAATGTTTCGATGTCTATCCTGGGCTTATGGTTCAGTACCTGTTGTTATTCATCTGAAACCAACACGGTGTTTTGGTTTCGTTTGGTCAGGTAAAACGCGCTAAAACTTCAAATGAGACACTTTTTCATTTTAGGAAGCCAAGATCCGCCCCTTGTACCTGGCTCAATTCGCCTCTACTCTATGAGGTTCTGCCCTTATGCTCATCGAGTTCACCTCGTCTTGTCAGCCAAAGAAATCCCGTGAGTATATATCGATCCTTGCGCATAACGGTTTTTTAGCAGGGATTTTGCCTTTATTGTGGCCTCCTAAATTAAATTGTCAACAATGTCTCTTGAAGGAATTCTCAAGGGTATGGTTAGGTCTAGTTAATTTCCTTGATGATGTAGTAGATTAGTTACAAAATACATAAATGAGTCTGTTATTGAGTGTCATTACTAGTCTATCGTGCTGATGAGGGGTGTGTGTCTTGGATGGTGGGGATGGGAGGTTTTGGATGGTGTAAAAGACTGGGATGCCTGACTGAATCCTTGAGAACTGTCACGTTCCACAGTGTCGCAAACAATGAAATTAAATTACAAAATCTCACGGGTCCACAACCCCAATTGGTTTCAGTTGTTTCGCAAGGTGTCATAACCTTGTACCCATGAACTTCTGGTCAAATAATGAAATAATAAAGCTCCCCTGGTCCATAACCATAAAGTCACTGCCATTCCAGTCAAATATGATGTTTTTTTAAGGTCTGATCATTAGCCCCTGTGGTGCAAACATTATGGAATATTATGGTATGGGTGATGCCCCAGACGACAACTGCCTATTCTATCGCCTACCCTGAACTCTCGACATTATCTGAGAACATCATTGATCGATAATGGAAAGCTCAGCGTCTCCAAACAAACGCCTATTTATCAATCCTTGATTAAACTAGCTTCGTAAAAGTATTGGGGGAATCCATGAAGCATTGAGGAAATTAGCAACGCAATGTGTTACATAAAGTTTACAATTGTTGAAGCTTTCATAAGAACTCAGAGCGAGACTGGTTTCATCAATAATAATTACAGTTAGGAAACTGTTGATAGAGACTTAGAAGAAATACACGCTTACGTGCAATAATTAATTAACTCAGATAATTTACGATTAAAGTGCAAAGTGTTGGTAACAGTATAACAACTACTTTGTGGAGCCAGTTGCAAGGTTTCAAACGTTGGGGATTGAAGTGGTCATTCTTTGGCTAGAGGGTGATGCGTTGTTGAGGGATGTGAGTCTCTGATACTGCCTTCACTAGTGATGGCAATACTGTGAATATTCAATAACATGCTCTCGTGATTCCGCTACCGTAAAATAATAGGTTCCAATACCTGATGATTTTAGTAACTGGACAGTTGTCTATGAGCTGTAGCCACGTTTTTCTTACCTTTTGCACATGGTCCGATGATTCAAGTTTTCTGTTTCCTTGTTCATCACCCTTGCATGACAATGTGTTGAATAGATAGGCGCACTTAAAGGTGAATAGCTCAGTGTGGTTGAAAAAAAAAACTCATGATTAGTGAAGGGGAGAAAGCTTTGTTACTTGTTCACTGTGGATATTCAGGCAGAGGAATTTTGATGGTAATGTCGTTCTAAACACCTAGTGTGATAACTATTCTTGAACTGTGTCGAAAAATAAGTAGCCAATACGTCTTCCCACCCTTCAGATATTGTGTCTCCACGCCCTCAAATGAGTAACTAAATGTATATAAACTCAGATATAACTGTTTTATTTCTCATGAAAACCCAGTGTTACACTTGAAGATGGTTAGGTGAAGGTAAACGTTATTGTGGTAAAAATATTATAATGATATAAATGATCCAAGGGTGTAACTATAAACTCATTTGATTAATGGCAAGATGATATTTTTAAAAAACTATGATAATTGTAAAGCAACTGGTATGTTTTGTGGATAAAACTGGTTATTTGGGCAAACGATAATTTGTAAGAACTTTTTTGTTTTGCTTTCTTGAACTTGGCTCGTCCAAGATAACAATTGAGAGACTACTGGTAACTTGGAGGGAGAATTTGTAGGAGTCGCGAAATTAACTATGTGATACGCTAAGTGTGAGCAGATGGCGAACCTGCTACTTGGCCTGTACCAGGCTGTGCTACTGCTTTTAACGAGCAAGAAGCTGCACATCCAGTTCTGTTACTTCGTGCTTGTTCTGGGAGTTGATAACAAGTTTCCTTCAGAAGCGGGTGATATGACGTATAGCTACTTGTAATTAACTGGTTATTTTATCCTGTGAAACAGATTCTGTCCCACCTCTAGTTCCCATTTTCTATTGAGGGTTGGTAACTAGAGTCTAGGTTGAGTTTCACTTTTATACCAATTAGTTTTGAACTTTTGTTCTATGCGCAGTCATGACGTGGTTTACATTAATCTGAAACAAAAACCTGAGTGGTTTCTGGAGAAAATGTTTAGCAAAGTGCCCTCTATCATCGTTGATGGTGAGAGTCTCACGGAAAGTCTCATCATCTCCGACTTCCTTGACGAGTATTCAAAAGGACGACCTCTCCACAGTAAGGACCCTATTCGTAAAGCTAAGGATCGCCTCCTCATTGAAGCCTTTGGTCAAGTGAGTTATTTAGACGTATGTTTGCGGTTGTTGAATAACCTTTTCACTGGTTAGTTGAGTGCCTGCTTAACATTTTGTTGCTTGTTGCGTCATTCTGGAATATACTGAAGGAAAATGAGCGGTCTCTCTCTTTCCAATCACTCTTACTTAACACTACTAATCCATCGTCACCTGAGTTTTGCACGTTGCCAAGCTGTGCATTGCCTATTGGACAGCAAGTATGGACAATCCAGGGGTCATGACCAAATGAACTTCTTAGGGAGGAGAGGGGAAATTTCGGGCCATTTGACAACACCTTGATGATCTTTTACTTGTTCCTCACTTAATTAGAATGCTCTGTAGTCTTCAGTGGGAGCTATCATGTGTGGAGGAAGATGAAATTATCTGGGCTGGCCAAACTGTTTTCTGCCCACTTGTGCTCACACCATTGGAGGACCCTCCTGTGCTCCTGAACTACTCCATTCATGGTCGCTCAGCATGATACAAAATGACTGCCCCATTTTTCCTCTTGTCCCTTCATCATGAATGTTAAGTTTGTTCTGGTTTTCATCCCTGTGTCAGTTTTACCGAGTCCTCACTCCTGGTTGAAGTGGTCCCATTCACACTGACAGCGATGAGCTTTGATTGGATCCATAACACTGACCCTTCAGGCCAGATTGTTCTCCTTATAGCGATTGAGTCACATTTAGACTCCATTGCACTAACCGTTTGTTGTAGTAATACGTCCCATTTATTTATCCACTCCCTGCTGAAGTGAGCGAATGTGACAGAGTCATGAAGGAGGAACTGGTAACATCCAAATTTCACGACAGAGCCCAGGAATGAAACTTGTGCAATGTGATAGATATTGCTGTCAGAATTACCTCCCACAACTAACCTTTTGTTAGGGCCCTGGTTTTAGTACTAAAAATCCATCGAAGCAGCCATTTGACGACATTGGTGGAGCTTTACGACTAAAACTACTTAAGGTGTAGGACAATGCACCCATAAAAACTTCATGAAGATCTGTATCTACATCGACTTCTGCTGCCCAAGTTTCATTCCTGCACTCTCTGTCGCGTGATTTGGATGTCTCCAGTTCCAAGTCACATGACCTACTTAATGCTCTGGAATACCCTCCATCTAATATTTAGTCGACTGCTCAAGGCCAGAATGGTCGTCAGGAGGAGATGACATTTCCCCCATCTTCTTTGACGTTGGGGTGACTTCGTCTTTCCATCTGTTTCAAAAAATGTATTTCCAGTCTCAGGTTCGAACCAGGAGCTGTTTCATAATCCGACATTATGGCAACAGTGAGCTTCAACTTGATTGTTCCTAATTGCCAACGGAGAACTCCTTATTAAACTGACCCGTCTCCTTTCCTTTATGAGCATTTAAATATATTTTTCAGGTATCCAGCTGTTTGTATAAATGTTTCACTAGCTCTGCAATGAACGTTTCAATTCTTCAACCAGCCTTCGATGCGATGGACAAGTTTGAAAAGGAATTGGACGTACGACGCACCACATTCTTTGGAGGTTAGTTACTTTATCCTCGTCATTGAGCACTAAGAGCCCTTTAGTTGAGAAAAGCTGTTGCTTTTTAAATTGTTCTGCTCTAGAGGGTGGATTGGTCAGAAAGGAAGGAAAAAGAGGAGGCTGGTCAAACGTTTAAATGAGTTCTGATCAAATCTATAAAGCTGGTTTACTGGGGTAGATAGCCCTTCTCGTGTTGGTTAGTAGGCTGGGCCTCTCATGGTTTAAATTTCGTTTCATGTTGCCACGCCTCGTTTACCAACACACCACCACTTGGCAAACACACCAACACCTTTCAACTACTATACGGCTGCCCCTACCAATTTCAGATGGTGCTAAAGTGTGGAGAATGGCCTGTGCAACCACTTATCTATCAGACACTGGGGTGGGAAGGCATGCCTCCCGTTTCTTTTCACAAGTTGAAGTCATTCAGAATACGAAAGGGCGTCCTTGACACTGCTCCAGCGCCTCAGTCTGCATTTGGAGTCGCCTTCCAGCCTAAACATTATTTGAATCATTCGTAACGTAGATCAACACTTCTGAGATAGACATGGGATGACACTGGAAGGGGTATGCTGAGTTAGGAATAGGACACACAGGCCTCCAAATGTTGCCCTAGGGGTCTCGCCCCAAACTCCTCGACCACCTGAACTGATCATTTAGTAGTGGCATAATGAATGAGGGATCTATGAGTCCGTTTCCAGGAGGTCAAACGAATTGTTTACGATGAATGGTCTGTGTTATTTGAGCACACTTCAGCCAGAAACGACCGTAAACTTTTTCTAAAGAAATGTACTGAGGTGGTTTGGAGATGCTTTTGAAGAGCTGCTGACTCAGGCAAAAATTACGGTAAATCGTGCGGAGCTCCAATCCACAATTCCCGACTTTCGTCGAGAATTATGAACCAATGTCTTAACCACTAGACCACAATCGCCCGGTGCCTTTAATAGGGGTCAGTCAGTATATCAGGATGTGTTTCGTGCAGTTAGCAAGTCGTTGAAGTTAAATTGGGGACGAATGCATTTTGCTGGCATCACATTGTTGGATCCCAGGCAGTTGAAATTATCGCTTTTTTATGTTCGTATAGTTAGTAAAAATAAATCATTTGAAAAAGAACTGATAATCAAGTGACCACTGTGACAGCAAAACCCCTCATCCACTACAATGAAACAAGTCTGCTGTTTAGAGAATGTTTGTGCTTATTTGAAACATGAAATTAGAAGAGCTCCTCTATGGAAAGCCCCAAATGGCGGCCTACTAGATCTGGCCATTTGTTCCTTTCAATGCACAAATGATACTGGAGGATTACAGTCTCATCCCTGCGTGTCCCCTGCAGACACAGGTTCCATCAACGAATATGGCCTTCTCTTTCTGATGGATCTCATCCCCCCAAATGAACCCATAAGAGCTTGCATTATCATGTAACAATGCAAAGGGTATTGGTGGTTCTGAATTGAAACAGGCAATGTCGTGGGTGTAAAGGACTGAGGTGGGGTTTTAAGGCAGCCTCTAAATAATCAACCTGTTGTGCTATACAATATTTCATCTAGCTGCTCTCAATTGCAGTTCATGTTTCAATTCGTTATGCCTTTTTAAAAACCACTGCTCCCCAACTGCCCAATACTAATACATTGACGTCTAGCTATTGAAACATAAATTGTTGAATGATGTTGTATCATGTGAACATTAATTTGTTTGCCAACAGGAGACGTTCCTGGAATGGTTGACTACATGATATGGCCATGGTGCGAACGGATGCAAATGTTGAAGGTCCTTGGTGGGGAACAATTTACTGTACCTAAGGAGAGGTTCCCCCATATGGTAAGTGTTCAACTGGTTGTAGTTAATGTACGACAGACGAGAATGGTGTTATCAAGGGGAAAGATTGCTGCTGCTCTCCATATTGAACGTACTGTTCTTTCTCTGCCACCCAGCATTTTTACATTTTAGATTCGAGATAAAACTTCTTGCTACACCCACCTCGTGAGGAGATGTGAATGTACATAGGGAAATCTCAGGCTGAAGGAAATCAATACGATTCAACTCGTCTTCTAACATTTTCTTTCTACGCTCTCTTCTTCTTCTTACTGGCTTCTCGGTAGAATTGTAAAGCAGAGCTACAACCCCACTAGTCCACTGTTCTCCTGAGATGTAATTCAAGTTGGGATAAAAGCGTGTAGACGGGTCTGGGATAGATGAGAGATACCTCATGTTCTACCCAAGCTCTTTGCGTGTGGGGCAATTCCACAGGCTGATTGGGATTCAGAGGCTATTCGTGGGAGTAGTGATGAAGGTAAAATGTGTGAAGTGACTTCATCAAGCCAGATAATGAAATTATTGGCAGAGTAGTGGGTGAAAACCTCTGGTAGGTGAGCTAGATGTTACAGGCACTCAGTACTTTCATCTTTATTTACAGAGAAACGCACAGCATAACATGTAAACGACTGACGATAGTTATACCAGTTTTAATGAGTGGGAGTTGAGCCGATCTTCATCATACGCCTTAACTCTTGACTTTTAGAAATTTAGAATGTAACCTATTTCGAGAGAAAGGCAAACGAGATTCCTACCATTAGCTCGAAGGGCGAGAAAGGGTGGCTATAAAAATTTGCCGTGTCGCTCCTATCTGTAGTCAAGCTATGAAACTATTTACAGTGTTGCATCCTCCTGACTGAACGGGAGTAATATGTATACAGCTACTGCCAAAAGCTCCACATTCCAATTACATTTGGTTCAAATCGTCCCTGTAAAAACTGCACCACATATTTTATTTCTCGTCAGACTCGCGATTTCAGCCACACTGCGATACTGTTAAAAAGACCATGCTTGGGCTTGAAGTGTTATATGGCAGATGCTCTTTTCTAATATTCTATCCCCTTGTAGGGAGCGTAGTTGCAAATTGAACTTGTGGAAAATACTGAGAAAAAAATTATAAATAGTTTTTAATGTAATTCCTTCTTTTTGCAGTTTGCGTGGTCGCAGGGGATGCTTAAGGACCGTGCCGTCGAAACTTGGGCCATTTCTGCTGAAAACCACGCCAAATTTATTAAACTCTATATCAGTGGCTCTGGTGACTACGACAGTATCCTGTGAATGAGAAGTCGAAGTGAGTTCGTTATTTATGGGCAGTCAATATGCGTGATCCCTGATCTTTTGAAGATCTGAGGGCATTTTATAAAGGAGAGGAATGGTGTAGGGTTTCTTTTCATGATCTGCGTAAACGAGACAATGGCCTCCCCTGCCCCATACCAATAGTGGTGGTACAACAGTAATATTTTCTCTACGACCCTCGGGTCATGAATGTATTAATACTGCTGACTGTTAGGTTCAGAATGTTTCCAACCTAAACGTTAAAAATATGGGTTTCGTGTAGTGGGATGTAGTATTCATGTTGTCCATAGTTTATGTTAGTGTTATAGCCAAATACTTATTTCTGTACACATCACTGAACTTGAGTCCTTTCTTATGTTGCCAGGTTGTCGTGGGAATGCGGATCTGCCAATGAAGTAGCAATGTTCGCTATTTAGTGTCGTAAGAACGTCTCCATTAACTTAACACAACGCAAATCTCCTTTTTCTTCATTAAGTTTATATTAAATGCATTTTTCCAAATTTGACATTTTTCTTCTGGTTCCTTCCTCCCACATCAATAGACACGACCCATAGCCTTGAGGGTTTGTGAAGCTTCCCAGAATCAAACTACTAAACAATTGTATCTCACGCTTATCAGCATTTTATGAAAAGACTGCTAACTTTTGGTTCCCTAAAGCTAGGCAACACCACTTGCAGTCTCGTCCTCCACCGTTAGCATTTTAGTTATTTTTGTGGACATTCCAGGATTTCTTTTTCATGAGGTGCCTTATCAAGTTAATGATTGTTGGCGAAAACTCAGGCGTACTGCATTGGCATCGAAGGTTCGTTTGTTCAGTTCATTAGCCACAAAAATTTATTTCTCCCAACGCATCTACTTTCTTTGACACTTTCGTTCACAATCAGCTTTAGGAGCTTAATGGTTTACTGGTATTTTTTGACTGCACTGTACAGTACAGTTGGCAAGGTTATTGTGACTGTTGCACCAGGTTGTTGTGGGGATCTGACAGAACGCAAGGCTAGAACCAGTACAAGCTGCTGCTACATCAGGAATGTAGTCGTACGCAACTTGCAGTGTGTTGTTCCTTAAGCAGCACAGTCACATGAAAATCCACCAATGTCAAGACGCTACTAATGGATGGCCTGTGTTGAGCCATAAGTGGAAATTGATTCATTTCAGTATTCCTACGATAGATATAAGTAGGAATAAAGTATGTTTGGGAATTGTACATAATTTTCTCCCGTTTGTTTACACGACGCTGAATAAGTCCAATGGTCGGGGTTGGCTGGAGCGTTCTTCGCTTTGTACGTACGTGAGCCCCGACGAGGCATCGCCAACATCCCCGCTACCGACCCGCTCGCCGTCCCATTCGTTCGCCGCATCGACACCGACTCGTTTGTTCGCCCGCTTCTTTCCTTTGCGTTTGAAGTTTCAGGATATTTTACTATCCCAAGTTTTAATCTCTTCAACCCAGAATTTCCTGAGTCGTCGAAGGGAAGACTTCAGACATTTTCATCAATCCGGTACTTCGTTCTAATTTACTTTCATCTTTCTCTGGGACATTCGGACATCTTTATTTTACAACTCCTAATTTTAATTGATTTATTTTATATCAACATTTGGCACTAATATATTATTATCCGGACGTCCGTAAACATTTGATTTTAATGTAAATAGATCGCGTCAATTTCAATTGATTATTATTTTCTGAACAAACAATCCTTCAATTCCAAATCTTCGTACACTTCAAATTTAAACTTGTATATTTATTTTATTTTTTTAATATTTTTTTTCGTTTTCGACGTTTGTATTTCTTTTCATGGTCCTCCGTGGCGGAATGCGATCTTAAATCCATTGCCCTATATTTAATCTTGAGCTATGCCTATTTTCGATCGTTAATTTTGACCCAAAATTATTGAACATTTTATTGTTTCTTGTTTTTCGTACATTCTAACTGTCCGCCATTTTACTGGTCTTTCGCATTTTAAAGCCTTCGTTTCAACGGCTGTTCAAATTTCAAATATTTCGTTTACAGTTTTATCCATAAGTTGCTTAGTTTATTACCGACAATTTAAAAGGATTTTTTCATTCAGAATACATTGTAAATGCGTATTATAGTTGAGCATAATTTTGTTGATTACTGTGTTTTAAGCTTTCATTTTAGTTGTTACTTGCCAGTGTGTTACTTTTCATAATTTGCTCACTCATTTAATTTGTATGCATTTTTAAAAATAATGTCACATTAAGTATTTCTCAAAATCTCTGAGCCAACGACATTTTGAAATTGAAATCTTGATTTAGGTATTTATACATATTTTCAAGTCGCAATCAGAATGTCTTCTAAAATTTCATTGTTACAAAAAAGGCTCCAGTGCATTGGCAAAGAAATTCAAGAAATCACTGACAACGGAAGGTCAGCCAAAACTGACTCTACCAAAGTCTGTACTTTCAAAGGTATGATTCGACCTTTGGAAAAATATTATGACCAATTTGAGGCCTTTTGGTTCCAACTGGTTGAACTTTCGAGTGAAGAAGCTGAACCGTCTTTCCCATCTCAGTCAGACAGATCGCTGTCTGTTGCTGTTAAGCGATATTTCTACGAATGTTTATCCATTCATCAAGAAATACTTGCTCGTGAGTTAAAATGCACCTCCTGCTTCTACGAGCAGTAGGCAAGGTAACGTCTCCATGTTTGATAATACTTCTGCCCACGATTTGCCCAAAATCAATTTGCCCCTGTTTGATGGGACAATTACGCATTGGCCTAAGTTTCAGAGACACCTTTAGGTCCATGATAATAGACAATGCTGGCTTGCCTAATATTAAGAAATATCATTACTTGATGTCATGCCTTACTGGATCAGCTGCGGCAATTATTAGCAAACTGCCTGTAACCGAAGACAACTTCTATAGCTTGGAAAGCCTTAGAGGACACCTACGAGAATAAGCGTATATTGGCAAGCGCTTATTTAAATCAATTAACTGACTACAAACCTACTTCCAAACATACAGTCGAGTCACTTCTGCTCATTTTTAACGCAAATTTCACAAGATATCGCTGCATTCGAACTCTAAAAGATTGCAACCGAAACAGATTTCGAATTGTCTCATGCTGCTCATAAAGGACTTGTATCCCTCACCCGTCATCAATTTGAACTTGAACATCAAAAAATTGAATTTCCTTCACTAGATAATTTAACTGAGTTTGTGAAGAAACGTCTTCTGGCTTTGCAGCTTTCTGATGGAAATATTTCGGTTTTAAGTACACAACAGCTACCCAATAAAAACAATAAATTTAATAAACCTAACACTTCATTACTTAATACTGAAAGATCGTCCGTTTCCAAATGCTTGCTATGTGGAAATAATGTGCATAATCTCAATCACTGTAAAGTATTCAATGAAGCCAAGGTTGGTAAACGACACCAGCTAATCAAAAGTTGGAAAGGATGCCGTAACTGCTTGGAAAATAGTTCTCATTCAACAAGGAATGTCCCTCCCAATATAGTTGCAAATACTGTTCTCTTAGACATCACAGTAAACTGCATTACAATAACAGTTTTACTTCAAACCAAGGCAGCAGTAGTAACTCCTAATTCTGTATCCTCGTCCTCTCAAACAGAATCAGATCCATTAGCGATACCTATTTCAACTATTTTAAACAGTACCACAATCGATCAAGCAGCTCTTATCAGATTTTGTTAGGTACTGCCATTGCAGAGTCTGAAGATGTGCATGGGAGATATCATAAAATAAGAATGGTAGCTGACAGTGGAAGTCAGCATTCATTTATAACCAGGAGCTGTAGTTAACACAAGTTAGGGCTACCTCTTTCCCAATTCCGAGGAAAGATTGCAGGAGTTGGCTATACTATCTTCAGAAAGCCAAAGGTGAAGTGGCAGTATCTTTAAAGCCAAAATATGCTGAGCACAAAACCTCTCACCACAAAGCCATAGTTGTGAACGAAATTTGCCCTTACCTCCCGACATTTACAGTCCCAGTTTCCATCAGAGAGAAATACTTTGCCTATGATCTTTCTGATGATAACTTTTGGAAGCCTGGTCCTGTCGACTTTCTGTTAGGGAGTGATTTGTTCACAGACATTTGGACTGGACCATTTCTATCAGTTAGCGCAAACTTGCCTAAGATAGGGCCTTCTATTTTTGGCGACATCATAATAGGAAAATGTTCGACTCAATCTGTCACTAGAAATTCTGCTGTAACTTTGTTTACTTATACTCAAGAGCCTGATCTCAGAGAAGAACTTAGACGGTTCTGGGAGGTCGAAGAACCAACAGTCATCAGCAACATTGAAGATCCAGAAGAAACTTCCTGAAGAACATTTTTTGAGAACTCACAGACGGGATTCTGAAGGCGGGTACATTGTACAACTTCCTTTCAAACAAGGAACTCCCTCCTCGTTATTCTTTATCTGATGCTGTTCTGAAAAGATTTCACAATCTGGAATCTAAAATTCAGCGAAATCCTGTCTTGAAGGATCAGTATCATGAGGTCATTCGCTCTTACATCACCTTGGGTCAGCATGTATCACACATCAGCTACATCTAACTATTTAATTCCTCACCATGCTGTTTTTAAAGGAAGATCGTGGTCAAGTCAAACTTCGTGTTGTCTTTGATGCGTCTTTTAGTACACCTACAGGTTCTTTAAACGACTGCCTGATGACAGGGCCAAAACTTCAAACCGACATCAAGAGTATATTGCTCAACTTCAGACGTCATCCTGTTGTGTTTGTAGCAGATATAATCAAGATGTACCGGCAAATTAAGGTGGCTCCAGAACATCGCCCTTATCTGCACATTTTCTGGCGTTATAATCCCACTGAAACAGTAGAGAAGTACGAACTATCCAACCGTGCCCCTACGGTATAGTTGTGCTCCTTTCTTGGCTCTTCAGTCTTGCATCAATTAAGGAGGGACGAGGGAGCAGGGTTCCCTTGGCAGCTAAGGTTCTGACTGATGACATGTATATTGATGACTTGGTCACAGGATGTTCATCAGTATCAGAAGCTATTGAACTGAAGAGGCAGGTCATCCATCTCCCCTGTACGTAAAGGGTTTCAGTTGAGCAAGTGGGCTAGCAATAGATCTGAGTTAATGAGACCCACCTGAAACTTGCACTCCTGATATGGTGTCACTGGATGCCGAATCTGACTCAATAAAATATTAGGTCTTCAGTGGGACCCAGTGATGGATGTATTCACATACAAAATAAAGTGTCCTGAACTGATATTTACCAAAAGAGCAATATTGGCATCAATAGCTCGGTATATGATCCACTGGGGTTCTTATCTCCAGTGGTCATACTAGCAAAAATTCAGATACAAGAGCTATGGAAATTGGGTCTGGGCTGGGATGATTCTATTCCAAAATCAATAGCAGCCACCTGGTCAAACCTTATGGTACAATTTCCTCGTTTATCTGAGCTCAATATTCAACGCTTTGTTTTATCTGAAGGTTTATGCTCTTATCAGCTTTTTGGGTTCTGAGTGCGATGCGTCGTCAAAAGCCTATTGTGCAGCAGTTTACATCAGAATAACAACTGCAGAAGAGTCGAAGGTTTCTCTATTGATCTCTAAAACCAAGTTAGCCCCAGTCAAGACAATGTCTATTCCACGATTGGAGCTAAGTGCAGCCTTGCTGCTTGTGAGAACTTATGAATCTCTGACAACCTTTTTGAAGAATTTGCCTCCTCCGTTATCACCATCACCGCCTGTCTTTTTCACAGACTCTTCGGTAGTACTCGGGTGGATAAATACTCCGAGTTACAAATTAAAGACATTTGTTGCTAACAGAGTGGCAGAAATAGTTGAATCTTCTGGCACTTCAGTCTGGAGACATATTCGTTCAACAACAAATCCTGCAGACTATGGATCTAGAGGAATTTTTCCTGACCAGCTGCTAAATTTAGAAATATGGTGGAAGGGCCCAGAATGGCTAGTTTATCATGAGTCACAATGGCCACTGTCCATCGTCACAGAAACTATTCTGCCTGAGATTAAAACTACAGACACTTCTCTGCAGGCTGTAAGTGCTGAGCCTTCACTGATCTCTTGGATGCGGAAATTCTCCTCTTATCCCAAAGTTATCAGAATTGTAGCATGGATGTTGAGATGGCGACATAACGCTACGCACAAAGATTCTCGAGGACCTTATCCTCTGAAAGTGTGTGAGCTACGAGCAGCCGAAGTGGTTTGCATTAAGACTAATCAAGATTATTATTTTTCAAGAATGATCAGAGCAATGTCCCTCACGTACTTCCAAAATCGATTAGCTCGCTTAAGCCCATTTTTGATAGCCTGGGTGTTCTCAGGGTGGGCGGACGCTTAAAATTTGCTCCAATTCCTGAATCTCAAAGCATCCAATCTTATTGCCACCCAACTGTCACTTCACAATTCTATTGATAGATTACTACCGCAAATGTATATGCATCCAGGACCCAGCCTGTTAATGGCACTTATACGACTCAGGTTTTGGGTTCCTTCACTTCAAGACTATCGCGACAAAGAACCTTCTTCTGCCTGAAGTGTTTCAAACCCAAGGCTAAAGGTGAAGCACCCATAATGGCTAATCTACCTGAAGCCAGGTTTCGAGAAGGGCGCGCTTTCATCAATGTTGGAATCGATTTCGCAGGCCCTTTTCATATGAAAGAATCTCTACGACGCAAGGCTTCTTTGTCAAAGGTTTACCTCTGCTTGCACGTGTGCCTAGCAACAAAAAGCTGTACATTTAGAGGCGGTAACTAATTTATCCACAGATGCCTTTTAGCATCATTTTCACGATTCATTGCTCGCAGGGGTCTTCCTGAAAAAAGTGTTCACTGACTGTGGAACTAATTTTTATTGGAGCATGCAACAAGCTGAAAGAACTGTACCAATGGTATTCATCATCAGATAACCGTGACAGTATCCAAAAATATTCAGCCAGCAAAGGTATTGAGTGGTTGTTCAATCCACCATCTGCACCTCATTTTGGTGGCATCTGGGAAGCTGCAGTAAAATCCACTAAAGCTTTACTGTATAAGGTTGCAGGCACCACACCTTTCACCTCCATGAAGAGTTGAGTACCCTTTTTGCGAAAAATTGAAGCAATACTCAACTCTAGACCTCTGTACTCATTGTCTACAGAACCTGATGATTATCAGTACTTGTCACCAGCACACTTCCTAACTGGAGGACCTCTTCTCGCTCCTCCAGAGCCTTCTCTTGAAACGACCAAGGAGAACTTGCTAGATCGTTGGCAACTTGTCAAACGAACTTACCAACAATTCTGGACTACATGGAGGAAGAACTACTTGTCTACATTGCAAGAGAGAAACAAGTGGACTAAGCCAGCCAGACCCCTTTGGAAGTGGGCAATCTCGTCCTATTGAAAGACCCGTCAACCTCAGTACAGTCCTGGCCTGTTGCCAGAGTAACTGAATTGCATTCTGGGCGTGATGGAGTGGCAAGAGTTGTAACAGTCAGGACTACAACGTCTACCTATACTAGACCCATAGTTCAAGTGGTACCACTATGGCCATTGATGGAAGCTCCTTATAACCAATGAATAACCTCTTTAATGTTAAAACTTTGAAATTTGATCTCAAATTTGGTGGGCGGTATGTTTGGGAATTGTACATAATTTTCTCCCGTTTGTTTACACGACGCTGAATAAGTCCAATGGTCGGGGTTGGCTGGAGCGTTCTTCGCTTTGTACGTACGTGAGCCCCGACGAGGCATCGCCAACATCCCCGCTACCGACCCGCTCGCCGTCCCATTCGTTCGCCGCATCGACACCGACTCGTTTGTTCGCCCGCTTCTTTCCTTTGCGTTTGAAGTTTCAGGATATTTTACTATCCCAAGTTTTAATCTCTTCAACCCAGAATTTCCTGAGTCGTCGAAGGGAAGACTTCAGACATTTTCATCAATCCGGTACTTCGTTCTAATTTACTTTCATCTTTCTCTGGGACATTCGGACATCTTTATTTTACAACTCCTAATTTTAATTGATTTATTTTATATCAACATTTGGCACTAATATATTATTATCCGGACGTCCGTAAACATTTGATTTTAATGTAAATAGATCGCGTCAATTTCAATTGATTATTATTTTCTGAACAAACAATCCTTCAATTCCAAATCTTCGTACACTTCAAATTTAAACTTGTATATTTATTTTATTTTTTTTAATATTTTTTTTCGTTTTCGACGTTTGTATTTCTTTTCAAAGTACCTGATCTTCAGTTCAAATATTCTGAAACATTGAACATTTTTTGGTGCCAAAACCCAAAACAGGGGGGGTCTGAAACGTTATGATCTGAAGAGAACTCTTTTTTTTCTTCAGCCGATTACATAACTTTCCGTTCTACTTTGTAGAGCCAAGGAAAGTAAAAATGTGCAGCCGCTACTTCCCACTTTCTCAAGTACAATGGGGATGTCTCAAAATTGTCTCCTTCTCGGAACTTGTGTGAGACAGTAGTTTATAATTATCAGGTCTTTGATTCTAAACTAGATGGTGTAGCCAGGTCATTGCCCATTAGTTTTGATGGGGAAGAACAAGATTATGAGAATTTATGCTCCTCTATGCGCAGAAAGCATGGGAACATATCAGTTGGCTCGAAAATAGGAAACTGATACCAAAAGTTAACAAAATCGAAGTGAATCAACTTTATCAGTTTTTGCACGCTGCTCATTCTTGGATTACTTGAGGTCCTGGAAACCTATGAAATATTAACCTTTTTACTATTTGAGGGGCTTGGTTCAGCAGTAAAGGAACGGTTCAATCAATGGAAAATGATTTGATACCTCCAGTTCTTGGATGCTGAACTAAAAGTGGCACAGTTGATTCCTGTTGAGGAGTGTTCATTTCGTTTAAATGTCATCAAATCTTGTTTCTCATCATAAACTGCACAACAGCCTAGTAGATCTGGAAAATGACAGTTTTGATGTTTTTATTGTCATTGAGGCCAGTTCATTTATCGATGTTAACAATTGAAGTTCACAATCAATGAAAGGGAGGCGTCTCTGAACGACTACGGGACTTTTCGTTTTAGCATTTAACACACAGCAACGAAGCTCTAAGTAGAACACTCCCTAGAAATCAGCTTAGATCAGGAGTTTTGGATAATCTTGGAGAGTAGTTCACCCCCCTTGGTCTTGGCCAGTGACAATCATCGTGGCTTTGATTTCAGGAGTTGATGGGGTGGCGGTGGCTAGAGTTGCTCCTATAAACAAGTTCTAGGGAAAATATTCATTCACTAGTTAAAACTTTGTCTACTATCTAAAGAAGAATGACTGTTTGGCCTCTGCAAAGGAGGTTTCAGTTCAGTACATTCAACCTTCAATTCACCTTCTGGGAGTGCCTCCCTAGAAGCATATGATTGGTCAGTTGACGATAAATAATTTATTTCTGATATTGCTAGTTGGACATAGGTGGAAATTAAGTACCTGGGTTCAAATATTCTTCAACATTGAGCAGCTTGTAAGACGGTGATTTTGGGAAACAAGCAAACTGATAACACATGAGAGGACAGGATGAAAATTAGGGCAATCAGCATTGAGAAGGAGCCAGCAACTAAAGCTTCTTCTTTTTCCAATTTCTTCCAAGGTTGCACTGGATTCTGATAGTAAAGTTATTCTCTCCCTGTTTGACAGATTGATGAACCTTAACGACCTCCTTTTATACTACCTTTGGAGTAATTGTCACTGACTAGCTGCACTTCGTGGATAGAAATACACTGCTATTAGAGCTAAAGGAAGGTTGAAATAAATATTGATTAGTACAATAAAATATACTGACTAATTTACAACATACAAAAATCAACCTTCTCAAATTTCTTCAAACAACTGATTATTTTGATTAATAATTGAACCAAGTAACAAATAATTGTGCGACAATGTCGTATTGAAGTACAGACGATATTTCAAATGATTCAAATGAAAAGCAAAGGAAGATCAAATGATAGAGAGATTTTGCTGAATTTGCGTTGTTTATGCATTAGTATCTTGAGTCAGAGCACTTCTAGGCAGTTAGGCAGTCCCTAAGAAGACTGATGGCTTACTGTGTTATAGAGCAAATGTTCTAAGGGTGTTTATCCTTGAAACCTACAGGACCAGGCTACTTGGTATCTATTTCGGGTCTTCATAATGACAAAGCTCTTCTCTATTTCTCACTCATTGAAGCCACTACGTGGAGCAATGCCAGGACATTATCCTATACCAACGTAGGAGCTATGATTCATGTGTTGGGATATAAGGATGACATAGACTGTTGGAGATGAGTGCTGAATCATTCTAACTGATTTATTCAATTCTACAGTACTCAGAGAGGTAAAGTAAGTCTGATTTCTCCCGCTACTTACGGGAGTCTCATACAGGTGTTGGAATGCAGTCCATTTTGCTGGTGCTTATGAGTGGCCCTTGACTCCAACGTTTCAAGAGAAGCACCTTTCGCTTGGAACTGTAAGAAATGCTTCGTATTTTATGACAGGTACATTCCATGCATTCACTGGGGGATGGCAAAGCTGGCGAGTGTTGGTAGGCAGGGAGACATGTAGCCAGACTGCAGTAGGCAGAACAAGAAACTTAACCGAATTATTATTGAAAGGCTACATACATCAACACAAGTTTGGCAAAAATCTCTCTAAAACGGAAGACATAACTTAAAGCCATCAACTGCTTCGTAGTTAAATGAAGTTAGGCGACTAAGGTTGCATCTACGTTGGATCCAATGCATTCAACATACAATTACACTGGTTCTCATAATAGTTGTTTACTGGAGAACTAAAATTTACCTGCAATAGCCATTTAATGCCTCAGTCACGAGGGTGGGCTTTGTCCTGGAGCTCAACGACCAAGGATCATTTTATTTGGGACAGTGTGTCAGGAAGTTGTTCTAATAAGTGTGTGCCGAGCTCTAGTTATAATTGAATTAGCTCAACCATCCAAGGGTACGTATTATATCTTGTGCACCGCTAACACAGACAACTACACTGTAGAAAGCACCTCAGTTTCAAGACTGCGCAGTTCGTAGGGGAAACCTCAGTATTTAGAGGGCTGTCCTCATAAAGTTGTACCTCAGGTATATTATAGTACTAAACTGATTGCGGCAATGGCTCCCTCAATTTGGGTGAGCGGCATCAGATCGATCGAAAATTCTAGCCCCTGGCCTAGTGGGAGATGGGCAAGAAGTTTGGTGCCATCTGAGTTCTAATCACATGCTGTTCACTGGTCACATATATGCGTTTGATGAACAAGCATCAAACTACCTGCGAAGCTTTTTTGAAGCTAACTGGCTCAAGAGGTGGCAGTCTTCACTGGAAGCAACCAACCAGTCCACTACAGCAAACAAGAACTCTCACGAAAATTTCCTGAAGGAATAGGAATAGACCACGTGGAACCCAGAGATGTACTGGGGTAGCTTGCTATTTATTTACTGGACTCACACAAACATGCAATGCTACGTCAGCAGCTGCCTCACCAAGAACTTGGTACACTGCACCAAGCACAGTCAGTTTACGCCCCTGCATTACAAATTAGGTGGTGGTTTTTCAGCAAGCACTATCTACATGAACCAGAGCGAGGGAAGTATGGATCCAACGTAAGAACACCCTCGTACCTAAAAAATCAATTCGTGATGAGATTGTGATTCCACACAAGATTCAACATTGGATTTCAGTGTCGACTGAACAACCCTCTTTTTTTAAATAATTTGTTCATTTTCACTTGTCCTTCATTTGAGCAACACGCTTTCCTTATGAGTCAACGCTTCGTTATGATATGAGATTACAATGCCCTGACCAAGATTCATGAGGAATAGAACAACTGTTATGCCATTCACTGTTTCCTGAGATTGCTTCTTGGAGTGAGACATGAGGGTCACGTTTAGAGGGTGCATGCCTTTTGTTACTGTGGAGCTGGAGTCTGCGTACAGCCCTATTTGGAGAGAAAAGCGCCTGATACAGGCATCCCAACTTGTAATGCCCATGCACAACTCTTGAATCCTACAAGGCAGTTTGACCTCAGCCCTTGAACCCAAAACTGACATGGGAACCCTGACTGCTGCGGGTACTTGATGTGTAGTGAAGCAATTGGCCTATAAAGGGCAAAGGAGGACTTGCCAGTACTGTCCAGTTTCAGCTGGCAGAGCCCAAATACCACTTTCAAGAGCTCAGAACAGAAGCCTGTTCATCTGATGCTCAAGAGTATCTGCCAAGGAGCAGACAACTGATGGGGAAGGTGAGTGAACCAACTGGGAAAAACAGAAAAATCACATTAGACTGCATCAACCGAACTAGATAGCAATCCTTGAAATTGTGGCAAGAACAGCAGGTTTTTTATTCCCCACTGAAAAGCAAATGATGTATCAACTCCCACATCGAGAGAGATTGTTTGTGTGACTGTCCAGAGGTTAAACAGTTGGGGTACTCCACATCTGGGGAGTGTGGGGCTAATCTCTGGTTCCCACTCATTCTAACTAAATACTTTCATGTATAGCAACGTTTAAGGAGAAAAGAGTTACGTGTCACCACGTTGTAGCCATCACAAATTAAGCGAATGGTTCAAAGTTTTCACGGAAGCAGACAGAGATGACTGCTAATCGAACAACTGTCTCTCACAAAACACTTTTGTTGAGAAACAACAACAGTTGTTTGTAGAACGTGATTTCTCGTTTCCTCCAATCTAGAAATACCAGTTAATAAATAAATAAAACCATAGAGCACCAAACCCTCAAAGAACTGAGACTCACTGTAGTAGTAGCAGCACAGTACACAGGGGAAACAGGTGTCAACCTCTAGAACAATCATTCCATTTCACTCCCATATCGTCAATATGGTTGTTGGTGTACAAAATATGGCAGTTCAGGCAGCCAGTGTGACGAGGGCATTTCTTGGAGAAACCCTGAAAATGGGTGCAATGTAAGGAGCATCAGCTGACTAATATAATTTCACTAAACTTCTTCAATAGTTGGGAAGTGACAACCCTGAACATGCCTGAGTCAACAAGCGAATGGAGCCCCTAGGACATCCAGAACCCCAAACATGCAGCTACTAGTTATAACGAGGCATTGCTACTCATCAGGTAGTAGAGCGAAGGGAAGGATCTCCTGATCAGTGAACGCCGTATTTCCAATCCCTCATGAAGATGGCCAACAGGTTCAGATAACATCAACAACGAGTCACTTTTCTCACTACAATTTCTGTACTTAAAACTACTGGCCCATTAAAAGTAAAACGTCAGCCTTTAATATTCAATTAACTATTTGAATTGTCTTCAGAACTGCTGTACCAGTCTCTTTGTCGTCTTTTTGAAATATTGGAGAAGAATAGGCCAACAAAATGGAAATCCCCTTCTCAATGCTCGTTGTGTGGAGAAGTAGAGCGAGGGGTTTGATTAAGTTAATAACGTATTCACAGTCTGTGTAAATCAACCGGGAGCTCCGTTACAAACAACAAACCCAAAGTACAAAGATATTTTTCACGAAAATATACAGCAAGAGGTTTACAGACTTTAGAAAATTACGCACTAAAAGTTGAGTGTCGAACAAGTCGAGGGGTGGGAGGGGGTTGAAGAAAAAGTTGAAATTAGTGAAGTGATGAGCCTATTGATGCATGTTTGATGGGATGGGTTTGAGGCAAGCTATTGAGATCTTGGTGACACTGTCCTTTCAAGTATTAGGTTGCTCCACATTATCACACAGTCCTCTATTGGCTCTCCACTCCAAATGAAACCCCAACCAAGCTGCACTTAAAAGTCAACGTTACTTACAGTAAATTTCTTTTTTATTGACGTATTTCAAGGGGTAAAAGCCCGGCAGTGCACCGAATCTGACACACTCCCAAATTGGGCTCACAACCAACCTGTTTGGCTCATTAAATGAGATGACGTCGAAAATACCTTTCCTGCTTGATCTCTACATCCATCACATGTTCACAAATGTTTTCTCGTCTTGTCTGGCGCTTGTATTATCAGCAGTGCAGGTTCCATGTCTTACCTTCTCCATCCAGATGCACTGCAGACATCCAGGGACACTGGCACGAGATCTGGAATTGACGATTGCTGGGTTTCACCAACTACTATGCATGGGGTACCTCAATAATAGCTCCTGCCTTTTTCCTTTGAAGTTAAACTGCCTCGAAGAGATGCTAACCGCACTGCCCATGCACCAGGATGAATGGCAAGAAAGGAGAAACTCTGTTACTGGGACGAGAAATGTCCAAAGCTGCGTAGTCCCTTAATTGGCCCACCAATCGCACCGACGGGATCTTAACAGCTCCAGTGGTTGAAACGGGTAGCAGTATTGCGTATGGTAGGTTCACTCGTTGGTCTATTCTCTGGCTGCTTTCATACGCGATTTTGTGATATGCTGTGTGTAAGTGTGTCAATAAACTAGGTGAAAGTCTTTGTGTGCGCCTCAACCATCACACACAACACTCCATAGCTGTTTGGGGTGCTACACTTTTCGAGCTCCACACTCAAACGAGCTACATGAGACTTGACTTTTATAGTTCATGTGAATTCCGCCCACCCCTCGATTTTCGACACAAATAACTAACTCGTGTAGGATACAGGTGACTGACCAAACCACAACCATCTGGTGATTTACACAAAAAGGAGCGACAAGTCTTAACTAAAAATTGCACATCAAACGAACAAACATGTTAATTCTCTAACAATTGCGATATTAATCTGATAACAAGTTTCTAAGGTAACATTAATTTACAATAAATTGCCGCTAATACGAAGGACTAGGGGACGAGTTCAAGCAAAAATACTGATTTTCGGTCATATTTACAAATCAATGATGAAAGATGCGAGGAAGGTAAATTTAATTGGAAGAACGCATTCATTTGTGCAGTTGAGTTGTTGGGATCCAACACGTGCGGTACTGATTTGATTTTTTTGATTGATTGTTTACTGAAAGAGTTGGTTGTGCCGTACAGTCTGCAGCTTGACGAGGATATCTATTTGAAATTGTGACTCAAACGACCGTCCTGAAACTTCTCTGACCAGTGGCGTTTAGTTCCTGAGGACCAGATGTGGCGACATTCTGCTAGTGTGTAAAAGCCATGTCACTGTGTCATTTTATGTCGTGGGAGTTGATGACCTCAACAATCCTTTGATCTAGAGCGATCTTTAAAGAAAAGAATCTCAATCATGCAAGATAAGTCCAGTTGAAGATTAACAAAGAGATGAATGACTTGTGAGGCCCTATGGGGGAAGCCCTCGTCAAACAGTGGTGTCAAAAGTTCGACACAATGTGGCAATTCAGAGATTATCTGGAGGGGGGCTTAAGATTAACCACTGGGATCAGCACTTCTAGAAGGAAAACTTGTCTTTTCGGCGAAGAATCCAATATACAATACAATTACAAAAAACTGAGTTGTACGACCTTCAGGTGAAGATACCTATCCCATCTTCTCTCCCACACAGTCAAAGAAACAGTTTTTTACCCTCCGAGTATAACGAAAAAGTTCACCTTTAAGAGTATCTTGCGCTTTTGGGATTGTTGGAACACAACACCAGTCCTTGAATTACAGACGATAACCACTCGATTTTCATAAAACTGAGGATGGGAACAACAAATATTTAAGAATGAGTTCCAACAACCAAAATCAACGGCATTGATACTGGCAACCCCCCCCCCCCCCAACTATGATTCTGTAAATCACATTTTTAAGAACTGTCTTGAATTTCTCTCTCAAACAAACACAAACAATGTTTGTTCCTCGCCCCCATCCAAGGTCCTGCTCAGTGGGACAGCTCCAGCTGTACATTTGATGCACGACATTGAAGCCTCGAATAGAAATCTACAACACCAAGTTGTTAGTTAATCCTAAAATATTGGAATTGAACGAGCTTTAAGCATTGCCTACTGACAATGGAACACTTAGTGATGTTTATAGTAAAGAATATGGTTCAGCTATTATTGATATACATTGCCAAGCCCACATAATGACCAGTAAATAAAATTTGATTGCACTCACACACACATACACATTCTGAAAGCACAGCAAGGGCTCATTCTGTCACGTGGCAAGAACAGGCAGGCAAACAGTCCTATTCAAAAGCCTACGAAAACAAAGCGTTGGGTCGAGCCTCGCATTACAAACACAAGTCTTCCACGAAAGCTCATGCTACACAAATGAAAACGATTGCGCGCCAACTTACACTAAAAACAGCAAACCAAATTGCGACAAACACGTGAAATGAATAAAACAAGTGCAAAACTAGGCCAAACAATCTCAATAATTCAAGACAAACATCACCATTATGAATCCTAAACACCAGCAACAACCTCATGTAAAAGACTAACAACAACATCGTTCGGCACTTTGACAAAACGCTACTTTTAATGTCTGATCAACGTCGCAACACTCAAATAAGAAAGTACAAGACAATGAAAACATTACAATTTCCATGCATGTAATTAGCGTGTAAGAACAGTTTTCTGACCACTCAGCAAACATCGATCTTCCAATATTTATACCGCTCGACTGGATAAATGAATTCTTACTGGGGAGTATTGAGGTTCGTATGTGGATGATATGAATTGGGAACGTGATGAGTTATCAGATTTGTTCAGCTAAGGATTCCGAACCAGTTCTGGACAAACAACAACAGTTAGGGGGCTTAGACCAGTCGAGGGCCTCATAGGCACCAAACACGCTTCATTCGCCTTTGAATATAAGTCAGTACTCAAGCACACTTGCTGACAAAAATTAAAAACTTATTCTGAATAGCTCTTATCTGCTCATTAAACGACGGATGGTCAGTTCTTAATTCTTAGCAGAACATACCTATTGAAAGATTCATTATGGGTGTGCAAGTTCCATACTGAACAGATTAGCTCGAATACAACGCATAGTGACAGACACTGTTTTCAGCATGTCATTGCAAGATCACGTCTTATCTACTTCCCAACTCTAAATCTTCTTCATTGCAAGGTATCAGTGCCAAGCTCATACAACCTTCACACAGTCCCCTCTCTTTGGTTCTAAGTGAAGGACTGGGATCTGCTGGTGGGTAGTTAGGAAAGCGCCAGAGAAAGTGCTGAAGCGGAATTTCAGTCTTGTAAAAGCAGATTGGCAGTAAAGAGGATCTTGGGTGAATAGAAGTAGTTGGCTACTACACAACGAAACGTTTAGGTCTAAAACAGCATGTCATGGTTAGCCAAGGCTGTGAAATTTGCTGAGCTTGATCTGTTCCAGACTGCCCCTTAACAAGACACAACTCCAACGTTGAGCGTACTGCTGAAGGCTCACGAAATGAACATCGTTTTTCTAACCCCACAACCAAACGTAACAAGTAGCAGACGTCGCTAATCAAGAAAATAGCGCTCAAGAGGGAATCGACATTAAGATCCAAGGGTAGGATCTTCAACAGACTAAAATTAGTACCAATTCTTGAGATACCTAATAGCTGGATTTGTGATAAATCTCTTGTCGTATCACAGTGAACTTCTCAATAATACATAATCATAGCTGTCTCCTCTACTGTACACAGGGTAAGTACTCTCATCTTCGTACTAAATTTTTATTACTTGATTCAGATAAAGGTAAATAATCTTCCGAATGTATTGAGCCAAACAGTGCATTGAAGTGGTGTTTCAGCCAACACCTCTAGTCCCTCAAAGGTGCTACCCTCGCAAGGTTTCCGCATTACGAGCAATTAGCAAGGCCATTTACTCAAGTATGATTGGCTACTGCCTCACTGTCAAGGGTTGCAAACACACAGTCAATCGAAGGAAAGTACAGGCAGAATCCAAACCAGTTACGCTCCGGTGGATTACCAAGGCCTACAAAACAACATACAGCTCCACCAAGTGATCACTGGCAGACCAATAAATTGGGCTCGAGGCTCCCTCCAGATAAGTGCAGTGAACTACGTTAAGTGCTGCACTACTGTGATGTCACAGAATGCTATTTCTAAGCCACCCCACCTTTTGATATAAAATGAGGAACGGCTGGTGTCTTAAAGTTCATCTTTAGATAGAGCTTCTCCATTCCACTTATTCCTTAGTATTTCAGGTCTGTTTCCTTATGAAAATGACAGTTCTTTAACGTTCACAAGAGAGTTATATCAGTCGCCTCAGTATTTCAGGTTGAAATGTTCGTTTGTCAGGTGTGTGCCCACCTGCCTCGAGAAGCACGCATTGAATGATGCAGATTAATATTAATACGACAAGCACAATTATAATTATGTACAGGACTGAATCCACAAATAAGAGCTAAAATAACCAAATCAGATATTTATACGTTTCACAACGAACAATTTCATAGATACGACCTTAAATTTGAATTTGATTTTAGAACCTTAACAATTTTAATGGACATTGCAACAGCCCTCGACAACAAAACATGTGGTAACAACAAATACAACTAGAGTTTTTGGATCAACCAACATCATCTTCATCTTATGTAATTCTGAATTTATGAAACAGATGTGAGATGGCGGAGGGACAGGAGGGAGAAGGTAAGCAGTGAGAGAGATAGATAAATACTCAGCAGCCCGCACGAAGCAATTTGAGAAAACGATTCTTTGTTCACTCGAATTTCGTCCAATTTTTCTGAGGCGACTGACCAACGTTCGTCGGGAGACTGGACATATTGTTTGGACGAGGGTTGGTACTGAATTCAAGGCCGTACTCTCGAAGGAGGTCTAGGTCTCGATGCGTGTCAGAGGCCTCCTCGTGGTTGTAGTAAGAGTACAGTGGGTTAGTGAGACTGTGGCCATTCTGCAGAGGATCAAAGTCGTCAGAGGGCGTTGAGTCGAGCCTTATGAGATCGACAGTTTCAGAACTTGAGGACTTGACCTGAAAATTTCAGTTGAGTGGTCGTTATTCTTTGATAGCGGATAGTGGCCAAACTAAAGAATTAGTTATATATTTGAAGAAGGATGTAAAGTAATGAGAGAAGGCTTAATGAGCCAATCTAGCCTCCCACAGACATTTTCGAATGCAGAACAGTAACGTCTACCATCTTTTCTCACTTTAACTCTCTCTGTTTTCGGTTACAACGCCCCCCCCCCCCCCACCCAAATTTCACACTACGTTTCAAGACAGGGAGATTCCAAATCCGTTGTCTGGGCCGTTCCAGAGATTCCAAATCCGTTCTTTATTGCGACTACTTCGTGTTTGGTATAGTTTCCCATTTGCTAGCAGTGAAATCACAGTATACAGTGAGATGAATTCTATAAGTTGAAGGAACTCGTGGGACAAAGCTATCATTTTCCCGGCTGGCGCTCATTTCCTTTCACTCCAACCACCCATTACTTCGACTCGTCAGGTTGTGCCAATTACCTAGTGTTGCCTAGGAAACGTCAATTTTTGTTCTTCCCTTGTAGTCAAGTCAGATTATGTATCGTATCATTTACTCGTATTTATCAATAATGAACCAAATGGGATGGGTCTCGGAAGTGAGCCGATTTATTGTTGAGTAAAGTGATGGGTATTGAATATGAGTTTGGACTACTATAAACCACTAAACCATATTATTATTAAATTTAGTTTGTATCGTGGCCTTTTCAATGATTCATATAATTGTCAGCTAATAGTAGAGATAATAATGACTTCATAGTTGATTGTAAATGCCAGATAAACGGTTCAAACGAGGCTACTTCAGAGGTGAATGAGACAATCATTCTGATTCAAGCCGAGACAAAATACAGTAAATATTCAAAGTACACTTACCAGTTCGAAGTGCTTTTAGCGATAGTAAAAGGTTTAAGGTCAATTAAACACTACGAGAAATAAAGAAATATCACTCTGTACTCGTTGTAAGACAAATCAGTTTTCGATATGACGCAATACCTGAACGGAAGCGATGTGAGAATAGGAATGGGGGATGAGGCGAAACCGAGACACCATCGGGAACCGAACCACCTGAACATCTGGTAATCACCTACTAGAGTGGGTCACACATTCCACATGTGAGTCAAGTTGTACACAACCCCATTAATTGAGGTTCCTTGGTAAGAACTATGTTAGGTGACCTGGCTTATACTTCTCCCCTCCCTACTATTTTTTCTAAGACATATTAAAGAACAATTTGCGCTGTGTTTCCTCTTCAATCTAAACTAAACCCGGCTTACTAGATTTTCTGTGGAAATAGACTATTTCTTTTCTGTTTTTCAATCCAACAGCAAAATGTATTTATACCTTTTCTCCGCAAATGTAGTAGGTTTTAAAGGAAATAATTGTCGGAGCTGCTGTCATCCGCTAAATGAGCAGCCTCAAGCTCTGAACCTGAATTCGTTGACACCCTCTCAATATAATCCTTTGGCTTATTCCACTAGGGTGCTATCAATTTTGGCTCAAATGCCTTGTGCGAGATACTCAATTGGTGTCTCAACCTTGAGCAGATACCAGGGGCTGCAACTCAAACTATCTGGTGACTGTTCTAAATTCTCCAATGGCAGACAAACATTCCCAAGCATTGACGTACTAACTTTAAGCCTTACACGAAGTGAGAGAAACATTACTTGGGCTTTGTGGGATGGCGTAGGTCGAGGAGGAGGTTCTGGGTGAGGGCTGAGTAGAAAAACACTGTCATCACTCCCACCAGCCGCTCGGTCTCCAGAAAACATGTTTGAACCCAATACTGACCCATTGCTGGTGGTGAAGTTGTCGAAACTCCTCACAGGTTTCATCTGAAGGAATCAATAAGAGCGTTAATTGATAACAAACGAGGACGAAGGTGAAAGAATGCATAGGAAATGTCAGATAACGCTATTTGCAGGGGGTGGGGGGGGGGCTCATTTCCTGACCCTGGAGATGAGTACCTCAGGCTGTGACTGCATTCTGATTGGAACTCATGTTGTGGGAGGGGGGTAGGCTAAGTGTACAGTGTCGTTGCACAGGAAATGGTGGTTCTGTTACACTGGTTTTTTTGGTTTGAAAAAGGCGACTATAGTAATAAAACGACATTACTGACTGCACAACTGACCATCTTATTGGGGTGCGTTGGAGATTCGAGGAGTGAGCACTTCTTGAACATATCTTGCATATCTCCCATTAGATCCATGTTGATAGGTGGAAATGACAGTCCCTCCCCATTATCTGGTGAAGAGGGTGTGAGGGCAGCATACGGAGCTTGGCTTTCACTGGAAACGTAGTTCATGTTTTCAAAAATACATGCATATTAACGCAAAGAAAAAAAGTTCAAAATCTTGATAACTGTCAACTAACCCCATGTCGACTGCAGTACTTCGCCGATTCTCTTTGAAATTGGTGCCGCTAGGTTGAGAAAAGTGTGACCTGGGCCTTCCCTTGCCATCAGAAAAATCCTTTATCTTCGATCTTATTCCTTTATAGGCCTTGCCAACGTCTTTTCCCCTCTCTTTTACCTGAAATGAATGTAATCGTGTTAATGCTTCTAATTATTGTAATACTGCAGTAACACATTCTCATTGCACAGCTAAAACAAGCATGACGTTCTGAGCCTTACAACGTCTAGCTCTTTACAGAACAAACCTTAACCATAGAACATTACGAGGCCCAACATTGACGTGAAATGGGAAGTTGAATTTACTAAAGTTAACGTACCTGTTTGGTGAGTCGTCTTCTCTGGCTGGTGAGATACTGTGGGCGAGCGCTTTCAATGTAAAGACATCATCGTCTGGCCATCAAGTCAGTACTGAAGTCAGTTAGTTGGTCATAGTCCTTATATTGGGAGAGAACGGTTAACAGGATCTCCTATATAAGGACCATGACCAATTAACTGACTCCAGTACTGACTTAATGGCCCGACGATGATGTCTTTACATTGAAAGCACTCACCGACAGTATCTCACCAGCCAGAGAAGACGACTCACCTAACAGGTACGTTAACTTTAGAGATTTACGTACAGGCGGAACTCAACCAAATATTTTAAATTTGAATTTCTTGTACGAGGGATGAATAGACGAGGGGTTCCTTGTGTCTTCGTTTGGTGTGGCTCTATTCTGTAGTGACGGTTAGGTGAACGCTGTTATACTTATTGTGTGAGTGTGTATCCTGATTGGCTGGCATTTTACTGTGAGTGAGCGTTTTTGATGCATTGTGTCCTTTAGTCAGCACTAGAGCTGATGATGACTACACCCAAAACGCCTGCCCACAGTAATCTACCTGCCAGGAGCTCAGCCAAAAATTACATTGACTTCGACCGTTACAAAAGCCCTTTAAACCCCATGTACTGGTACGACTAGTTCCGACTTTTTTCTAGAGCGTGAGAACAATTTGGAACACTTACAACTGTGAATATGTAATTATTGATGTCAAAGGAAAATACTTACTGTATTAACGGCGCTTTTCATAGCAGGGTTAGCCTGAAATAATTAGAAGAACAAGCTGTTAACAAACACAACAATGCTGAGTGTTAGAACATTTCAGTAAGATTTATAGCAGAGAGGTTTAATTTTGGGCTTTTTCTTTTAGAGACCAACTGGCTGTCTTGGCCTGGCACAAAGGGGGCCGAGATTCAACACATTCCACACAGGTTCGAGACTTCCGTGAGTGATGCTACGGCTAACGAAATGGTGTGTATTGAGTTTGGTGAAAAGAGTTGAGTTGAGTTGTTAATGAACCACAACACACGTGTAGATTGGTGCCATTATATGCACGAGTTTATGTGGCGTCAACGTTGCTCAGTGAGACAAGGGGCCCCCTTTGAAAATACACTTGAAGAAATTGCCATATTCTGGCCCCTGAGCGATACTTTTGACGTATATTAACATAAAATTGCTTTATCATTTATTATTGCGAAAACACCTATTTATTAGTATACATTTAGAACAGAGATCATAATCTTCGGTTTATTCCCCCTTCAAACTCCCACTATCTAATGACCCGTCAAAACTCTAGTGTAGCAAGTGGAAGAACTGATTGAGCTTGTTCTTTCTCCATTTTTTTCGTTTTTTTCCAAGAGGCGAAATTGAGATTATGGACAATTACCGTTGGGTTTCTTAATCAACAACGACTTAAACGATTTTCAATTAAACTGACAATATATCGTCTACCGATTAATATCCAAGTTTTCTTCTCCACAAACTATCACTTAGGAAATATTACTGAAATATACGAGTAGGCAAAGGTAGGGAGGGAGGTATCATAAGATGCAAAATGTGGAGTTTTCCAATTACTGCATAAACAGCTCCAACAAGGTCTGTCAAACTCATAAGATGTCTTCAACTAGTCAATATCTAGATATTGTGGCAACCAGTTGAACAGAGAAAAAAATTACCAAAAAACGCGTTTCACTTCACGGAATTCCCAGTTAAATTTTAACTGATGGAATGTTTTACACTGACCTATACCCACACCACGATGATATAACACAATATTTACGAGGGATGTGATGTGAACCGCCAGATATTTGTACATACCACATACTTTTTAGTGCTAGAAGCGTTATCTGTGTAGTGTGGTGGAGTTTAGTGTAGCGCGTATTATATTTTCACCCAAAGTTCTCAGCGTACAAGTACTGCAGGTTCAATTATTGGAGTTATTTGGGCGGGGAGGACGTGGGGGGCAGTCAGCGTGTTCAATTAGAATGAGTTGGGATTAAAGCAAGATTAAGAAAAACGACTTGGCAAAAAGTGTGCACTAGAGCTCACCCGTGTTTTGACGCTCTTGAAAAACGCCGATCCCTCCTTCTTCATCGTCGACGTCCATTCTTTGTATTGTGCTTTAATTTTCGAACTGTTTTTGTCGCAATAATTCCAAGCCTCGTTCTCGAACTCGTCTGAGAAGCCCAAACCTGCATTCAACATCGCGAGCCGCT
Source organism: Pachypeltis micranthus (assembly GCA_020466155.1). Lineage (NCBI taxonomy): Eukaryota > Metazoa > Arthropoda > Insecta > Hemiptera > Miridae > Pachypeltis > Pachypeltis micranthus. The sequence continues at coordinate 22,312,158 of CM035775.1, forward strand.
CGTCGATGAACTGAAAATTAAAACGAAAACGCAGCTGTCAAAATCGAAGAGAGCAACGGCATTAAGACGCCTTGGCCGAAATGTCTAATGAATTTCACTGCAGACGCGTCCTTGAAATATGAGAAACAACCGAATGTCAACATGCGGCGTAAGGTATTTTTTAGAAAATGATTTACTACAATTCAGAGTGCCTCACTATCAGTATAGTGATTGCCTACAACCCTCGTCTATGGAAATAGGGCGTAGTGTTTCTTATGATGGTCTAACTCATTATAGCGTTTCATATAATCAAATTCTTAAAACGAAATACAATCAAATCTTGACGTTTTAACTTGAACTTGCTCACATCATCGTTGATTTCTTGATCGGAAGAAGTAGCAGTTGCCGAATCAAGTATCATTGTTCCAATCGGTTTCATCCTTCTGCTTTGTTAACAGCCGTGGTTTCTTTTCAGCGACAAAAACGTCTTTATCGTGACCTCTCTCTGCGTATTTGGTGAGTTTTCTAGTTACGGGTAACTGCTAGTTTCACGAATAACAGCACTTCCCCACTTTCGGAGGAGTGAAAAACCCCTTCGTGAGTACAATCGAATTAAAGAACATTCTTATCCAGTAACTCATAAAACAAATCGCGTCAGAGACAGACAAGAACTAAAGATGCAACAGGGAGGTTGGTTTTGTGGTAGGCCATTCATGGTTTGCCCAGGTGTTGGCGTCAGAACTAATGAGCACACCTGAACAAACACTAGTTGCTCGCTGCAAGGTGATGAAAAATTGCAAGTTTGTTCACAGTTCAGCCATTTTGGACTCGGAGTTCAGTTGCTGTGTTTATAGTTCTTCTTAACTCAAGTTCTGAACCAGTTCAAAACGTCATACCGTTCGGTCATTTTTCATAATCGCATTGTTCTCATTGCTTTCGTAATGCCAACTGTGAATACTACCTTACCATTTAGCGTCTCTCCGTTATGTTCTCCCCAGTGCGCGACGTTCCTAAATTATATACTAGTTGCAACGTGTTCAGTAAGGGAGCAACAAGAAGTAAAAACGTTGGAATTGATGATACCCAAGTTATGCCAAATTCTGGAACAAAATCGCACTGCGCTTATTAAAACGAATACGAGTGTTCCAAACGGCCAACTCAAATTGAAATTAATGCACTTTGGCTGAGGTTTGTAAGTATCCTATAAAATAGCCGTGGTGGAGTGGTTCAAAGGTGTGGAGCTAATGCTGAGGAAGATGGCTCTGCCTCCTAGATGCAGAGTAATCAAGGTTAAAGCGTGAGTAATTTCATGGGGGCTTGGTCCATGACTCCGGATAGTGCCACAGTGAGGTGGATTTCTATCTTAACCAGTTCCTCATGGGACATAGTATTCATTAGTACCTGCACTGAATTGGTGAGGCTGCAAGCCCAAAATGCCTGCACTGGACGGCAATAGTGGATGGTGCCCCTTCATCTTTTCGGGTGAAACTGCTGGGGAGTATGGAAATAGCGGCAAGCTGCAAGGTTCTCGTGAGGGTGAAGTGCACAAGAAATAAAAGCTGCCATCGCAAAGAAGCATGAGGGCTACCCTGATGTAATGTGTTAAAAGCGCCAAATTGGTTCTCAATATGCAGGAGTAAATTCATGAGGCCACTGGAAGCAGACCTCCCTTCTCATGTCCCAAAAAACACAGCCCTTCGCTCCTAAAATAATTCTACCAGTTCTGTTTTACATGCAAAACAGAAATATTTTGTAGCGGAGTCGAATAGTATAATACGATTCACAATCATTAAAGCCCAGGGGGTAGCAGATTAATTTTAAAGATGTGATTAAATTATTCAAGTGATCTCGACTTCAAGGTAAAACTTTTAAAAAAAAAGTTTTGCTCGAACATTAACTTTCTTACCTTTGGTTTATAGAGAGTGGGTAGAAAACGTTCCACAGCTCTTCGTTTAGGCGAATAAGACATATTGAACAAGCCCGTTTTACCCAAACACAGATCAGCAAAATAACCACATGCGACACCCAACCTGATCATACAACACAAAGCCGCACTATCTCTCTTCTGTAACGAACCTGCTGAAAAATTTGAAGCTCCAACATTTTACGAAGAAAAGGTCGCATGGTCGGTGGCCTCGTTTCAACGAACAAGTCGCTGTCGAAGGTGATCCTTTCCCCTTGGTTCACTATCAGGGCGTCCCTGTAGCCGCCGATGAGACTCACCAGAGCTCGTAAAAACGCTCGGCTCACGCCGTCCCCCAAAAGCGACCCTCGATTTTTCAATTGAGATTTGAGTTGTTTCACCTGAAAAGATATGAGGTAATTCACCAATACACGATGATGGCCCTTTGTAAGTTACGTATTAAGAGATAAAACGATTATTAATTATAACGAAGGCCAATCAACAAAAGTTCAGCCTGACGAGTTAATAAGGCAGAGTACAAATTAGCCAGTCAATTAAACTGTCGAGCTGAACTCCAGAAAACTTGATACTAAATTAGGTCAAGGTACTCGAGCCACATTCTAATTATCTCGATATCTGCTGAATGGTCAAGGCGTGTCAGTTAAATACACACAGAGTGGCACGTCTCTGTCAATATACGTCTGGTCTATTCAATAGGCCTCTGACGTACAGCCCAGAACGACAGAGCGTTGTATTAAAGAGAGCAAGAGAGTCACACAGACTATTTATTCTACTTTCAAACGTGAAGATGAGAAGAGAACTACAATTTTTCCCACAAAATTACATTAATTTCGTTCCTACCTCAAAAGCCTAAGGAACGTAAAGAAAGACGACGACTTCGTTTAAAGTCACAGAGCACTTTCAAATAATCAGTTATGACACATTGTTTCCATTCACTTTTTTCTATTAACGAGATGAACGAATATACATCGCCTGCAAATTTAAACACCACATGGGAGCGATGAATGTTGTGTGATGCGCTGCGCCAGGTCATTTCAGTCTTAGGTTCCAAGTATCTCGCGTCTCTCTTTGGTTTGTGAGGAATGGCGTGAGGGGAGGGGGGTATTAAACTCTAGTTTCGCAACTTGCTAGTGCTTCCTAAGATTTTGCCTTAACCCCTAATGTCTTTCTTTGGTTGAGGGTGAGGTGGGGAGAGGAGAGAGAATAAAAAAATAGGGAATAGCCAACTGAGTTCTTATTATGCTCGTCAACCAAAGACATGAAGTCACAAGATTTACTTTTAAATTGTAAATGATTAAATACAAAGAGGAGGAACTCACTACATCTTGAGGAAGACTAGACAAATCGTCAAACGGAGATTCCACTGAATTGGTGTCTGCGTCTAAAATAACAACGTCCCCAACGTCTGGTTTCCTCACTTTCTGCAAAAGGGGATGAAAAAAATAGTGAGAGCAAGATCTTTATAGCGCGTCAACGGTTAAACTACCACCATTTTCATACACTGAACCTCATCATTGCACAACATTTTAGATAAAACTTGGAAAATGATCATAAATCTTTAACCGGGTACAGTAGAGGTAAGTTATGTTTTCTGGTGATGTAATTGGACCCTTCAGAGATTGGGAAGGGAGCTTTTTAGGGCTACTGCAAGGATAACCTCTAGAAATGTCAGCAACAATCCACTTAGTAAGAAATCAGAAACCAAAAAAAAAAAGAAATAGTTGATTTCCACAGGGGATTTCTATTTGTAAATCGGTTTCAATTTTTTCGCCATCGTCAGTACATACATAGTAGTAAGATATTGTGGGTGTCGCCCTTGTCAGTAAATAAACGTAAATAACTTTCAATTTTTACTTTCCACAGCGAGTATTGAGATGGTGTAAAAAAAAAATTAGGTGCGTAGCATCACTCATCTTTCTACAAGCAAAGTAAATTCGCCGACTTGCTACAAATACGAGCCTTCGTACAAGTTTTTTCTATGGAAACATTTATGAAGAACTATATGAAAGTACTAGTTGAAAGTACTCCATAAGCCATTTTTGAGAAAATTGGAAAACCGATAAATTAATGTTCGAGAAATATCGTTTTTGGAGCTATCATGGCTTATATTTGCGATCAACAGATAGATACAGAAATAATCACCGAGAACGAAGTGTGGATACAGGTTGCTATAAGTCACTTTGCAAGATCGATCAAATCCAGCGAGGCAGTTACTCTGGAAACTATAAAAATGTCCATAAACACTATTTTCGATACATTTTGGTTTATTATTCATTCTGAATAATAACCCTATGTTTTCAGTCACGAAAAATGTTTTACAACCCCCCCTCAAAATTTGATACTTTACGTTTCAAGACTTGGAGATTCCAAATTTGCTAAGTCCATCCGCCGTCTGGGTCGTTTTGTGCCTTTAACGTGGTCTAAAAAATTCGTTCTTTCGCCCACAAATCCGATTTGGTATCTAGTTGTGCTCGCCATCTCGGCAATCCGATCGGACGAAGCCCGTGGTTGTAATGGGCAAAAAAACGGTTAAAAAAATTAACGATACGCTGTACAATGCGGGTGCTACAGCGTTTCATCGTTTGAACTCCCTCCCTCCCCGCCCGTCTCATTAAAAAAGCAACCACGCTTGCTTGCCTCCCAACGACGCCGCCACTCAACTCCCCTTTCGCCTCGGAACGAGCTCGCTTCAAGCGCCCCCATTCCGATTTCCCTGACGACGGGGCTAAATCATCAGACGTTTTGTTTCCGTAGTTCCATTGTAGCCAGGACATGTTTCGTATGGTTTACTAGTATTCGATGCTGAATCGAATGGGATGGGGGGAGCACTAATACTAGGTCAAGCTGTTCATGAGAATAATAAACCATTGTGTAATGATTTGCAGGGTTTTTGGTTTTATCTCTGTTCGATGGAATTTATTGAGAACAATATGTAGGTATTAACTATTTGAAGACGGCCTGTAAGTTTGGAGAAAAAAAAACAAAAATATTTTAAAGAAATTGGGTTATATCCACCAGTAGGCAAATTACTAAAGCTAACGTACCTGTTAGGTGAGTCCGTCTCCTCTGGCTTGTGAGTTACTGTGGGCAAGCGCTTTCGATGTCAGTACTGACTTAACGGCCAGACGATGATGGCTTTACATCGAAAGCGCTTGCCCACAGTAACTCACAAGCCAGAGGAGACGGACTCACCTAACAGGTACGTTAACATTAGTTAAAAATATTTTTGCTTCATAGGCCCTCATTTTCAAACTGGGATTTTTATGGCCCCCCTTGGGCACATTTTTACCCGACATGTGCTCTTTTAAACCAGGTTTTCATGTCATTTTCTAAGAATTATATATACGGTATCTTGCATTATATACGCATTGACGATGATGTAAAAATTGAAGTCAATTTACAAATATAAAATCCCAGAGGAAATAAATTACTTCTTCCCCAATTTCTATTTTCTCAAGTCAGTGAAACTCACCCCTATCTCCTTGTCCTAATGTACAAGCCTCGAATAGCACTGTTGCTTTCCAGGCTTCTCCACACATCTCAATCACCAGCCACTCTCTGAGGCGCAAGAACTGTAATATTGGGGCGATGCCACATTGTTCCTAGTATTTACTAATAGATTCGCCAGGACCTCCTGAGTTAGGTGAGAAAACTCTTCAAAGCCAAGGAGCCAGGTTCTCGAGCACTGTAACTGTCAGGCTTTCATATTCAAGACATTCTTTACTCTAAGTATCCTCTGGGATCTCCTATAGCTCAACATGAGAAAAGTAAACCTGTACTACTCCCCAACAACAAATCTTTCTAAAAAACTAGAACTACCTCATTCAAACCATGCAAGGTGCCAGGATTTGCCAACCAATCGTTCAGTATTGTTCTATATGAAAAGAAGGGCGTAGCAGGAGCACCACCCACCGCGTGAAACAATTAGTTCCAGTTTCAAGCATCTCAAGCTTTGTCACATTATCCAATCTTACTATTAATGAATGCGTTCACTATGGCAATGTGCTCTGCAATTAGAAGTTATCATCGTAACACCTCAAGATCAAGGTAAATACTTACACCGATGAGAGCGTGTGGCACCCCTATTAAATAGGGCATTGGAGCCAATAAATAATCTACTAAATGCGTTGGGAGGACGGGTATAAAAATATGCTGCCAATTCATCGGGTAGATAATGGCATTGGCTGCCTGGACGCAAGCGCTCAACCTGTACAACCTGTTGACCAATACAAAATTATAATAATTACAAATTAAGCGATTTACAGCACAAATTCCATTAATTGTAAAACAAGTTCAGCGCAAAGGCCTTTATATACTCCCACGGAGTAGACTGAGGAGCGAGAACGCAGAGAAGATTCCACGACCCTCCCTATTTGTTCTCACCTCACTCTATTCGACTTCGCCACACCACAAGGAGCGAGAATGTGGAATGAGCTGCTCTGGGTTCCTTTGTACGGTCATACAGTACGGTTTTTGCACTATGAGCAAAAGGATCACGAGGAAAAATTGCCAGAGACCTGCTTCGCGTGGATAATTCTTGAGACAGTCGATGCATGTTTTTGTCTCATCCAACTTTGCCAATGGGCTCCAAGAGAATGCTTCGGTAGAGAGGTTGATGCGTGTTCTTTGCTTGCTCCACTTCGGCAAACAGGAACCGCGAGGATACTCCACAAGAGCCTGGGCAGGGTTTAACATGTTCATTGCCACCGCAGTATTTACAACAAATACAAGTCATTATCACACTTGGTTCACAATCTGAAAGAGGGGAGGTAGTAATGTTGAATAGCATATTGAATTCGAGCAGAACAAACTACAATTATACACTCGGCCATTGTACAAAAAACTGAACTATCTAGCGTTCAGGGTTCTTCAGCCAGAAGTAACCAACGACCTGTAGGCTCAAATTATGATTTTGTTCATTCCCCCATGCCCCTCGATAATCTTCAGTGTTTTTTGGGCAGTGTTTTCAGAGTTACCTCCAATACTGATCCCATCTTTGCATCACCTTTTAATTTAAGGAGGAGCTTCATAGCTAACGTTACACAGACAGCAGAAAGATGCATCCCTTTACATTCGTACATCCACACTTACTGGCAGTGGTTCCAGATATGTGTAAGTTGTAGCTGATTCCCACTTCTGCCAGATGTGGTTCCATTCCATATGGTCCAATGTGATAGTGACAGGATCATTTTGTTGGGCATTGTTCCATTCCTTGCACAGCTAGAGATCCCTATTTTTGGTGACTTCTGGTGTGGTTGTAAGACGAGGATATAGATTTATAAAGAACCACTATCACATTTATGTTTCTAATACAGAGTGCCATGCCATTAGTGGGGTTCTTCGGGAAAAGGAAAAAGCAAGGGGTAAAATATACAGATTATTCAGATAGTCCTAGTTTGTCAGAAAAAGTAAGTGAACAGTCTTTGGTGCAGTGGATAGAGACAAACATTCTAGCAGTAGGTTAATTTCAAGACAAAAACCAATATGTAAGATCAAACCAGCTGAATAGCTCCGAACGTATACTGTTGAATATTCCTACTGTATGCTAACAAAGAGCCACTGCAACGGCGAGTGGTGAAGCGTGTTCTTATGCTTGTTCACGAAGCTGTCGGTTAGAGCCTCTCAAACCCCCTCGAGAAGCAGTTATCCTGGGAGGAGAGGCAAGTTCAGAGGTGGTTGCAAAGGTTCCAGCGCATAGCCGAAAGAAATAAATAAAACAAGAGATGCAGGGCACGATGCGTCTTTACACGCTCTTTGAATTCTTGAAGCATCTAAAAGTGCCCAAACGACAGCCACAAATGCTAGATCAGACGATGGCTTCTTAGTATTGCGGCTCTGGTTCTTTGACTATATCAATCCTTTCAATTCAATATCTCCACACTGTCAAAGGGTGGACAGTCAAGTGTGGCGTGTAGTAATGCTGTGAAGGATAACATCATTTTGGTAGTAGCTGAGCAGAGTATTTGTGAGAATCTTTGATTGTAATACCCCATTCCATTGAAACCCCAGAGCGAATTCGAATCACAAATGTACACAGCAACCAAATAAAAGGTGCATGTTTCATAAGCCTGAAAATATAACTTTAAGCAAGCTAAGCAACAAGATTCTGCTCACCTTCTTGAAGTAAACACGATTCTTCTTTCGTACAGCATCGAAGCAAATATCCTTACCATATTATCACAGTCTACAGCATTATAATATTCAGACAAATTTCTCTGAAAAAAAATTAGGGGCGATTAGTATCGAATTTACTAACATTGAACCGTATTAACTGACGTTTTGTGCATTTGCCATTTGAACCGTTATGAACACTTCTGGAACAGCTGAAGACACTTACGTTATTTGGAATAGACGGTAGTTCAAATCTTTTAGGCGCACTCAAAGAAAACGTCTGTAAACCAACAAACAGAATTATAAAGAGGCTTTTAATTGTGTTTAATGTTACAGAATTGTGTAACAGCATAAAACGCATTATCGTTTCACCAAATTATCTTTTAATGACTTTCTCTGAAGAGTTCTACGATTTTAGTTTCGCGACATTTATATATAGTAGTGCATTGCTAAGGAGGCTGTTACACATGGGTTAATTCCTCAGAGTTGCATTAACACAGTGCAAACTCCACTCTTATAACCAGATTGACTGTCGGAAGATGACTAACGTAAAAGTTGGAGTGCCTCAGCTCACATCAATACTGGTTAAAAGAAGTCGCATTTAGAAGCTGTCCAATGTCAATCAACAATGACATCAATGTCCATCCCGGCAAATATGCTTTAAACAAAAAGTTGATTTAAAATGGGTGTGGAAGCACAGAGAGAGCTGGATTCTTCTGGGAAGCCAATAACGCAGGGTTGAAATTCAAGCCACACAGTCGCATTGGTTTCCAAAACGTTTACAGTCCCTGTATAAGTCACAAAGCGTTGCGAACTGGTCTACCGAAGAAGTTACTAACAAATTGTCAAGAAATGAATGATCGCTCAGGTGGATTGGTCGGTCCCAAACAATATACCAAAAATAAACTGAAATCAGGCGATTTGAGGACTTGCAGTTACACTAACCAAAATCAAAACCCAACCATCAAACTGGTTGACATTCCCTCTCTCTCGTTGGCACATAATTACTATTATGAGGACTTACTCTATCTTCTGACGCGTTCATAGGAACTAAAAGTTCTGTCCCAGGATCGGGCACCCGGCTCATGTACAGCTTTGCTAGGAAGGGGCATAGTAAATCAGCCTGGATTAATTCGGACAAAGTATTAAGCAACCTGCAATCAAAAACTCGTTGAAATTCCAAGATGTCAGCGTTGTGATTAACATTTGGGTTGACTTGGTCAACTAGACGACACTTGCCTGTAAAATATTTCGTGCCAGGGAAGATAACTTAAGAATACAATAGCAGTAGAGGACTTTGGATCGTGCCTGCAGAATCCAAAAGTCCATTTAGAGTCACAACTAGTGAGGACAAAGGAGTAATGTTGTATGACAGAACTGAAACATCCATTTAAATGAATTAGGTCACATCAAGGGAAAGAAGAATTATTAAGAAGTGCAATAGAGTGGCAACTCAAAGATAATTTATTCATCTCCAATCCCTTGTGTTATAGTTGTTAGTCCTATATGTAAACCAAGACAATAATATTGTGATAAATTATGTAAGGAGAGCAGAGAGGTCTGCTGTTCCCTGATGCACCGGATGGTGTATAACTTCTAAGGCAAAAGTGGAGAATAAAGGAGAACAGATAAAACTGAATGAGGAAAAAGGTCACATGACCTCAGTGAAACACAGACCCCACTGGTCCTGCACAACAGACAATGGAGGGATGCAATGATGCTTGGCAACGTAAAGGGCCGTGATACAGGCAATCACATGTGCTGGATCGAGGGGAGCTAAGGGAGTGAGTATTGAAATTATAGCGTAAGCAGAGAGCCATGATGGAGACTATGCTGCCTCTTAGGGCAGACTTGCTGGCTAATGGCAGTGAAGGCACTCTCAATGGAGGACCAGCCTTGGCCATAACACATCGAGGGTTACTAACAGAACCCAAAAGGCTGGGTTACGGTACAAGATATTGGTCACTTTCTGGATGGAGAACAGTAGCGAAAATAGTGTTTTCTGCTTTGAGTCTAAACCTATAGTTCTAAAACACGGATAATTAAGCTGCTCATTATTCAGCATTTTCTATTAGTTATTTTTCCCTGAGGCACGTTGTGAAGCTTGTTAAATATCTGTGGTGTCATCAGTACCTCAAAGAAATGCACCTACACATGGCACTCAGTTTCCATAAGGGACCACCATGCAGCGTGGCAGTCCCATCAGTTGACGCCTCACAAGAGCACGCAAGTGTCAAATCCACGCTGCATTCACTAATTTCATGCTGTTTCTTTCGACGCTCATCTTAGTTTCCATCACCAATCCGTTCTGTCCGCGTTTTTCCTCTGTTCTGCTACAAACGAGTCATAATAAACGCACTCATCAACAAGATATCTAATTTATGTAGTCCATTTTGAATCAGCGATTGTATATATCTGTACCCTGAAGGGCTACAAAAGCGAAACAACACAACTTTTCAAACAATTGAAGGAGAAGAGGCGAGAGCTGAGTCGAAGGTGACGTTAGGACATTCCCTAGAAGTGAGTTGGCGGGCACAAGGGCTTTTTGCACATTATAGGAAGACGAGGAAGCTGGAAATTGCGAGCTTCCCATTTTGGCATTAAGCTGGTGGTTTGGAGCCATTGACAATGCAGTTACTTTCACACTGCCTAAGGTTACTTGGGAGAGATCATAAACACACCAGAAAGTAACAGTCCTCTAAGGTTTAAACTGTCCGAGACAATAGTACCATCCAGATGAAAGACTGTTGAGCAAGAAAATGGGCTCAACAGCTTGTCGAGCACAACGCTGTGCTTAGCGTCAAGAAAGATGACGTTACGCTCTTTCAGCCAGGCTCTATGTGGCCGTATCAAAACTACATTAGGTCTAAACAGCTCAGAAGTTCGATTTCTACCTCTCGAGTTGGTATAGAGAAAACCCATTATGTCGTCCAGGGGCCTTTGTTAGCGGACACCCGTGCAGTTGCAGTGTGTCAACAATTGACTAAAAACTAGATATGAACCTCCACCAAAACCTAAATTAATGGTGAACCACTTACTTGTCAAATTCACATGGGTACGCGAATTTGGGAACAGACTTGAGAACCTCTTCATCTTTGTAAGTGTCCGGAAACTTTTGTATTATCCAGGCTTCTTTGATGTCCCCTTGCGGTTTCACGACTTCACAAAAGCACTCGAACAAATGACTCACATCTTCCCTGTAATTCAATTTTAAAAAGCCGTGAGATTTTCGATTTGTTATAGTTCGAGTGTACAACTTGTGGGATGAACAGAGCGAAAGAAGAATTAGGACTTGACAACTTCCTGTGACACCTCAACGGGGCAAGTTCACGGGAAATAGGTCGACTTCACGAGTCGTCCATCCGCTTGTTACTAACGAATGAGTTCAAAAGACAATTTAAACGAACGTAACGATAAAACGAAAGGGGATGAATCGAGTTGGAGGAGCCAGAAATGCTGAGAGTTGAAGAATGAAAACAAATGTCACATGAGTTGATCAGATCAAAAATCGTCAAAAATAACACAATAGCGCACCTTATTCGAGATCCCATTATTTTAATGTGACATTATAACGAGTTTAACGACGTCAAATCGGCACCTTAAACCACAATCTACGGAGAGTGCGAAAGATATCGGAGGAGGAACATCAATGAAGCGAACAATTGCACTGATTGAGTCATCCTGCACCTCCGCCTCAGCGCGAGCTCAACAAGCCGTGAAAGTCACAGTACTAGGAAGCAGGAAACGATTCTACCTAACAGCTGATCGCTGTGCACAGCACTGGCTCATATATCTGGGGAAAGCAAATAGAAACATATCATAAGATAAGAACAAATTCCTCTTCTTCTTTGATTATTGATACCTCCATCAACGAACCAGAGTACACCTCTTGCACAAGGTTATAATTTTTCGAGAACGGAAAGTAATGTTTGCAACTTCTAATCCATGACATGGGTTCAAATTCAGGCGTCACAAGAAACGTTCTTGGTGCAGACTTATGACTATGACAATAATGGCTGCTTTTCATATTACACCCAAATTCCTCGTGGTTAATTATATGGAACATTGGAATAGGGACACTCACTCCTAAAAAAATTGGCTGGCTTCTTCGTGGCTCAAATTTCACAGCTAACCTATATTGACATGCAAAGTCTAACAAAAGTAATTCGCTTAATTTCGGAAATTTCTAGAATGACTCTCATTATATGTTTTGTATTATTTTTTCAATGCACTTTTTTCACGATTTTATTTTTAAAATGAAGTGAGCCTACTTCACATTAGCAGCTCAAAGCATTGTGGAAATGGGAATTTTCTCACAGTTGGGAATATTTCTTACAATTACCATGTGCCATATATTGGTTTATCTGACTAGATGTATGGGGAGATCAATGTATTGAGTGTGTTTCTACGATGACGCTTTGCTCACCAGGAGAAATTCACGCCTATTTGTTTTTCCTTTTTTGCAGTAATTTGTATTTATTCAAAATGTATCCTGATTGATCTCCTCAAGTTGTTTGATTTGTGACATACTCAGAGACACCATCAGACCTAAATAAATAATAAAAGTTTGTAGGACTCCGGCTCTTGTTTTATTCCCATTCATGAAGTATTGTCACAAAGACAATTGAAAAAAAAAAACTGCTAACATGTATACCTACTGGAAGCAGATAATCATTGATGATGAAGCCTGACACAACCTTGAAGGACACAACAGCAACATCTAATAATACTAAAATTGTTTGTAGGTCAAAGAAACCGTAGAAACTCGAATTATGTGATCAGTTTCATTTGGAGTGGGGTCCTTTTCGTTGTAATTTTCGAGTGGTCGCTCGTATCTATTGACAGGCTTATTGCCCGTTTAGTTGGCAGGAGGTCGCGCATGTTGATCCTATGGAAGTTTCTCTGTGCGTCGTCCGGATTGAATCGTCTGTCAAGTCGCTGACAGAAAAAGAGGATTGTGAAGTTAATACCAAACGTCAAAAGTCAGTGTACAGAGGACGTCGTCAGACGCGGGAAATTCGGATCGAGTCTCTTCCTGTTGGGAAATGCGGAGATGAAATGGCCGAAGGGGTCGACCAGTCGTTGAAATCCGTTTGCGGGGGTCCCATCGAGAAGCTGAACGGTTCCGACATAATTCACTTCGTCTCTGGTAATCCATTCGTTGAAAAGACAAGCGGAATCATACATTTGTTCAAAGAAGATGAGCTCACCTCTGTTGAGAGGGCAGCTATTCGAAGTCAAACTGTCTGCATTTTGGCCGTTCCTTCGACGATGACTTGCACTGATTTGCTCTCTTTCACGGCCCCCTGTCGCGATCAAATTCAACACGTTCGAATCATAAAAGACGGCTCTCCTAATCAATACATGGCGTTGATCACATTCCGATCACCAAGCTCCGTCAAAGACTTTTTCACCTCCTTCAACGGAATTCCTTTCAACAGCATGGAACCCGATTGGTGCTGTCATTTGGTTTTTGTCTCTAGAATTGAAACTTTGTCAGAAGACGATGGTGGAGGAGTCGCACCAGCTTCGCACATTGAACTTCCAACTTGTCCGGTTTGTTTAGAACGAATGGACGAGTCTGTCGATGGAATACTGACCATAATGTGCAATCATGCATTTCATAGCAATTGCTTGACCAAATGGGGAGACACGAGTTGTCCTGTTTGTCGCTACGTTCAAACTCCAGAGCCCTCGGAAGACAGTTACTGCCTCGAGTGTATGGCGACAGAGTCACTTTGGATTTGCTTGTTATGCGGTCATGTGGGCTGTGGCAGGTATGTTCAAGGTCACGCCTACCAACATTACATCGACACACACCATTGCTACTCCATGCAGTTGGGGAGTAATAGTGTGTGGGATTATGTTGGAGACAATTTCGTTCATCGAATATTACAAAACAAAGCTGATGGCAAGTTGGTTGAAGGGCCTAATCCTGAAAAGCCTGCCGACCTCGAAGCGAAATTAGAAGCCGTTCAACTGGAATATACTTACCTTCTCACCTCCCAACTGGAATCACAACGAACTTACTATGAAGAGTTGATCAACGTTATGGAAAAAGAACACTCAGAAGAAGCGCAAGCCTTTCGTGACAAACTTGAAAAAACTCTCGTCAACACCTCTGAACTCGAAGAAAAACTCTCTACTCTCCTCAAAGACAAACCTGCGTTAGAGAAAAAACTTCAAACCTCAGCCAACAAGTTGAATCAACTTCAAAAGCAGCTGCATGAAGAGCGGGATTTGAATTCGGCAATGAGGAAGAATCAAGAGCAATGGCAGGAGAAGTGCAAGCAGCTTCAGCGAGATTTGGTGCAAATGAAAATAAGTAAAGATGAAGAGCTGAAGGACCTGAAGGAGCAACTGAGGGACGTGATGTTCTACTTGGCAGCGGAAAAAGTTGTCGACAGCAGCCCTCACAAAAACGAGTTGCAAGAAGGTTCCATCGAAGTGGGGTCAGCTCCATCAACGAGTGGCAAAAGTCAACACAAAAACAGACGGTCTCGCCCAAAAGACTAAATTTCGTTTGATCGATTCTATGTGTATTTTATGTGAAATTCGAAATGTCCGTAATTTATTTTACAACTAAGTGCCTCTCATTCAAGTTATTTGTGAAAAGCAATAAACCTTAACCTTGTAATCCTAAGTGGATTTAGTTGATTAGTAACCTGAGATTATTGTGGATTTTGAGAGGGCTAAGGGGAAGGTAATTGTGGTGTTTAGTGGAAGTTGGGTATATGGCATCTGTGCCTAGCACCTGCGCTTGATGGGATTTTCAGGAGCACAGGCTTCAGTTGGTTTTACTTCAAGACTTAAGGTCGAGGCGAGTGTTCTAGTTTTTTTCTGTATTAATGTGTCTTGGGGATATCCAAGTTGATGTCCAGGAGAACAATTGGTGTTGTGGCTAAACTTGGCGTAGCCTCCAAAGAGGAGAATTGCTGCTGTGTGGGGCTTCAACTTGCTGCAGTGACAAGTAAGAGCTGGTCTCAATTCACAATTTTCGCAGCATAGTTTGAGCTCTTTCCTGTAATTGAAGAGGGATGTTGGAACAGTCTCCTAAGTCCTCTCTTTTTCTCAGAAACTCAGCTCTGCACAACACACGCCATTGAGTCGTATCTCTACCCCCGATGCCTCACTGACCACAGTAGGTGAGATAAAGGAGTGTCTGGAGCGTTTTCAGCTGGTGCTCATTTTCCTTTTTAGGATGCACTACATTCATTTCAACGCTGCTTTCAACTGGAAGCAAGGCCTCTATGTCGTGTTATGGTGAACACTTGCTATGCCTTCTATTAGTTTGTGCCTCGCATCTATCCCATGGTGACAGTTGATGAACGTGTGTCTACCATTGTCTGCCACTGTAATGCGGTGAGGTAGTGTGAACTCCATATTTTTCAGTATTGTAGAGATTGCATCTAAACAACCTACCCCGTCACAACAACTTATTGCGGTGCAAGTTGAACTTTTCTGTTCCCCCTTTTTTAAATTTTTTGGGACATACGAGAGAGGGTTTCCTCCTACTGGCCTTTACTCATATTTACTCTGCCATAGAAGTTCTTCAAGAGAATCGTGCAGTGTGCTGCCATTCCTATACTTCCTCCTTTATTGCCGAGCAATTTGGGAGGTCCCAGAGCAGTATTTCTTCCTCGTCTTCATCCCTGCAGGGTACTGGTTTTAGATCAGCAAGCTCCATCCTCTTTTGGCTGAGCACTGCTTACGCACATTTAGCGATGCACTCTCAGTTTTCATCTAGATGAATACCTGCGGGTTGGGCTGGCCAATTGTGTTCTCCACTGTGAGCCATCTGCCTGCCTACGTTTCGCACTAGAAGATGGCTCAGGAAGTATCATCTACCAATGCCCTGCAGTCTTACTGATTCGGTGCAGGTACACCCTAAATGCTCCATGTCCTGAGAGGAACTTGGTAAGGTAGAAATCGACCTCATTGTGTCCCAAGGATCACAGCTCTCCATCTTTTCTTCTGGTGGCCATACTCTGGTTGCCCCCTCAATTGGTAAAGCTCTTTCTACTCAGCTGCCAGAAGATGGATTGGAATGGTACAAGCTACCACCAACACAGCCTACTCAGAAACTGTGCGGTGCAAGCAACAACGTGGAAAGTGCACTTCCTGCTGCCATCAGTTTCTTGTGGTAGGCAATGCTTAGTGTATCAGCCCACACCTCCGCCCCATATAAGAAGATGGTGTGTTTCCCTTGAACCAAGCCTTCAAGCAATTGATAAGGGCATCAGTACCCCCCTCCCCCCTCCTGCTATGTGTTCCACCAGTCTTGTGAGATTAATCCTTGTTCTTGCTCCTTTCAAAATTCTGAGCTCAAGGTGTAAGGAGTTTTTCTGAGGTTTTCATATTACGAGTTAGTTGATGTAAGTCAGTATAATGCAGCATGGACTTACAAATACTTTCAAGTAGTTTTCTTGTAGTCACTGTTTACTGCAAGAGATGGTAATATTGTGCACGAGGTTATCCATTTGAGTCACCTAGTGCAGGGTGTATCAAGCAATATAATGTGGTTACTTACTGGGTCCTCACCACCTGTGAACTGGGAAGTGGCAAGAGAGTAGCACCAAGAGGTTGTGTGTGGATAAGAACTGAGAGTTGAACTCAATGATGTTGGTCCTGAGAAGGTTGCTCTCGTCCAGAATATTCTGTCAACTTCTGGTACTCTGGCTCCTGGACATATTTGGCAACCCAAGAAGTCAAAACGCTGCATAATTGTAATTCAAATGGCGTTGCTAACAGCCATAGGTGGAGGCAGATTTTATCTATGTTGTAGAACTGTTTCCTGTGAAAGATGCCGTACAGTAAAAGCACCTAAGTGAGGTCAACAAGAGTTCTCTACATCGTTAACATATCAGTGTTCCTCCTCATTACTAGACTCCTAGAGCTGTAATTATAGAAGTCTGACTGCTAATCTCACTTCCTTTATTCAATTTCTTGTTTGTGTTCTTTGCCCTCTCCTTTATTGGAAGAATATCATATTTCAGCTACTGCTTACTTCAGCCCTCTGTACATTCAGAGGTAATTGTCGCTCTAACTACTTATCAGATCTGTTCTTCACTATGTTAGCAAGAACTCAGTAGAACTTACCCGGATGTTCTATATAGAAACGTGTAGTACTTAATGTTCCAGAATTGATTGGCCGCTTACGCCTTGCATCTGTGTAGAAGTGATTTCTAGGATTGTCAACATGATTTTTTGCAGAAAGATTGGTGTTTAGTTACAGAGGAAACCATATGAAACATGTTAGTCCAAGGAAAAACATGTTTCGAACTCTTGAATATCTAGGCTTGCACCTAATAATCTAATGTTTGTGTATATTATGACTATTATTAAAATTCTAGCTCAGCCTCTTAGAGGATAATTAAATAGTCAACTGTCAATACGTTTTGGCGTCCACTGGCTTCCTCTTGAGAGTAAGATCAAGTGATTAGGCGTCAATGTAGGTGAGAGATGGCGTTTCAGCCAACACCTCCAGTCCCTCATAGGGGACTACCATCGCACGGTTTGCCTCACTCCAAGCAACTAGTAAGGCCACTTGGGGTGTGTTACAGTGACATGATCCTCATGTGCAAGGCAGTCTACCTAGGCGTGATTGGCTACTGCCCCATTATCTGGGGTAGCAAACTCACAGTCAATCATAGGAGAGCTGTGCTTTTGTGGATCACCAAGGCCTATAAGACAGTATCCACTGAAGCGCTCCAAGTGATCACTGGTCAGGTACCAGTTCAGTTGACCATTGAGTGCATGGTGAGAAGGGGAGAGTAAAATGGGAGCTTCCCCCCACTCTAGGTTGAACCAAACCATTGCACGAGCCCATTCCTCACAGGACACTTTTCCCCTCAAAGACTTTCCATCCTACATGTCCTAGGCCTCCAGTGCGGAAAACGTGCGCTGCTTCACTGTAATTCCTACAACAGTGAGCGACTGATTTTGGAGGAGCAGCCGAACCTTCTAGCTTTGACTGCTACTAAGCAAGCTAATACTCGTAACTGTTTTCGTGCAGTTTATGAAGAAGGTTATGACAAAAGAACGTGGCCGCAGTTGACCTCTCCAATGGATACTAGCCACCCAAGTAAATCAGTTGTTAGATCAGGTAGGATACCAGATTAAGAACTTTCAGACGGTATGGATGCTCCACCACAGTTCACGAGCTAATCTCTCTCTACCAGGAGACTGGCTAATTGACAACCTCCTGTACCTTCACTGGGTTCAGTGGAGGATGTATGAGTGCACAGGCTGCAGCTAGTGAAACCACATCCTACATGACTTTCGACTGATTTAACTCTCTTGTGAGTGTTGAGGAACAGTCCCTTTGATAAGGAAATAGCATTAAATTTGAACTCATTGAAATGCAACCACATCCTCAGTTTCACATGAGCTGGATTTATAAGGAAAAAACTACACTACGATCCGTTTTCTCGTAAATTGTTAATAATGCAATCAAATTTGTTAGAGCCGTTTTAAAGAAAAATTGCTGATTAAAAAAGACTGATTTCGTTCATCATCTTATTTTGCCATCCTACCATTACCTGTTGTCTAAATATAAAATTGGAGTTGGTTGTATTCAGTTGATCTCTTTCAATCATGTTCATAGAAGCACAGAACATTTCCTCAAATTGTGTTTTTCAAACTTATAAGCTTTGAAACATGAAAACGTGAAGAAAACTCAAACTTTTTTCTTGTCAGGTTACATTACTTTTCTCTTTCATTCATAGTGCTAAGAGTAGTAAAGCCAAAATCACATATCCAATATTTAGCAGTGCTGCCAACAGCTTTTGCCATGTGGTACAATAATTGTCAGTCTTTGACTGAATTGATGAATTGAGACCCCCGTGTTGATTAAATTAAATAAATCTGAGATTTGCAATTAGTGCACCAGTGTCTGGACAGCCTCAAGGATGTAAAGAAAATACTATTTACTTCAATAATTAAGTGTATTTAAATACATTTTTACAGTCCATAAACTATTTTGATCACCAGACCTTAGAATATTTATTTACAATAACTAATAGTCAACTGTACTTTACACTGAATGTGATTGTATGCGACACATCAGAGGTAATGGTACTGCCACATATAAGTGCTACTTACAATTAAATTAAATAACTGCCGGCGCTAATTATAAATGCAATGCATGTTGTTGGGACAGGCTGGTAACGCTCAGCAGAGCACACAGTTGGCCAGCTTACACCTCAGGCATTCGTCTGCACCATGTTCAGTTTTGAGAAAAACTGGTGGTGCACTCCTCAATTCAGCCAGTGCTCAGCCATAAGAGGATGGAGCTTGGTGATCCGGGGCCAGTATCTTGCAGGGATGAAGAATGAAGGCGCGGAGTAAAGACTGCTTCTAAACCTCCCAAGCTGTCCAGCAGTTTGGGAGGATGTATGGGAATGGCAGTTCGTAAAAGGCCAACCTGATGCAATGTGCTCAATGTTGGTACCTTAGCACACAGACGTAAATTCATAGGGTCGCCAGAAGCAGATCCTCTCCCATACAATCGAAAAAAAAAACGCATGTAAGTTGGATGGGAAGGAGGAAGAGTCTTGCAGTCACACGTAAGTGTATCAGGCCCTGGGAGGGTTAACTGAGCACCCAGTACATTCAGAGGTAGCCACCTCTAACATCCTGTGGCACACATTTAGATTATACAGAATACTTTTTCATTATTTCTCAGCGCAGAAGCGTCGCTCTTCTTTTCCCCAGAGTCTGCAATTCTTAATCTCAAACTTAGCGTTTGTACATCTTTTAATAAGCGCAGGGTATCAGTTGAATGAGCACCCGCTTCACATTACATGTTCTACTTAGTTAACAGTATAGTTGTTATGTACAGTAATATTTACACTTAAAATGTACAGTTTAATAATAATAAAATGTGGGCTATAGTTTAAATGCTTGAGTTGTCAGTTGCGTTTTTGATGTCCTTTTGAAAACTGAACAACAATTAAAGCTTCACTAAAAATGAAAAGCCCTCTAAATCACAGATTGGTTGCTGCGAAGTGACAGAATCAGCCACTTTCTGTTTTTGTTGGCCACGCTGTGGTCCAATTTTAAACATAAAACTTTTCTTTTGTTTCTTTCTTGAAAGATTCGCTTTTTTATATTCTTGATGTTTCCTCTTTCCCTTCTCCTCCTTCATCACCTTCATCATCAGTGATTACGGTATATTTGTAAGTGTAGGCGAGATAGATGAAGATGAACATGACAGCGACCATCATTGCGGCAAACAGGAACATTTCATAAGCCTGAAAAACAAATATATAGTATTGTAATTACGTTATGGTATAGTGTTTGGAAGGATATAACTTGTGTTGGAGGGGTGTGGGGGAATATTAAACAGGGAGCGGGGAGGGGGCAGTCCTATTTACTCGTGGCCAGATCATCGAAGCTGAGCCCACAAATTACGTACCATCTGAAATGGTTTAGCAAGTGACTGAGGTCCTGGAACTAAATAACCAAGATAATCCCTATACAATCGAATGAGCCATAATTAGGGAAAGGAGGTTCGCTAAAGCGGAAAAAATTAAATGAGACTGTTCAGCTTTTGCAAGAAATGTTGAGTATCGTGACATTTAGAGACTGGCATCCTTCGCATACAGCTTTCGAACCTGGTAATCAACAACTTCAAAGCTAGTAAATAGATAAAACTATTTGGAAACAACTTACTTGGTTTTCAACGATCCTTGAACCTGCAACGACGAGAACAACAACATTGCCGAATGAATCTGTTAGCAGCCAAAAGGACGAAATGACGGATTTCATGCTCACTGGTGCCTGAAACATGCATTTGGCAATTGAAAGTACTGATTGTATGGTGCAGTGAATGCTCTTTGCTATAAATCATCTACTTATATTTCACCAAAATAGCTCCATCCCAGCACAGCACAAATCCAGGAATGTTTATCTGGTTAACATCAGATATCAGGTTGCCAGCATTCCTGTTTAATTTTTACTTCCCATGGGGGAAGTCTGTGAGTGCTGTCTCTTTGTATTTGGATATTGAGTCCTTGTGTCTGGGTCAACCTTATTAACCCTATCCATTCTGTGTTCTGATTGAGGGCAGCAGGAGAGGTTAGGCCTTTGTCCCATATTTGCTACACGGATAGCTTAGTGATGAATGAAATGACTAGTTTGGGAGTACCTCGCTAGGCTGCAGTGTATCAAAAGCACTGGGTGCTCCATACATCAAGGTGAACAAGTTGTGGTTTCTCAAGGTTCAGTCTACGCATTAGAATAAAGCAGTTTGAAAGGTAGCTGTTCTGTTAGCCTTGAGTATGGTTTATAAATAAACCAAAACATTAACATAGCTGAACGTCTCATTGCTTTGACTGAACCTTGATATACCATCACATTTTTTTAGTAAGCAGTAGAGAAACCCAATCTTGACTCGTCGAAGCAAAACCTGTAGTGCTCTGCATATGATGAGATTATACTCTGCATGTGCCCATTGGGTCAGTTATGGCTGTTGGGTAAAGGGCTGTTGGATCATATGAAGTTATTGAGCTTGCTGGCTCTACTGCCCTTCACTTTGGAGGACCCTAAGGGAGGAAGGTGAGACGTTAATTCATTGTCATAGTAAACTCTGAGCAGTTGCAGTTATGAGGAGTGTATTGCAAAGCTCAGCATGAAGTGTGGTTGATTGAATAAGTGTTAAACCATGATATCAAGTTTGTAACAAGTTTGTTGCTTTAGGTTTCGAGATCTTTCTATGCATGTTTTCCCAATGAGTTGAGGTTTTAAGAAACGTAGATACTCCCTTTTCCTTTGTATTTTGCTGGATGCGATTGAAGCAGATAAGACAGAAGCAGCTGAACACTCTTAGTTTTGTGACTCCTAATTAGTTGAAAATTTTAATTAACATAACGGACGTTTAATATATATTATTAATAGTGAACTGACATCTTATTATGAACAAAAATATCTTTCGTTGGAAAATTTTGTAACCTGTTTGCTACACAATATTGTCAACGTCTATAAATTCTTGTATTTCTTTATGGATAAGGGCTTGTGCCTGCGTAAGCCAAATAAATAAATTCTTTGGTAAAACACCAACATTGACTTTGTAAACGTTGACGCCTTTTAAATACAACCAAGTGCCCTACAGTGCAATCTTCCAGCTATATCTTACCACCACCTTGGTAATAAACGCCAGGCACTGTCTCTGGTAGCTATCACACCATTGAATGGCTTACCTGAGTAAACGAGAATTCCAGGCCAGTAATGGAGAACATGATTTCAGCCACTGTGATGATGAAGTACTGTGGAAGCTGCCACATCAAATTCAAATTGTTGGGTGTGGTTATCGTCAGCAGCTCGAATTCCTAAAACCAACTCAGTACATTAAAGCAGAATAAATACACCTTCGCTTTTTGTGATTTACGTTTCGCGTTTGTGATTCGCTATTTTTGAGAGGCCGACCGTGTTGATCATTATTTTTACAGAAATCGATCAGCAATGCCAGCCCCAAATACCTTTAGGAGGGCGATTAAGAGCGTGCTGCTGTATGAGTGAGTTATAATCAGTGTGCTTGGTGGTACCGGTGATGCACAAGCTGAGCTAACTACATTGCAGAGCTTATAGTGTTTTGGGAGCCTGTATTGAGTGATTGAGTGTGCCCTTCCCCCTTGCCTATGAAGTCTCAAAGAAACCCACGACATTCGCCAATCCATGAGGCCAAAGGGCACAGATTGCTGTGTCTACAGCTAAACTTTAGGTGGGCTAGATGATGTTTCTCTGAGCATGTTATCTTGTAGTTCTCGACATCTTGCTACTGTAAGAGATTCATTGGTGCCTGAAGGAATGAGATTACAGTTATTCACACTGTGAATGAGTTTACAACTGACGTAAGAATGGAAACCACGAGAGTGGACACTGAATGTTGTTATAAATGAATATGATTGATGCTGGTGCGCCATTCTACTATTCTTAGTCACATTTGTTATGATGCTCCAGCACCAACAACAAGGCAGTACTAAGGTGAGTTTTGCACTACTGCCATCGTACCAACCACAGAGTGGTTAGTGATAAGATGCTTTTAAGAGGCAACTTGGCATATGAGTACTTGGCAATGTGTATGTCTATTATAAGACAAGCAGAGGTTTGTTCCAAGGCCTGCTAGTGGCTTGTGAGTGTATCATTATTGAACTACAGTTCCCAGGTACATTCTCCTTCCAGTGTTTCCAGGTAAGTTTCTCCACTTCACACAGCAGCTTCTTCTCAATGAAGAGCATTGGGAATGTCTCATTTAAGATAATGGGGAGGCCCTTTTCTCTCAACCACCTGTGCACTAATTTCTAGCTATATCCTGTTAGCTCTATTTACGCCATTATGGCACAACTCACCTTTTTGCTATCTGCTACAAGTAGCGTGTAGACTCCACCCGGGTACAAATAAACCTGATTGCCAATCGTTTCTCCATTTATCTGAACGGTGTACCTTAAAGAAGAAAGATTAACTATGAATATTTGAAGTGTGGTGCTAAAATTCAGCACACTAATAGAAAGAACCAGGAAGGATGAAGTGTGGGCAAATTATGATCGGCCCTGACTTTTCCAATACATACACTATACGATTATGACAAAAAAGAGGAGATTTATATTTAACTGCTTCAACACGAACAGCACACAGAACAGAAGAACAATTATGGAAGTGTTGGTCACGTGACCCTTCATATCCCTAGGGGCAGCAAAGGTTGACACACAATACTAATGTTTTTCTTATTTTTCAGGTTGTGGATAGTGAAGTGACCACAGTATTGCCCTAGGGCATGCTGTGGCCAGCTGTGAAAAGGTCAGCATGCTGACTGAATAAGCAGCCGCAAACAAGGGCAAAACCCAATCAAAGGCGGAACAGCATACGGTGAGGATGCATTGCCAAAGGGAATTCGGTCGCTAGTATGCCAACTTCGGCACCGGGCGACACCTAGTTTTAAGTAGCCTTCCTGAGGCATGCGGCGCTCTGTCTCAGGCGACCGTTTATTTCTCTACCTGCTTGTGGGACCTTTATGGAGCGCTGTCTCAAGTATAGAGGGTTTCTTTGGGAACCCAAGAGCCTTCCCCCTGGCAGAGGGTACCCTTTCGCTACTGGCCCAGCAGCCAGGGGGCACTACACTTGTGTTGCCTCTGTGGTACCAGTGGTGGATCACCATGCAGGGGCTGGTGGAGGTGGGAAGAAAGATGGCGAAGGAGAGACCTCTAGGGCAGGACCTGACGGTGCTAGGATGGGAGGTGCAAGAAAGAAGCGATATAATCACTTCATTAGGTGAGGGCTTACATTGGAAGAGGCCTTGAAGGCCTTTGCCATGACGGTCAGGGAGAGCAGGAAGAGCATCCAGCTCAATCGGCTGGATCTACACCACAGAGCCAGAAGGGCTGAGATCAAAAGTGGAGGGCAGTACCCCAGCTGGATCCCCAAAGCAAAAGGAGCAGAGGGTTACCTGTCCGCAGAGCAGATTGAGGTTACAGGGGTGTTGCAGAGGAAGTAAGGGTTGGGGTTGTACACCAGAACTACCCAGGCAGTCTGCTCACAAATGCGCAGCTGGATAGCATAGACAAAGGCATCATGGACAGCGCCCTATCTGCAGCAGGGAGAGGATTCTGGCCATCATTTCAGACCACAGTGCTTAGGTCAGCTGGCTATTGATCCATTGCCAGGACAGGGGAACTGTGGACTGGCTGTAGTCCATTGTGGCAAGCGCCAGGTTGCTCGGGGACTCCCCTCTTAGAATTGTTGAAGGGGATGACATCCCAGGGCACCAGGTGGCAGTGGGATAGCTCTCCAATGCACAAGAGGGGGAGCATATGCCAAGGATGCGCTCAGTGACCTCATACACTGAATGCTGTATAACCAGAACAGGGGTATGAATAACCAGTCTGGAGGGAAGAGGAAAGGGACTGGATGGTCCTAGCGTTGTCGGAGGAAAAGGCATCAGCCACCGCCGTAAGGGCCCTGCTAAGGTCATCGAGGCATCGAGTCAACTATAGGTGGGAGGCTGTCAGCCTCAGACTGTTAAGGCTCAGAGATAATAGGAGGGAGGCGGAGGGGAGGATGAGAGTCGACTGGGAGGAAGGGCCAAGTACCAGTGTGCCCCCAGCCTGGGGCTCAGACTCCATCCCTGCAACAACGGCGCCTACAGCGAGGAGAGATACGCAGGAGCAGGAGCAAGGGGCGCTACAGGAGGTGCGAGCCCCTCAGGATCAGCGCAGATGTGGACAGCAGGGACTGCAAAAAAGAGACCAAGCCTTATTGTCAATCCCACGCATCGTAGGATCCCCCAACCAGGGCCTTTAGATGGAGGCAACAGGGCTCCACCACTCCATCTTCTGCCGCTGTGTGGCCTTCCCAGAGCCCCTTCGAGGGTGGACTCCATGGGTGGGGAAGCGTGGGCAGGAGTGGGAGACAGGGCTCTCCAACTAGACGACGACAACAGTGGGGAGGTCGCTCCACATATAACAGGCTGCCAAGCACTGGGGAGTTAGAGCGGCCTGAGGGGTTGATGACCCCGCCTACACTCCACCTCCTGGCAGAGCACATCCTATGTGAATGCCCTGCCTTGGCAGTCAAACGCTTTGAATCCTGCACCCAGTCATAACACTCTTCAACCCACCTGGATCTCATACGATAGTTTTTTATTTATGTTGCCCCTACTATAATGTAATACGTTCGTATTATTTTTCAAACAAAACTTTTCGAAATTAATGGCTTTCCTACTCACCATTTGTTATTGCTCATCTCAAATTGTGGAGACTGGTGATTAGCAACGTTGAACACGTGGGTGTCATCTCCAAGTAATGTCAGCTTGAAACTATCTGTTCCTCCATAGACTATTCTGCAATTCAACCATCATGAATTAGAAAATGTCAAGAAAGATGCTCCTTTAGTACATTTTAAAGGATTGAAAAATAACATCATTTGGGTTGAAGTGGGAAGCCAATGTGCACACGTATTTGTATAAGTATACGTCAACGCCAAACAAATTTAGAAGGAAAGACGTTCAGTTATTTCCTGGAATTTACTAATTCGAACATTTACCGCAACATGTACTTAATTAAATGTACAATACAAAAAAAGCTATTGGTGAATCCGGGGGGGGGGGGAACTAATAGGACTAGAAATACGCGACTACGGAGAAGTATTACTTTCCAGACTTCCAATGCAAATTGCAGATGACGTTATTCAATTGTTCCGTATATCAAAAAGCATTCACCTCACTTTAGCAGAAGCGTTTTCAGACTTTTCAACGTCACTGCTCCCGGTGATTGTCAATTGATCAAAACTGATGGAATTGCTGCTTTGAGTCAACAAATAAGCGGAAATCTGTAAGAAAACGTGAATCCTTTCAATTGGGTACACACAAAAACTAAACAAATTAGAACCGTGGAGTCTAATTAGTAAATATTAAAATGGGATTGGTTCTATGATTAAACGAAAATTTTTATTAAGGAAAGAAGAACGTATTCTGCAGTTTTGGAGATGGGCTATCAAGTCCAAAGTGTGCCAACGAATAATCCAAAAATAGCAACTCTCCTGTGTGGCAATTTCACCTGAAAACTCACACACTGCCTACTACTTCGATGGTTGCTTTCATTCAGCAGCCCAATCAACAACTTATTATCATGTGACAAGTGCAACTGTATATCCCTTCTTAACTCTCAAACTCAAACTCTCTCCTCTTTGTTAGTTATGAATACTACAATTCACTTACATCGCCTTTGGTAAGAGTTACACCTCCCGATCCACTTCCGCTGAATGACGAACAATTGTAAGCTTGTGCTTCCATTTGGACGTTTTTACCTCCTGGCAAATCCAAAAACTGGTACGTGTTCATCGGTTGAATTAAATAACTCACACCTAGCTCCGAAGAGCTGACGTTCACTGGACAGTTGAAAGAGTTGTAGAGTCGGAGTTGGGCGTTTGAGCCAGTGGGGAGAGTTGGGTCAGCTTGCTGTGGACAAAGTCGTTCGAGTTGATTAGAATAATCGGATTAAAGTCTGCATATGAACTTTCAGTTTAAGCAAGGCTCATACGAATGTATTAGCAGTATAGAGGAAGGAAAATGTACATAATACAAAGCAATTTAGATTATTGTCTTCGTGCAAAAGCTAATTAGTCCTGGAACCACACTGGTGAGTGGTGAGTGCTTCAGTATAACGGTTCTAGACTGCCCAACAAATGACTCTGAGGAGGTTAGTTCTTTGCGAAATCGATTGTGTCAAATGAGGATGTCAGCTATCTCTGATGGTTGTTAAACAGTCTAGACAATTGCACATCAACCACATACATATTTACCAATGTAAATCAAAAGAGCCCGTTTTAGAACTAAACAACCGAGAAATTTGTGGCTTTTGACGTTTTAGCAGTAAAATTTTTGTGGGTCGTATTTTCCCAGTTCTCTGCAGGATGCATCGTCTTCATCAGAAACGTAAGCAATGTGATAGTATAAGTTGAAAGTGACTTTAGACTGCTGGTCACACGACATTCATGCCCATCTCATTCTTGAGGATATCTCATTGGCTCAAGTCAAATGGTTTAAGCGCTGTGATATGGATCAGTCGAGATGACCAGGTGTGTAAAAAGTCTGTAGGGGTTGTGGGTAGGTATTCAGAAAACCAGAATGTGTTGCAGTCAAGGTATTGGAGGGTGCGAATATTAACTGATCTTTAGGGATTCATAGTATTTTGAGACCACTCTTCAGGAATTCGGGATGTTTTGAGAGCTTCCATTGAGGGTACGTGCTTGTTGTTTCTGCTCCAACAAGTGAGCCCTCAGCCAGGGTTCTTCAAGGTTGAGACACATTCAATTGCTCTACTACAACTGTGCATGGTGGTGTTTCACATCACACTTGAAACCACACTGGTTGGGCCTTAAGGTGCCAGTTCAAATGTGTCTCACTGTGCTCTGGAATATCTAAGGATCCTCCGAAAGGGTTTCCGCGATCCGAGAGAAGAAGAATCAATTGAATGTTATCCTGGGCAGTGTCTGGTGTTCAGCTATAGTGGATCTGGTATTGAACAAGACGCTGTTTTCACATCGATTGAATAACAAATTAGCACAATCCTAGCAAAGTTTCAGCAGCAGTTAGTTACTCGTAGTTTGATATTACTCCCAGACAAGAGAGCTGAATATCAGCTTTGATGCCTCTCTTTGCAGGGGTCGCAGATTCCCCATGATAGGTTCATTGATATTTTTATAACTAAAAATATCTGGTGCGTAGCAACACACAACTTTCCGCCACCCGTTTAAGTTCGAACACCACCTACATAGGCGGGCGCTATATCTTCGTTCAACGCATTTTTACAGGAACATTTATGGAGAACAAAATGTAGGGACTAGTTAGCTGATACTACTCCGAAAGTTTGATCGAAATCGTTAGAGCCGTTTTTGACAAAATTGGAATACCGATAAATAAATATTCGACAAACCTCCTTTTCCGAGTTAACATGGCTTACATCTCCGTTCAACATATATATACAGAAATAATTATAGAGCACGAAATGTTGGTATGGGTGACTAAAAGACACGCCATCAAGATTTATCACATCTGGTGAAAAAGTTACCCTGGAATTTACGGAAATGTTAGAAAAAACGTTATTTTTGACACATTTTGATTTTTATCTCTGTTCAATGGACCGTCACAGGAACATTTATTCAGAACAATATGTAGGTATTAACTATTTGAAAACATCCTGTGAGTTTGGTGAAAATCGCTGAAGCCGTTTTGCCAAAAAGCGTAAAAACCTATTTTTGCTTCAGGGGCCCATATCTCCGTTCACCGTATTTTCATGGAGATATGTATAGAGAATAAAAGTTAGGTATTGATATGGAGAAGAAAATTTGAAAGTTTAATCGAAATCGTTATAGCCGTTTTCGAGAAAAAGGCGAAAACCCCTAGTTTTTTGTTCATTTTCCC
Organism: Pachypeltis micranthus; assembly: GCA_020466155.1. Taxonomy (NCBI): domain Eukaryota; kingdom Metazoa; phylum Arthropoda; class Insecta; order Hemiptera; family Miridae; genus Pachypeltis; species Pachypeltis micranthus. The sequence continues at coordinate 22,341,089 of CM035775.1, forward strand.
ATCGACCGAATCGCCCATAACCTTATTTTGGTGTCTACAAAAATAATAAACAAAACAAAGAAAGAACCAGCTCGATCGGATCAGCCGTTCTCCCGCAAATCGAACTACAGACACACACACATACATACACACATACACACACACATACACACACACACACACACACGGACCACGCGCCGAAATTAGGTTTTTTAGACTCAGTAGGGTCTGAAACGTAAAGATCTGAAGAAAACCCAAATTTTTTTTTTGGGCCGATTACTATACTTTCCTTCCCTTCGGGTAGCGGAAAGTAAAAAGGAACTCCTTGGGATGGTTGGAGTAGGCGCCAGAAGAACCATGACAAATTGCAGTATTTACTACCAGTCAATGGACATTTCTATATACAGGAATGAGATGCTTGACGCCAAAATCGTTGTGTTGTAGCTGCTCACTGTAATGCAAGTAAAACCGTATTTGAGTGACTGAACCATGTGACGAGAGACTTTCCTGACAGCCCGATCCAAAATTGTTATCGTTATTTATTATTTGTAATAATAATCTGTTGGCAAACCTCGGTGACCCGTGGGAAGAAGTCCAACTGTTATTTGTAAGAGATTTGGTTGTCTCAAATAAATACTAAGTTGGTGAAATGCCTTTGTGTATCCAAAGCACCATACGCACGCCATATAATTTTTCGTACCTCTATCCTTAGCTGTAGAATTCCAGCAACGACGTACGACAGAGCAGCGAGCATTCCTCCCCAACCCAGCTTTTGCAATGGCGTTCGGATGATACGAAGTTTTTCCAAAGCCGGGTAGATGAAGCCTACAAAGACGCTATGCATTATAGTACAGTAAAATGTGGGAAGTAATTCTTTTTTTTCACAAAAAAGTCGATATGAGAATGAAGAAATTACCTTCGAAAATGGGTATGAAAATGAGACAAAGAACTGGGTTCACCGTTTGCATCTGGTCAGGTTGCACAATAAAACCAAAAAAGTATCCATCCATTCTGTTGGCTTGAAAAGTCCATCGTGAGCCCTGGAACCAAAAAAAAGACCGTCACAATTGTGAAGTGAGAAGAAAAACGCAAGCAAATACGCACACATGAATAAGTGATGACAAAATGAGACTGAGTATGATCCTCACATCTTCACACCGCTTCTCATTTTTCCTGCCTGATTTTGTCACCTGTTGCGAGAAAGAGGTAGGTTTTCCTAAAACCAATCTGACGAGTTATAAACGTCTTCCAACTATTACCTCTTAATTTCTCAAGTTCAGCCACGGTCCAGAGCACCAAGCCATTAACCTCTAGCCCACACATCCTCTGATGCTCAATGCTTCCATGTTGCACTCTGAAAGAATGCCTACTTTGAAGTTTCTGGCACTGGTTTAAGACATGATAGAGAGTTCCCTCATCTGCACCTACGGAAAGCATTTGGAATGGGCCTTCTCCTATGTATACTTTTACATGCATCATGACAGAACCAGCAATTTCCTAAAAAATCTCTGCTCGAACCCAGGGCGGTGTACATCCTATTCATCCCTGAGCACACCCAAGTGCCAGTACCGTCCAGGGTTTTAGGTCCATTCGGGTGAATGCTGTTACCATTCAGAGGCCAAAAATGACGGCTTTCCTTGTTCCATTAGCTTCCTTCTGGTTGTACTTTGTATTTTCTATAATATCAGCGATCACGTACTTTCTAAAGGTTTCCACGTTTCTGAGAACAGCCAGATGCCCATTACTAGCCTGTGGTGCCTTAGCTATTCCGAGCCTAATTAGTCTGTATGCCACCTTCATAGCCGCTGCATTGACAAATAAGACAAGAGGTGGAAGGTCAAACATTCTCTTGCATAGTACTGGTGGGTTTGGCATCATCCTTGCTGTTAGAAACCCCAGCCATTGTACTTTGGCTAGGCTACTACAGTTCTCTCTGATGGCAGCTCTATGCTACTGTTATTGGGGGGGGTTAATAGTCAACGCAATATCGCACTAAGAGAGTAGGGGAGTTAGTGCGATATCAAGCCGAATGCAATTGGAACAGAGTTTTATTCTCAATTACATTCAGGGAAGTTTTACCACCACAAAATGGGAACTGGGTGGGAGTGATCGCGAGCGGGGACGACACGGTGACGAGGGAACTGGCTCGGTTACAATTGACAGCAGCGAAGTCTCGAGCGAATCAGGGCATTTGAAGTGCCCAGTCAGCACAAATGCCCCGGACGAGCCTCCGCTGAGTCGAAGGGTTTGGTTCGTCCCGTTACACTACCATACATTCGACCCATATGAGATGATTGATGTCCCAACAGCCTCATACAGCCAACATTCTTTCACAAGCTTTGCACATTCTTTGACACAACCACAGGACAACTTCATCAGCAACTTTTAATTGTTTAAGTTGATTTCCAGGAAAAACTGATTACTACAAAGTCTAATTTTTATTAATTATTATAACGATTTCCTAGAACTGGAAATCATACAGAAACAACCAATTCGACACCAATGCCTTACACTTCAATGTCTTCTCAATTCAACTTACTCTACATTCCAGAAACTTTCATAGCGCCATCACTACATAATGTATATGTAATTTTATGTTGATAGTTATCGATCGATGTCATTTACTATGGAACTAATGTGGTACCACATACTCTAGATTGAGTTACCTGCTGTTCATAAAGAGCCCAAAAAATGATGGTTGGGGCGAAAAGAACCATTAGTTTTACTAGAATTTTGGTATCTTCAATGAGTTGTTTTGGGTACAAGTCGTCAGCATAGTCCAGCCAATGGTCTCGCTTCAGCCGCTTCGATGTCTGCACCTTTCTGCAAATGGCGTGCTGCAATAGAAATATAACTGTGGTTAAACGGTTAGCTTGTAAGATTAATCTCACATCGTAATCTAGTGGAGCTTTCTTTGCTCCATTATTTTTGTAATAACGTACACAACCTGTGACTTTTGTGTGCTACACACTTGAAGCACTCTTTGTCGGCATTTCTCGTTTTGTGTTTTGTACACTGTTCTTAGTTTCTACAAGCTAAATTTGGGTTTAGGACCCTTTTCTACTCTTGAATAAGGAGCAGAGAGAGAGAAGAGCAAGATTGGAAGGTGAGAATGTAATGAATGATTAATTCAGTGAATCAGCTTAAGTCTAAATAGTTCATTACTCTCCTCCCCCCCCCCCCTTACTTTCTCTTTCATGTCAAAATGCCTTGCTTCGTTGTTGCTCATAAACAACTTCACTCGCTGGAAATAACCATAAACCTACTTTAAGGTACCCACTATAGTAGTGAGGGGTGTGGGAGGTGAAAATATCATAACGATTCTCCACATGCACAGGGAGGTTTCGAAAAAGGCTCAGGGTTAAACCAAAAGAATTGATTCTCAGCACTCCAACCAAAACTCACCCCAGAACACTTGACGACTTCAAGAACGATGTTTCCTTGCGGTTTCTTCATTTTGTAAGCGGCGCTTCCAGCAACAAAAAATACTGCAACAAAAGATGCCCCACAAAAATCAGATAATATCGTGAAGTGAAAACAATTTAATAGACAATAACAAGCACAATTAATGTTATTGTTGCGTTCTCACCAACAGAAAGGACCATTAAGAGAGCTGGAATGCCAAAAGCCAGTGGGTAGCACTCTTCGCCAAAGCAAGTCACGTCAGCCCTCAACATTGGAGTGAGAAAACAGGATATGACACTACCAGCGTTGATTGAGAAATAAAATACGGAAAAGAAGCGTTGAAGCTCTTTTTCTTGCTGGGGGACGACGAATTGATCTCCTCCGAATGAAGAGACGCAGGGTTTGATCCCTCCCGTCCCAGTACCTATTAGGAACAGCCCTGCCATCGCCAACCATCTGAAAACAAATCAAAATGATGAGGTCTTGATTGTGCTTTGCACTGAGCGAGTCAATTTGTTGGCACGATCTGCTAGTCGAATAGCTTGTAATGTATATGCTGATGGCATTTGAGGGGTATGAACTTCAGCAGTAATACTCCATCAATTAAAACTCCGCATTATCATGAAACAGTTGAATATTTACCACCACAAACAAGACCATGACCTTGTTATAACTTAAGGTTATAAGATTTAATTATATCATTCCTTCCCTAATCACTCAAAATTAGTCCTGCATAGTCGATTGGTATAAACAAACTAGACAAATATGGGGACGATTTGACTCAATGAGCAGGACTCCACCACAAGCAGAATGCCTACAGGCTGGAACAGTTTTGGTTTGGGGGACACCTCGAGATCAGGAGGAGAACAACTCAGAGAAGATGGCTTTCCGTTAAACCTTTATTCCCAACTAAGTCAACACCAGACTCTAAGCACTGGAGTAGACTGGAGTAGATAGCCCATTACCTTCGAGTGAATACTCGAGACTAATCCAAAATTAATACTTTTAAACCGAATTTAATCAATAATAACTGTAAATTACTCACAAAAAATGTAGAGAAAGGGCTATTCAAGTAATAAACCAAGTAAAGTACAAATAACGTCTAGTGAATATCCCCTTACATTTGTGTGTTGAGGTCGCCCAGTGAGTTGATTGAGGATAACGACAGAACGATATTTCCAAGAGCGTAAACCAGCGACACGTACAAAATGGTTCTGAAATGAAACACGTAAAAATGACGAATTATTTACACAGAGGAGGTATAGATTAAATAATTTGAGCCTCATTCTCGCGAAAGAGCGATGGCATTTTGAAAGTAATACGCGTAATGTGAATAATTTATTATTTTTTGGTTTTCATAGTAATCAGTATTTCTTAAAAAATGTACCTGTATTTTCCTAGCCAGGAGTCAGCCATGATGCCACCGATAACGGGAGTGAAATAGCAGAGCATGACGAATACATGGTAAATAACTGTCGATTGGTTCTCCGAGAATAACAGCTGCTCACTGAGATATAACACAAGAATTGCTGAAACAAGTCGATTCATTTCCAAAAGTTGTAAGGGCAAGTCAAAACACCAGAATTTCTAATATTCAGACACTGAGAGGATCACTTGATGGAATAATAGTGATTTGGAAATATTGCTCTGTATGTTTAAGGTTTATAAAATGTTACTGGGCTGCCCCACGTTTTTGTTAAAGGTAATGCAAACTGCAGGACAAATGTGTGAACGCCAAGGAGGGAGATATCTTTGTGTAAAGCTGGGTAATCATAGCCTCAGCTATCAAACACCTAAGGAGGTACGTAAATTTCAAGAGACTTCACGCTGGTTATGTGGAGGAGGATAGATGACCCCTTCTGATCTCACCCTACCTGACCCCTTGCCACACCCTACCCTCCCCTCTCTTTTTCTTTCATTCTACACCAGGGCAAGGTGAAGTGTGTACTGAGGGGTGTCGTAGAACCAGTTATATCAACTCAATGAAGTGATAATGGATACAGGACACAGGCTTCCCCCCATAATGCAGCTATGCAGGGAAGACTTTACAAATATGGTACCTTTTGTAGGACCAAGATTGAGTTCCTAGTAACAATAAAAAACACAACAACGCTCGTTTGTAGGGCCAGACTCCTTCAGAGTTGATAGAAGAAGTGCGAGTGAGTAGTTGCTTATTATAAAGATAAATAATTCCTCGCACCACTCAATCCCACCTCACAAGATGGGAAGGGAAATGTTCCTCTCCAGATGTAGCCATCAAGTACCTAAATCACAGGCTGGCTCCCAGATCTCGATGTGGAAATCAATTTCAATGAAGAGGAACAGGAATCTCAGCTTCAGAATTTTTTAACAAGTAACAGAACCAAGCTTTTACAGTGAAGTGTTTTCAAGAATTAGTTGCAATGGTCAATAAATTTGGAAGGCCATGATGAATACCTAATATCGAAATATATTTAACACAAACATAGAAACTAATCAAGTGGAAATGGGCTATTAGTTATTTGAAAAGGGTTTCCAAACCGATGGATTCATGATCTAGTGTTTTCCCAGTTCACTGGCATTGGTGTGCCTATTGTGGGACACAGTGGCTTGAAGCTGATCCCTTTCTTACACAGCAAAAAATCGAGCGTATAATCTAATTTGGACAGGCCCCTGAAATGAAGTAGCACAGAGGGCAGTTATGAGGGAAAAAAGGTGAAAGAGAAGAAGAGGGATGTGAAGCGCATTTTAGTTGCCGAGTGCATCTAATATTTGGTACTGTTATGGAGATAGCGTATGACTGATGAACTTACTTCGCATTCCATAGTAAGAAAACCTTTCGCAAAATTCGTTTCCTATGATGAAAAATATCGATTTTGGGTACGGCAACTTCTGAAAAATAAGAGAACAAAAAACCTTTTTATATCAGTTTATTGTTTCGTAGTTTACTACAACCGGGTAACTCAGTGCAGTGTGTACTTTCTCTCATAACAAGCAGAACAGTTGAAACAGACCTGTTAAATTGCTTCACTTCGACGCAATAGCAACCGCCCTACCCCAAGTACCTCAAATATGGCGACAATGGGCCACGTCAAGAGTGGCAAAGGATGAAAGGGCTATTTGTTGGAAGGTGAATTATTTACCCCCAAAATAAAAGTTTTGCCAGTGTTTTTCCCAAGTAGGTGAGCTAAATGCTAACTGGAAGATGCTCTTGAGACTATCTGCCAAAGACAGTTTTTGCTTAACAATTCTAATTGTTAAGGTTTTGCTTAACAGGTCTAATTGATGGCATATTTGACCGTTTAAATAACTCAGAAGGTAAGGAAGTTATTCTCACCTGTCAAGGCTATTCATTATTCCAATACCCATTTACTTTTTCTCTTTTTCAGGAGCTTATCTCCATTTAGGAGCAAAATGTATTGGCAATCAGCTCCCAACATTTACTGGTCGGAGGGGGGGTAATTGTGAAAATCATTTTAAAAAGAAAAAATTGATCGATAGTTTGTTAGCTCAACCTGAAGAGCTTGTAGCGCCCAATCCATCAGTTTTTCAGCTAAAATGTTATCATTAAAGGAAACAACTCGAAGGCAATGAGAGGAATCGGGCGGCAATTACTTCACATCAAGAGGAACCAGCTCTGAGCAGTTCCATCAGCTCTTCCTGTCGTCAATTAGAGACGATAACACGAGTCAAATCTTGGAGGGTATCACTGTCACAGGCCTTGTAGACGAAAGGCGCCAAGTTCAGAACAAATAAAGGTAAATGAATACCTACACACCAGAATTACGTGTTGTCCCCCTCCCCCTCCACTTCATCACACGTTTCAATGACAAGTAGTTTTGAAAGCGAATTGATTAATCACATACGTCTCACGTGTTATATGATGGATGAATTGTGAAGCTTCTGTGCCAGACTGGTCCCTCAATGAGCTTATCTTCAAGCGATGCTTCAAGTGCGTGACATCACTCATCTAGTTTTTTTTTGGAAAATTCCCTAAATTTGGAGGCCAATAGGCAATGCTCAAAGAAGGTGGTACAATGATCTGCTTGCAGGCTGCAACGGGACGCTTGATACACAACTTTACAATCCTGGCTTTTCGATCACCTGTGTTTAATGCTCCCTTCTAAGCTCGAAAAACACTGTTTGAGTAAACTTTTGGGAACGTTACTGAGAGTTAACTGCTTATCCAAATCAACTCCAATTTGATGCTTGGTCTGCTGATTAACACAGAACGCCAAAATAACAGTGTAAGCAAAATCGGTTACAAACTAATTACAGTTATCATAATGATCAAAATATCGAATATTTTTTCCTCAAAAATGGCTCTAACGATTTTGATTCAATTTTTTGTGAGGACAAAAATATCAAAACGCTATCATAAGATTCTCATTTCTTGGAATATGACAAGGCTGTACAACAAATTATCAATCATTTCTAGGAAACGATCTTTACAGTGTCGCCTTTAACTCCCAAACTGTTAATGCGAACCTTCTCAAAAAAGTCATATTGACAGGCCCTTGAATTACATATAATAAAGGCAGTGTCATTAATTAATAGGAGAACCCAATGAGTTCAGGAACTTAAAGCACTTGTTTGTGTATAGACTCAAGTTCTACAGAGTCCATATCAATTGAGTAGCAGCATTGTGTTGAGATTTGAAAGCCTTCTTACTAGGTCTCGATGATCTCGCGATAATACTATCAAGTGTGGAACATCCTAGCCATAACTACTCGTATTTGCTACCCCTTCTCGCCAGAGAAACCAATATTTTTTGTTCTCTTGCTGCCTCGAGGTTGCAGCAGCTCGCGAATCCGTCCAACGGGTCAAAGCCCCTCAAAAAACAAGAAACATAATAAAAATAGTTTCAAGTGCTCACTCAAGGCAGAACGGCCTGTCGAAATGAAACAACAGCACGTCACAGAATCGCCTAGATCGGTGGAATATTCCTGATAAAATCAAAAGGTGTTCAAACAAGTGACGAGCACTCGAGATACGTCAAGACTTTCGGCGGAAGCCAATCTGACGGGCTTCGAAATCGCTGCTCTTTGATACATGGCTCCCTCGCACGTGAGGTTTGTCGTTTTACCGAGTTTAATTTTTTTTATCCTGCTTCCTCATATTTGCGAAGCTAACGATGAAAGATAACGTAGCTCACTCACTTCTGGGGGTTCCTCAGGTGGAGGCTTGCTGTCCGGCTGCGTGCTCACCATTGGATGGCCTGCAATATCAACAGCGTCATCACTTTCAGTGTATTAAGAAAAGAACCGCATTAGACAAATAACTATAGTCATTCGTATTTGAAATGGCAACCATTGCTTCTATTTACTTTCATGCACCATATGAATAATAATTTTAAAACGTTGACTCCTATTCGCTGAAATGTGAACCAAAAGAGTATAAGAAATTATCACGGGATCAAGTGCTAATAACGAACTATAATCTCTAGCTCTGTCACAATTGAGGAGGCACTTTGAGCTGTGAGCCTTTCAAGTGACAACTTTGCAAGCTACGAAAGCTCAGAATCATTGCTACAAAAACAAGAGAAAAAGTTCCAGGTGTGCAGCGTTGCTTGAGCGAATTTGACGAGCTACTGATGCGTGGCGTTGCACTTCGATTTGTCATAACAATATACGGCGAAGTCCCTATTCACCCAACATTTTTGGTTATTCCAAGATTTTATGAAACTTTTACCTTTTTGAAACCAAATTTGGCGTATGTTCTGTTACACGGCTCTGCAGGTTACATCCTGTGTCGCACACTAGTGTTATTATGTCCTTAATGGGATAAACACCACTACCTAAAGTCCTAAGGTGATGGAAAACTGGCATTTGCAGGGCACAGACTCCCCATCCTTGCGTATCAGGGACCTGGGGTCCTCCGGCGAAGAGGGGCAAGTCCAAACCCCTCCAAGACGGAGGTCCCCGAAGCTGTATGTCTCGGCAGGCTAGCGACCATTAATAGCCTTAAGGGATATTTTTTCCGAAGTGGTACTGCAGGGGTGCACAGCCCTCGGCGCAAACCGTTGCACTGTTGGTTAGGTCCACGCCAGCTGGATGCCTCTGCAGGACGCTAGGGCGAAGGCGGAGATATCCGCCACTCCCTAGTTACCCAGCAGTGAGGTCCTGCAGATATCGCAGTGTCCGAGGGTTCGCTGGAAGTAGTCCCTGTCCCAGTTCCCCATTTTTCTTCTTGCCTGATGGGAGCCGAAAGGCTGGCACTGCCTCTGCACACTCCCTATATCAGAACATAAATGCCGTAAGTCCTGTTGCCCCAGGCCTAATGTCTCACAGACCCATGCCTAGCTTCCTGCAGGAGTCTTCTTCGATGTTTACCCTCAGGGAACTGGGACCATGTACGAAAATCGCTTCCTATTCAGTCTTTGCCAGGACTCAGGGTTTAGATCCATCCGTATAGATTTTGATACCACTCAGAGAACGAAAATGACGAATTTCCTTGTTACATTTCTTGTTTTTGTTTGTCAGACCCGGAAGTTGTTTAATAACTTAAACATCTTCACTTCTGTGTTTGCCATTGAGCTGACTAAATCACTTTGACTTTGCCCAGTTCCACCTCATTTATAGGTATTTCTTCATGGAAACCTTCAGGTTCATTCCGACTTAATTACGTGGTTTGAACCATGCTGATGTTCCAGAACTCACGAGGGCTGTCATTAGCAGTGAATAGCGTATGGGTTCTAATTAGGTCTCCAAACATGATTTTTGCCAGCATTTGCCTCTATTTAATCCTTCCCTGAGCAATATATCCCACAGCATCGTACGTGAGAGTTAGGTGAAGCAAAATGAGTCTTACTTTCGTTCGCCCGATGAAGTAAGGGAAAAAGTTACGTAATTGGCCAAAAAACAGTTTTATTCGGCTTTTCAATATTCAAAGACGTCTGAGTCCGAAAAACAAAGTTTTGGGAAACGGTCTTAATGTGTGTACCTATCAATAAAATCGTGAGAGAAAAGCTGAGCCTGCAGAACACCATGCGACTCAAAAATAAGAGCACTAGCAAAATCGGTTCAAAATTAGCACTAGTGATCACAACATCAAAAATATCTTTCTCTTAAACGACTCGAACGATTTTTTTGTCAGAAAGTTTCATGAAACACAATAATGAGTGAAACGTGAGAAAGTAACGAGAGTAGCACAATAAACTACAAAGATTTGGACACAAATGGACTTAGTTCAGTTTTCTCCTCATACATTCCAGTCACAGTAGCAATCTTGTACTAATTAAAACCAAACTTTTGATCCTCATGAGCATTTCTGCGAACCTAACTCCACGAATTAGCGAATTCGACCAGGCTTTTTGTGATAACTACACACCTCTATTTTCCCGATATTGTGAGTAGCTTCGGTGTCATCAGTTAAAATCCAGCTACAGTCTCGGGATGTCAGCTAGCTACCTAGTTCCCAGTTTGTGGAGGTAAATCCTCTTTCCATGCAATAACTAATAAAACACTGTATTTCCATTACATTCAGACGTCAGTCTTAATGCATACTGACACGTCTTGTCACCAGTACGCCATATGGTAACGTAACAATGCCCCTGTGTAAATTCGGTGAAATGGTACGTTTTACAATTTATTGGAAAAACGGCTATGACCATTTTCATTCAACTCACAAGGTGTCTTCAACTAGTCTACGCACCGTAAATGTTCCTCTGACAGTTCATTCAGTAGAAATAACAACTAGGAAACGTGTTTTCGTGTATTATTCATACGGTCAACGCTTCAACCATGATGCTATTTGCCTCCACTCCACGAGCTTTCAACACCCCAGACGAAAATTCATCCAGTTATATTTGCGCTTCTTGACTTTCCAAGTTAGCGCAAGATCCCAGCTTCTGGATACTACCTGGACATCCAAAATCACTGCACATTGGTGGAGACCAATGGCGACGATTTCAAGCCTCAGTCCTTCTTCAGAGACAACCTGGTGGTGCCCCCCCCCCCCCTTCACTTCCCAGACCTGCTTGCAGACAGCGTTGACGGTTGACTTGGACCCCGTGAGTACGCAGTCACACCTGCATCACACGGTTTAGCTACTGCAGGCATGATATCGAGCATCCGCAACGTTACGATCCCAGCCTCTTGTAAACCTCATTGCTGTAGGCAGTGAAACCACATAATGGCTTGAAAGAGCCGGCAACTTCTTTCAAGAAACTCTCTGAAGCCCGCTCCACTCACACTGACGAGTGATGGGAGTTGGGACCCTGCCTGAGTTTCTGAACCATGCAAAGCAGCCATAAAATTCAAAGGCTTACTGGGCTAAGGGGCAGATGGAGTCTCCATTTCACATCACCATAGCTGATCCTGAGCGAGTTCAAGACCAGCCAAAGGCAGATGCTGCAAGACTTGCTTAGTGGTAGAGAGATGCGAAGAACCAATCCCTCCGCGTCAAACTGGCAAGTAGGCACATGGGACGCTACGTGGAAGGTCTAGCCAAGCACACACAGCACAGCAAACCATTATATTAAGACTTATCAGCCTTCAGACAGTCAACCTCCTCAAAACCAGCCTGTAGGTCAGCTTTGGGAGCAACTACGCTCAAACAAGGTGCAGCTTCTGCTGTGGTATCAGCGGAACCTTTTCTACTTTTCGAAGATAATCTCCAAGAGCTTTCAGACGACGAGGTTGCTCGGAGAAACTCAACCCCTAGGTACGACCACATCTAGAGGACGCCTCTAGCTAGGACCCCAAGATAAATCCCGCATCCTCGACATACACGATAGAACTTACCTAGGGGGATCTGCAAGCCCAGCCCGGTGCCTGCGAAGAGGACGACATCTCACAGTCCTCGCGCCGAAATTAGGTTTTATTGATTCTTCATGCCTCAAAACGGAAAGGTCTGAAGAAAACTTAACAATTTTTTACACGATCGCGATACTCACTTCACTCTTTGGGTAGTGGAAAGAAAATTCGCCGAAACTAGTCCCCTCATCCGCTATCTCCCCAATTCACAAAAATAATTTTTGAATAAATCATCGTTTATGCACAATTCATGTCTAAATTTCACCCATCATCCATGCCTACATTCTTGAAACTTTCAAAGTCCGAGTTGGACTACTTCCGGTTATCCGATTTCAGTCGTTAACGAACTTATTACAAAAATGTTTTTTTGTCAATTTAGACGGTCCTT